>JARFXV010001396.1:0-477705 GCA_031761425.1 Cosmopolites sordidus
ATATATATATAACCAATATTTATATTCACATATTGGGGATATATATTTATATATATATATATATATATATATATATATATATATATATATATATATATATATATATATATATATATATATATATATGAAAAACAGAAATTTTTCATCCGTACTACCACGTACCTCTGCTCGTCTCAAATCAGTCGCCGTCACCATGCCGAGACAAGTACCTCCCAGGACCGGTTTCTGGCCCCACAGCCGTCATCAGCTGGGCTCGAGCTCAACGCAGGGAGACAGCTGAAAGGAAACGAACAGAGGAAGACCAAGTCAACTGGTCATATCGATGGCGGCTCGCAATCTTAATGAAACTCGCGCCATCCTACGGTGAATGTTCGCGGCAGTCAAAAACTACGCGACACATTCTTCCCACAACCTTGGATGTAGGTATAAGGTTTGCTCAAAAGATAGCGTAGTGGGGCCGTGGAGAGAGATATTTGAAAAACAGAAATTTTTCATCCGTACTACCACGTACCTATGCTCGTCTCAAATCAGTCGCCGTCACCATGCCGAAACAAGTACCTCCCAAGACCGGTTTCTGGCCTCACAGCCGTCATCAGCTGGGCTCGAGCTCAATGCAGGGAGAATGATCATCATCATTCAACCATTGTCGATCCACTGCAGGATGAAGGCCTCCCCTGCATGCCTCCTATTCGCACGGTCCTGAGCTTTCCTCTGCCATTCGGGTCCAATATACTTGATGATGTCATACGTCCATCGTGTTTTCGGCTTTCCTCGTTGGCGTTTATGATCAAGCAGTATCCATTCCAGAATTGCTTTGGTCCATCTGTCGTCGCATCGTCTCGCTATATGACCTGCCCATATATGACCTGTCCATTTCAATCCTTTCGCCTTTCCAATGATAATTCATATGCAGGCCTTTCTGTCCCGCTTTGTAATGCCAAGAATACACCTTTCCATTCCCCTCTGTGCCACCTGAAGTTTTGAACTGATTGTGATGTGAGTGTCCATGTTTCACTACCATATATCAAAACAGACAGCAACGCACTGATTAAAAGCTTTTCTCTTCAGACAATGGTGGGAGTTTGCTCTTAAATACTATATTGCAAATGCCTGCCAGCCACACTTAACCCACCGTTCCACCTCCAGGGTGGTATCACCCTCCATTGAAATCGTTTGCCCAAGATGTATGTAGTGGTCCACAACCTCTAATTCACTTCCTAAAATAGAAATTCTTCTGTTAACAGCAAATTTGTTAAACATAACCTGACTCTTTTTTAGGTTTATTTTCAAACCAAATGGTTCTCTCGCCCATTGCAGTTTCCGTATGTGTTCTTGTAGCTCATTTGGGTCTTGTGAAAGAAGAACGATATCATCCGCGAATCTAAAATGGCTTAGATATACACCATTGATTTTTATTCCCTGCTGTTCCTAATCCAGATTACGAAATATCTCTTCAAGGCAGACTGAGAAAAGAACACAAAACACTTTTAAATCCTGCCTGAACTCTATTCTTAGAAAACTTTGTACATAAGTGAAAGGAGGCTTATTGGGCGGTAGTTTTTTAAATCTTCCTGTGCTCCTTTCTTATGAAGAAGAATCACTTCAGCATTTTTTCATAGACTCGGTATATTTTGATCTTTGAGGCATTTTGGGTACAATTTTGCCAGTATTTTATGTAGATTTCGACCGCCAGCCTTCAACATTTCAACCGTTACATTGTCCTTTCCTGGAGTCTTTCCATTCTTCATCGCTTCTATAATATTCGTCACTTCTTCCAACTGGATATCTGGCATTTGCTCTTCTGTGGGCATTGCTGTATTTAACTGGTTCTGATTTTCATATGACTTTGAATAAAATCTTCTGATAACCTCTAACATTTCCGTACGCTCCCTACACACCGTGCCATCCTCACGCATTAAGGCAAACATTTGTGTCCTTTTATTTATAAGCTTATGTTTGGCATTGCTTATTCCTTTGTTTTCTTCTAGTGTTTCTTGCACTAGCTGCATGTTGAACCGACGTGTTTCCTCTCGAATACGTTTTCTTACAGTTCTGCAAAGTTCAACGTACTTGACCCTGTCAAAGGGACTGTCTGCATTCTTCATTGTCCTCCGTTTCTTTATTAGATCGATGGTCTCAATGGAGATTTTTGACTGTTTGAAACTTTTTTCTGCTGGTGCTATTGCAGCAGCCGTTTCAACGACATTTTCGAAAATTTTTTCATACTGATCTATTATTTCCATCTCTTCTGGGTCTTGCAACACAGCAAAGCGGTTCGACAAAATAATCTCAAAATCGTTGAACCTCTTCAGCAGCTTCTCAGAATTCACCTTGCCCTTCATCGATCTTACCATTCGTGTACGTTCTCTTCGACAGTTTATCTTAACCTTTGCTCATACTATTCTATGGTCACTTCCAACATTAAAACGGTTAAGGACAGTACAATTACAAAATATTGTTTTATCATTTGACATGTAGTCAATTTCACTTGGACCTTAATCTGCCACGCGGGTCCAATACGGGTTGGCAGATTTTGGATCAAGTTAGTCTGAAGTTTCTGCTTTGACCTGTCCGCCATGGATTACCCTTTCAGGAGCATATGCCCCAGACGGCATAGGTCAAAGCTTCATTGACTTACGGAAGCCCCTTTACCACGCCACGATCTGATCCACAAAGAATATATATATATATATATATATATATATATATATATATATATATATATATATATATATATATATATATATATATAGGGTGATTCAGGAGGAAATATCAATATTATAGCTATATATTCAGGGACCGAAAATGAACATCAAAAGGTAATAAGGTACAGTAAGGTAAATACAGGGATAAACAAAAATTAAAATGTTTAAGTTTATTTTTAATATTACTTTTATAATAAATAGTTAGGCTACGTCTTGTAGTTTTAAAAAATATCACAGGTCTGTTCCTTATAATTGTTGCTGCATTTAGTATTTGGTCGAGTAATACATCCCTAGTGTCTACTTTAGTTGCATGAGGATTTAACCCACCCCCAAAGAAAGACAATAATTCAGGGGATTAAGGTCTGGTGATCTAGCTGGCCAATTGTGCGGACCACCTCGTCCAGTCCACCTGGTTTGGAAAATTTCTCACTTGTAAGTTGTTGTATGCAGGAGCTCTATCATATGGTAAGTACGTGTTTTGTCATACATTAAGGGGAACATTTTCAAACAGGTTTTGCAAATGATTCTACAGAAAATTTAGGTAAACTAAATTCAAATTTTAGTATACCAAATCACACATTAATGCTAAAACGATGTTGAAAATTATCGATGTTCAACCATAGCGTGAGGATTTTCAACCGACCATCGATGTTCATCATGTAGATTATTTATGCCAACTGCGCTTCATCGGTGAACAAAACATACTTTTTTAATGTCCGATTTGAATTTATCCAGTTACAAAACTGCATCCTTAACGCAAAATCACCATTCTGCACATGTTGCATCGGTTGTATATGAAATGGACATAAACAATTTATTTTAAGAGTCCTCCAAGTAGACGATTGTGTTATTTGGCAAATATCTGCAATCCGCCTTGTACTTATCCTTGGATCATTTTCAACGATGTCAAGGATTGCCTTTTCTTGTTCAGGATCAAGTTTCAGTTATCGTTCAGATTCAATTCTCGCACTTGGCAACATACGAGATTATTCAGTAGTGATAAAAACTTGTTTAAAAACCCTTCTATCTGACCGTCTCCAACGCTAAGGCTAACGCTATGACCTAGGTAAATACGATATACCGTATCCGTTTTGCGGTGTGTGCGATTTCCGCTTCGCACGTGCCGCAAAACGGATACGGCAGTTGCGATTTAAGCCGATGTAAATACGACAAATATTTATTTCAGTTCGTTGACGATGAAAAATCTAACATGGCTTCGATATAATCGCCACGGACAATATTATTAATGAATAATTCTCTGTTGAAAGTATGAATTTTAAAGAAAATCTAAAAAAGAGGAATATGAGATGTTAGATTAACAGAGACAGATTACATTTCGGAGAATTTCATAATTGATGTGGGTGCGTATGGAAAGGATAGTACTGCAGATGTATTTTCCAATTCGGCAATTCCAGGCATAAGTCTGGATTTTTTAAAACAAAAGTCACTTTACTTTTTGATTATAATAGTATTATTGCTTATTGGGAAAGAATTTCGAATGAATACACGACAAAAAAAAAATATTGTAAAAAAGGAATAAAACTACACTAAAAAATAAAACACTACTTTAAAACGTTTTAAAAAGTTGTAAAGTAAAGTAAAAAAAGTTTTAAAGTAGTGTTTGAGAGTGTAAAGTCGTTTTATGAAACCATAGTCACACAAATTTTGTTTAAAAATAAAAGTGATAGATAACAAAGTAAAAAATTGTTTTATTCCTTTTTAAAAAATGAACTATCACAAAGTAACGGACAAATCAATCAATAATTTAAAAATATTGTAATGAAAGGAAATTATTCCAGAGATTCAACAGGTTTCAAATGCAGCTTTCGAGGCGATTGATTAAAATTAATTAATCGGAAGTACTTCAAACAATATCAGGATCCCTGGCTTTACACTGACTCAATAAGGCTATTTTGAATAAAAATTGTGGAATATAATTGTGAATTCATATTGTCAAAGAGAATTCATATTTAAACCATATAAAAATGTATGCGGAGACAAGAAAAAACATATCTCTAAACAAGACATAATACCTTTATTCAAATAAAAACCTTTATAGAGTTTATATCTTCTTGGTAGCCGGTAAGATAGGAAGTCTGATGTTTCAAACACACTATTCAATATTGGAATAACAATAAGCGCTGGTTGTCACAATAAAGAAATCGAATGTAAAATTAAAATACTGTCTGTATTATCGACCAACAATAATAGAAAGACCTCCCACACTTCGCCTGATCTTACACTGTGGTCTGTATGGTTTCGATCAAATTTCTACATAAAACATTTATATTACAAGTTGTTTTTTTATATTTACTTAAATATATCGTTGTCGTTTTTAATAAATAAGATAGAGATCGTATTAGACAGCATTTCTTCATTTTAAATACAGGTAAATATGATCCTTATTATTTGATATCGTTGGCTTCTGGTTATATCTTTGATCGAGAAGCCCCGCGCAGATCAAATAGTTATTTTTATTTTATACTGTTAGTATTTCTCGTATTTTATAAGTTGGTATTCATAGATACTTTAAATCCAAATACAACTGAAGAATGAAAAAAAAGTTTTTTCATCGGATATTAAGATCAAATGAGATAGAAAAAAAAGTATAACATAAAAAATGACAAAGGAAATTTCATCTAGCTGTCGTGTTAATTGGCTATCAAACGGTATTACCATGGATTTGTTTTTGTCCTTGAATCATCTCCTGATGATGCTAACGGGGTTAACGAAACGCGCCTTGAGAAGTTAAAAGTAAATTTGGTGCTTAATACTCTGTCAGGAGGCCTCTGTCAAAGGCCTCGATTAAATTCACGAGAAGGATGGTTGAATTCAAAGAGTTTTTTAACAATTTGGCGGGTAATATCTATGGATCTATTGTAGATCTGTTTTTCTAAATCCTTCTTTAGTAATTGGTATTAGTTCGCATAGAGTTTCGTTAATTATTTTGTGGACAATTTTGATTTCGTTTCGAATAACAAAACACATAATCAAAATAATCAGTTATGATGTATTTGCCCATGTGTTTAGGTTAGCATGCAACAAAAACACAACAAAATATGCAAAGAGGAGGTACGACAACATAACCTCTTTTTCATATATTACATAGGCTTTCGTTCCACGCCATTTACATTAATTAATATTGAATGAATTTGAATGAAGCGTCAAGATGAATTATACGGCCTTTTTGTTCTGCCATTGTTCATACACCATTAATTACAGAGGGTTTTTCGTCAGTAAAGAATAAAATCATCTTTATGGCTTTTTACGCCAACAAACTTTTATTGTTTCATAATTTGACATATTAAGTCGTTCGAAAATTAATTTTGTGTTTCTTTTTTAAACAAAAATAAGGGCGTGTGTTTTAAAGATATTTACTATGATACAAATATGCATTGGCTATGCTACTACGATAAAAAAAGTGAGGTAACTTTTAAAAATTCGTGTTCTTTACGTATTCGATATCTTTATTTTTTGAGTTTGTATGACCCTCCTTGATATCTGACAGAAGCTTCATATAATTTCCCTTTGAAGGGAGTTACCACCAAATATCAAATTACTTTTTTAGACTTCTCGACGCGCGTTTCGCAAACGATGTTACCATCATCAGGAGATGATTCAATTCAGGTTTAACGTTAGGAAAGTCATTTGTGTCATTCTCATTGTATCTCATTTATATTTTGCCATTCTGGGTATTAACAATTTTTATTTTAACATACCAGGTGTCCAAAAATGTTCATTTTTAATTACTTGTTTGCTCTTAGGTGGCGCAGAATGCGCTGGTCCTGTTATCTTTACATCGAGACTTGGTTCAGAGAAAATTAGTTACCATGGGGCGTTTCATTGAAGAACAACGCGCTTTATGTGTTCGCGCGTATTATCGCATATAACAACTGGTCCTTCGAGCCGGATTGACATGTTCTGTGGTTGGTGAAGCACAGAGATGATGAGTAATTTAAAACAATTAGTCGCTTATTATTGAAAAAGTGGACTGTATTTTATAACAAATAAAAAACTGAACCCATCAAAATCTCTGTAACAAAATTGATGTTCCTTAATCCTTTTTAAAGGGTACTGGTGAGAGTTACTAACTGTGCATTATAGTCTGAAACAACAACAATTGGCTTATTACAGTTCGTCGTCTTTATAGTGCCCAGTATAATTTACACGACATGAACGAGGCGCCAAGTGTTAATTTAACAAAGAAATGCATAAAAGAGTTTGAAACTACAGGATCAACTCTAAATTTACCGTCCAGGTGTCGTCCAAGGTCAAGCAGAGGTGCAAACAACATTGAACATATGCGCGAGTCGGTTAGAGAAAATCCATCTTAATCCATACCGGTATATAAAATTCAAATTGTGCAAGAAATTAAAGAAATTACTGGAATTATTCCCAGAACGAGTAATATCCCGTATAGGTGGCATAAATTGGCCCCCAAGAAGTCCAGATTTAACTCCACTTGATTTTTTCTTGTGGCGTTATGTCAAGAGCAATGCTTATGAAAATAAACTACCTACCATATTGCAACTAAAGGAGAATATTGTTCATGAGAACCACTCGCTATCAAGATATGTGCAGCAGGGTAAAGCAAATTTTCGTTCACATCTTTTATAATACCAGCGTCGCGAAGGCCGCCATCTCGATAGTATTATTTTTACTTAATAAATTTCCAAACACTGTACTATAATGTTACAATAATAAAATTATTATACCTTAAATCCACTTCTATTAATTATTCCTTCAAAAATAAACAACAATATTGGACACCTTGTAGTTGCATCATTGTTTTCTGATGTTCAGTTTCGCTTAAAAATATTGATCTTTATGTATATTTTTTAAGTGAAAATATTTTATTTATATTCCAATACATGGTCAATATTTTCCAATATTTATATTCACATATTGGGGATATATATTTATATATATATATATATATATATATATATATATATATATATATATATATATATATATATATATATATATATATATATATATATATATATGCCCACAAGGTAGAGTAACGGAACCGTGGAGGGAAAATATTACAGAAATCTTTCACCCTTTCTCCACGTGGTGCCACCGATCGCCTTCGCCGAACTGTCAACCATGCGACGTCACGTGTCTCTCAGGACCGGTTTCTAGCCTTTCAGCCGTCATCAACCGAGCTCTAGACGAACGCAAGGAAAGCAGTTCGGAGAGGCAATCGGGGCCAGACCAGATCAACTGGCCATTTTCATGACGGGTCGTGATCGCACACAACTCACGCCATCATACGGCGAATGCTCGTAGCAGTCAGGACCGCTCGTAACATTCTGCCTGGAACCTCGGGTATAGTACCTAGAAACCGGTCCCGAGAGACACGTGACGTCGCATGGTTGACAGTTCGGCGAAGGCGATCGGTGGTACCACGTGGAGAAAGGGTGAAAGATTTCTGTAATATTTTCCCTCCACGGTTCCGTTACGCTACCTTGTGGGCATACCTGGTACTATACCCGAGGTTCCAGGCAGAATGTTACGAGCGGTCCTGACTGCTACGAGCATTCGCCGTATGATGGCGTGAGTTGTGTGCGATCACGACCCGTCATTAAAATGGCCAGTTGATCTGGTCTGGCCCCGATTGCCTCTCCGAACTGCTTTCCTTGCGTTCGTCTAGAGCTCCGCTGATGACGGCTGAAAGGCTAGAAACCGGTCCCGAGAGACACGTGACATTGCATGGTTGACAGTTCGGCGAAGGCGATCGGTGACACCACGTGGAGAAAGGGTGAAAGATTTCTGTAATATTTTCCCTCCACGGTTCCGTTACGCTACCTTGTGGGCATACCTGGTACTATACCCGAGGTTCCAGGCAGAATGTTACGAGCGGTCCTGACAGCTACGAGCATTCCCCGTATGATGGCGTGAGTTGTGTACGATCACGACCCGTCATTAAAATGGCCAGTTGATCTGGTCTGGCCCCAATTGCCTCTCCGAACTGCTTTCCTTGCGTTCGTCTAGAGCTCGGCTGATGACGGCTGAAAGGCTAGAAACCGGTCCCGAGAGACACGTGACGTCGCATGGTTGACAGTTCGACGAAGGCGATCGGTGGCACCACGTGGAGAAAGGGTGAAAGATTTCTGTAATATTTTCCCTCCACGGTTCCGTTACGCTACCTTGTGGGCATACCTGGTACTATACCCGAGGTTCCAGGCAGAATGTTACGAGCGGTCCTGACTGCTACGAGCATTCGCCGTATGATGGCGTGAGTTGTGTGCGATCACGACCCGTCATTAAAATGGCCAGTTGATCTGGTCTGGCCCCGATTGCCTCTCCGAACTGCTTTCCTTGCGTTCGTCTAGAGCTCGGCTGATGACGGCTGAAAGGCTAGAAACCGGTCCCGAGAGACACGTGACGTCGCATGGTTGACAGTTCGGCGAAGGCGATCGGTGGAACCACGTGGAGAAAGGGTGAAAGATTTCTGTAATATATATATATATATATATATATATATATATATATATATATATATATATATATATATATATATATATATATATATATATATATATATTCCTCATATGTTTGCCAGTATGAAAAATCCACAGATAAGGGCGCTTTTACCCTTTGTACATGATAAGAGTAGAGTAATTGCTTTTTCTGTTTTCTATACATAGTCCGTTTCAAGATTTTTACCCTTCGGTAAAATGTTAATTGCTCCAATAAGTCTCAATAAAAAAATCCTAGTTTCTTAAAAGGCGCCAGAGCCGGAGGGGTTTAACTAAATAATTTTGGGAAAAATATAATATTGTTAAATTATGATTAAATTATTATTATTATGTATGACTAAAACATTGTTTATTGGTTTGTGTATTTTGAATTTATTAATAGAATAAAAATAAATATATAAAAAAATGTATCTATTAGTACAATAAAATTATAATTTAAATTTAATTATGCAATTAATTCGGTTTCGTTACATAGGAATCTTCTATTTTCATAACATCTTTATTTGGGAATACTATCTACAACCGTCCAAATTAATGTTGCAACACTTGTACTTAGAGTCTGAGAAATGTTTTCAGCTCTAACAATAGATTTTTACCTGATGCTATATATGCTCAATTCGATTAAAATTCAGTAATACGGAGGAAGGCGTAAAACCATATGTCCCATATTGGTAGCAATGGTCATATCACATACATATTCCTTTTTAATCTTAAATGTCTCTAATATTCCTAGATCACTTTTTCTATATGTATTTTCGAAGTATATATCGTTTTTTAAACATATAGTTCTGAATTTCTAATTTAGTGGTATTTGTGCCAAGAACTTTAATTTTTTTGGCTGTTATGATAATTAGCATTGTCCATTACAATTTCCTTAGGCCCATTGTGTGGTATCCAAAGTGTCATGGTAGTCCAAAGATGAATGTTTAATATTTTTGGCGGACAACCGTAAACAATTTGGAACACATCTATCCTCGTAACCAGTATGTAAAATTGTTATTCTTTTTCCCTTGTTCGCTGGGTCTTTGGTTTGGCATCTACCCATCCTTTTGCTGGCGTTTCATGTGTATCGAATCGAAGGTAGATAATGGGACGATTTTCTTATCTGTATTTTTTATAGAGTTTTAGTAGTCAAACCACCATCGTCGCGATCGTTGTGATTCCATTAATACTTGTCTTTTATTAATGGTCCAATATGCAAAACCCATTTGAAATGATATTCTTGGGAGAATAGTTCTGTTGCAAGGAATGTTGGTTTCATCTTTCCTTAGTCGCTGTTGCAATGAATGCAATGTAGGTACAGTTCACTCTTCATACATAGCATAAATTTTACTTCGAATTCTTTGTCGCGTTCGTCAAAACCTTTGCTTTTACCAAAGTCACTACGGACTTTTTTGGCTTTAATTGGCTTCGTCACAATATCTTTAACTGTAGACAACGCAGTTATTATTAATGAAGACATTTCTGCTGCGGCTGCATTTACATTAAGCCCCCTATTCAATAAAGAAACATACACATTTTTAACAATTTGCTCAGCATCGGGCCATCATTTTTTTTTAATTAGCACTTTCGGAGGCACAATGATCATTATCTTGCCAAGAACGCCACATTTTAAGCACATTTGGAATAACAAAAAATACGTTCGAAATTATAGAATTGCACTATTTAAGCAAAGAATGCGAACTAAACTAAAAAATTTCAAAACTACTAAACCCCGTATAAAATTAATTTTATCTATCTACCTGTTGTTTTGGTAGACCCGGTTATGTTTACGTTTCTTGCAACTTTTCCGGGTTTCGTTACGGCAGGTGTTATTAAGATTGCAACCAATCAGTCAACGATATATCTTGAAACATACCATACAATCCAATGGGAAACACTAACTTCTCGCGCAACTTCTAGTAGTTCTGGTAGAATCCTCTTCAACAAAATGAAAAATTTGTTCTTCAGCTTTTTTGTTCCTCGCTGCCACCCACATTCTTCAAATTCTTGAAAAAACCAAACCAAACCACACTATCCGTATCCAAAAGTCTTTGAGAAACTTGGACAAATGTTTGCCGAGTTGGAAGTGGCCTTTCGGAGCATCATTGCACGTAAATACACCTAGCTTCTTAGGAATTTTGGAGAGTTTCCTCGTAAATAAAAAGTATCCTGATATACGCGTACAGAATATATTTTTAGCTGTAAATCAAACCTAAACGCAAGTACTGAAACACTGAAATAGTAAACTCGAAGAGATTTACCACTAAAAAGCAAATCACTTTTTGAAAACTTCTTGACGCACGTTTCGCTAACCATGTTTGCATCATCAGGAGATGATTTAATGTGATTAGATGATGATGCGATGATATAATTAATTAAATCATCTCCTAATGATGCTATCATGGTTAGCGAAACGTGCGTCGAGAATTTTTCAAAAAGTGATTTGGTGTTTAGTGGTAAATCTCTTCGACCTTAGTATTTCACACCGAAGATTCCAGTAGAAGAAATTGATCACTGAAATAATGTTTCTCGCAATTTTAAAAATCATGCAAAGTCTCGTGTAGGGCATGCTTTTTAATTAAGAACAATAATAATAATATTTATTACTTTATTAGCAGTTTTTTCGTTAAATAATAACCAATTAATATTTACCAAATGTGGTTTTTCACAAACACATATGTCCAAAAGTATGCCTGAGGGGAATAGTGTATGCCTGAGGGGAATAAAATTGTCGATAATTGGGGTATATGGCCCGAATGAGGACGCGAGAGTTGAAGAAAAGGAAAATTTCTATAAACAACTGGAGGACGTAATATCAAATATAGGACCCTCTAGAGAGATCTTAATACTCGGAGACATAAATGCCAGAACGGGAAAGAAAACACAGAATTTAGTGGTTGGACCTCATGGAGAAGAGACACTGAATGATAATGGGGTAAGATTGATTGAACTATGTCAGCATCAATCATTAACAATAACGAATGGCTTTTATGCACATAAAAATATCCACAAATATACTTGGATCCAAAGGACCAGAAACCTAAAGTCGATAATTGACTATCTAATTATCAAACAAAAATCAAGTATTAAAATACATGACGTCCGGGTATGCAGAGGAGCTGAATGCGGAAGTGATCACTATCTCCTAAAAGGAAAAATAATTTTACCAATATATAAGCAAACCAAAGGAAACAGCCATCGACAACCTGAAAATAAAAATCTGGAAAGCAATACAGATCCTCGATACAATCTATCAAGCCTAGAAAATGAAAGTACGAGAACCTTATATAAGAATAGACTAGATGGAAGATTAATAAAGGTTCCCGAGAATAGTTCAACTGAATCTCTACTTAAAAATGTAACAGAAGGAATACACCAAGCAGCCAAAGAATCCCTAGGAATTAAACAAACATATCCCAAAGCTAGGAAGTACTGGTGGAACGATCAACTACAACAAATGAAGAACAAAAAACAAAAGCTCCATGAAAAATGGATGAGTTCAAAGAGGCAAGAAGACAGACAGAAATACAAAGAAGCTACATCGATATTCAAACAAGCTGTGGTTCAAGCAAAGAATCAAATTTGGGAAAACAAATGCCAAGAATTAGATGGATATATAGGTGGGCGTAAATCTAGTGAATCATGGAGATTTATAAAGAATCTAAGGTCACAAACGAGAAATGAAATAAATATAAACCCAATTACAGCCCAACAATGGGAGGAGCACTATAAATTATTTCTGACAGAGCAAAGAACAGAATATATGAACAAGTCTCCCAAGAAAATCCGAATTGTTGGAGAACCCATAGCTCTTGATCTGGACAGGACAAAGAAAGCCATATACTTATTAAAAAATGGTCGGGCCGCAGGCCCGGAAGGTATCCCTGCAGAACTAATAAAAAATGGAACGGAACAACTTTTTAAGATCCTGACAGAAATTTTCAACCGATGTTTAAATGGGGAACCAGTTCCACAATGCTGGAAAGAAGGCTGATTTACATCTATACATAAAAAGGGCAACAAAAAGAACTGCAACAACTATCGAGGTATAACGGTGACGAGTACATTAAAGAAACAAATTTACATTAAGTCGACTTTATGGAAAAATATTAAAGGATCTCATATGTGAAGAATATAATCCCTACGAATCTGAAGAACAAAACGGCTTTAGGGCAGGTAGATCAACAATAGACAATATTTTCTGCCTAACACAAATTATTGAAAAGAAAACAGTGCGGTCACAAGATGTACACCTACTTCTAGTAGATCTAATAAAAGCATACGATACGGTCCCTATTGTGAAACTATGGGAAGTCCTAGAGAAATCTAATATTAATGTGACTATTACAGATGCCATTAAGGAATTCTATAGAAACACAACATCTAGAATAAAAATGGGTAATAAACGTTCAAAAGGCTTCAACGTAACTAAAGGCTTACGCCAGGGATGTTCTTTGTCACCTACCCTATTTAATATATACATCGATGAAGCGCTGAGGTTATGGAAACGGAAGTGTAATGGCATGTGAATAACAATAGAGGATACAACTCTATATACATTACACTACGCTGATGATCAGGTGGTGATCGCCCAGGATAAGGAAGACCTGGAATATATGGCGCGGAAACTATTCGAAGAATACAGGAGATGGGGATTGCAAATTAACACAGAGAAGACACAATATTTGAACATTGGACAAGAACAACTACTAGGAGATCTGATTCTGGACAACGAATATATCAAGTGCTGCGAGGAATACGTATATCTGGGCTCAAGACTCAACAAGACTGGCCGAAACAACGAAACAATAAAAGACAGAATAACAAAGGGAAAGAAGGTTATAGGAGCATTGAACTCAATATTATGGCAAAAAAATATTAGAGCACAGACCAAAAAGAAAATCTATAACTCTATATTACAACCCACACTGATTTATGGCTCGGAAGTATGGCAGCTGACAAACAAGCAAAAAAACAGCCTACTTGCAGTGGAAATGGATTTCTGGAGAAGATCGGCAGGTAAATCTAGACTTGAACATGTTAGAAATGAGGACGTCAGAAATTTAATGAGGGTAGAACACACAATAATTGATGACATTGAAAGGAAACAACTAGGCTGGTATGGACATGTGAGGCGAATGCCAAGGGAAAGACTACCTAAAAGGATTCTGGAGTGGATGCCTACGGAAAGGAGGAAAAGAGGAAGACCGCCCATAACATGGCTGCATGGAATAACAAAAGCTATGTCGGCAAGGAATCTCTCGGAGGATGACTGGGAGGATAGAAATAACTGGCGATTAGGAACCCAAAGGCGGATAGCGCTATAAACGGGATATATGATGATGATATGTCCAAAAGTTTGAAATATTTACAAATAGGATATTTACACCAACTCTAAAAATTGTGGACATTCTGAAAACACGCATCAAGAAACGTAACAATCCTCCTCTTACCCTGCGATACTAAAAGATGCTGCTCGCGAAGAATGGGAGAGAATTCCTCAAGCCCAAATTGATAATTTAATCGACTGCATCCCACATCGCCTACAGGCATGCATACAGACCGAAGGAGAAAATACTGCTTATTAAATTTATTGACAGTTAATATTGATAAAATAATGAAAAACTTAATATCAATAAAGTAATGAAATATTCCAAACTTTTTGACACTTGTGTATTTATTTAAAATGTTTATTCTTATCATAGCTTTTCTATTGCTTAGGCTTCTGTTGAAAAGATTTTTTTTTCTTTAAAATAATAACGGGTATTCCATTAAGAGGTTTCGAATGTTGGTAACGAATAAAAGAAACATTTCATAACATACCTGAAAGTTATTTATGGCAGTGCGAAGCTGGATAGTGTACAATTATACGTGGAATACAACATCTGTCAAATGACCGCCACGACTTCTCTGGCAGCTCACAATTCTTTTGTTGAAATTCTCGATTAATGCTGAACACATTTGCGGAGTTATGTCACGAATTATTCGCCTAATTTCTTCTTTCAACTGTTGAACGGTTTGCGGATTATTTTCGTAAGCTTTGCTCTTTACATAGCCCCACAAAAAATAGTCTAGCGGCGTCAAGTCACATGACCTTGGTGGCTAATTTACGTCCCCATTCCGGGAGATCAGCCTCTCCTGTCCTTACAAAATTCAACTAACGCAGGAGCTAAAGCCAGCAAGACGTATTTTCACAATAATTCAATCTCACAAATGATATTAGTCTTCAATATCGCCAGTGAGCCGATAAGACATACAAGCCATAATGATCGAAATTCGATTTTTAGCATCATCCGACACACAATAAGCAATTAAAAATGCGAAAAGAACTAACCGCACTTCTTTTTACAGTCGATGATTTTTCTGACAACCCATCATTTATTCCCCTTACGAGGCACAATAAAAAAATCGCTAGCTACATACGATTCTCATTATACTGATACCGGATATCTCCTCCTTTTTTTTCGGCGAGTTATGTCCGACACTTTTGCGCAATTATAAATTCTTTTGTAATCTTGCAATAAGAAAATGAAAAATCACAAGAGGAATTTAATTTTAAATAATGAATAATATAGGCTTACAAAGGAAAAAAATGTATGGTGCCTGGAACTTCATACTAGGATTTTAGCTATATTTGTGGCTCTAAATCAGTTTTTCTTTATCTGGCTATAATTTTTTAGATACACCCACTTATCTATCCATGTTTTTTTCAATTTAGTATATTCACGTATGGGTGTTTTAAAATTATTTGGGAACCAATACTACTAAAATCTCTTTTGCAGAGTTGTTGGCGCTGGGAATCTGAAATATCTCTCGCCATGCAAATCGATCAAAATATACCACCTGAAGTTCTGGTTGTTCCTTCAGTCGCTCTCAAGGGTTCTACTGGAGCCTGACTGACGTTGGCTGATGAGCATTCTCCATTCAAAATTAGATATTAGTTAGATTGACTCGTCACACATCCATAAAACTACTCTATCCCAGGCACTACTTGGCAAAACGCGTTGGCATCAGAAAATAGTAAAATTCAGTTTCTACAGCGATCTGAACATTTACCCATCAAGCTTATCTAACATGGGAACCACGGGGAAGGACAGCCCCACTAGCAAAAACTAGGGCTCCTTCTTGGAGTAGGCTTCATGGGGGCAGTGTCTCCATCACAAGCTAGATGCATGAGGGCAATGCCTGAAATCTAAAGGCATATGGGCATGCTTGACAAGACTTACATATATAAATAGCTAGGTTCGTGAGTTGCAACTCTTGTTAAACAAGTGATATAATAAACATTTAAAATGGTATGAAAAAGTATTCTTTCAATAGATTATCTTCTAAATAATCAAACCCATTTTATTCTCCAGTGAAAAAATTAAAGTAAAAAGTAAATCAACCGTAAAAGTAATCTAACCTGATTTAGCAAAGGAAAAATATTGTTTTCATAAAATAATTCAATTCAAAATAATTAAATTCATAAAAATGTTTAATGAAACAATTTAATATTTATTTATTTTATTCTTTTTGACGTTTCACTAATGCTGTAGTAAAAGAAAATTATTTTTCAACAAGATAATACAAGGCTCCGCATGAGTTTTATTGATCTGACAAAATTTAAGCAATTCAGGCTTCGATGTGTTTTCAAACTAACCTTATGTTCCAGATTTAGCATAGTCGGACTACCACCAGTTTTCACAACTGAAAATATAGCTAGCACAACATTTGATATGATAAAGTCATTAACGCTATTTTCGACTTCCCCATGATATGTGAAGCGGCTATCAACTAGGTGATATTGCAAGGATCGGAGGAAATGAAAATCCGCAGTGGCCAAGTCTGGAGAATATGCCAGGTGTCATAAAATTTCCCAACCCAAAACGGTGTTTTTTAAAGGCTTTCTTTAATGTTAATGTCGTTGCCTTTAATGTCTTTGATGTTATGAATGAATCAAAATGACTCCCCCCAACCCTTGCCTATATAAGGCGTATTTCCCTAGAGAGCGTCACTAACACGTATTAGCTGCTGCTGACTACGATAAGCAGTATCTGTTTGAGTAGATTGCAGCTCATTATTCACGACGCTCAGCTGATCTCACCATATACACAGTAATGTCTTTTTGGTGTGGAGCTTTAGTTTTGCGGTGACTTGTCGCTTTTACAACTAATTTTTCAGGTTATATTCACAGTAGGATGGTATGTTATATATTGCTTTGAAGCTAAACGATGGCGCATCAAAATAACTATATGGCAGAAGAACAAAATCTGATTCAAATAGATTCTGCAGTCGATAAAAGTTAAGTCCCGAGAATAAAGTGAACGACCATATTTTTACATATTTCTGTTTGATGTTTTTTTGGATTAGCTTTAAGGAAAATCATACTTACTATCTGTGTAGATATGTTATGGGGTTTGGGACAGAGGTAAATGATGTAATTTTCTTTAGGTGTAACCATTATTTATTTTGTAATATTATGAAATATATTATTTTATTAATAATGCAAACATTGACAATGTTTTATAGATATTTACAATATTATTGTTGTCATGTTGTTTATATTGTGTAATTTTTGATTGGACTTTTTGAAAATTCTCTTGTGGGATGCTTAAAATAATATTTTTTTCTGTCTTGGATTTCACTGGTGGTGCAGATAAGCATACGTGAAAGCAAATATTTATGGGTGTTTTGCACGAATCTCGTTTTCGTATTAAAATATCCATTTCTTTCTCATTTTTATATTCTTTTTGGTCATATTATGAAACGTATATTTCCAATAACCGTGTAATAATATTTATATAAATGTTTATTCTCTCGCATGTTCACTTATATCAGATTGTACATTTTTACAACCATTAAAGTACTTTTTGTCAATGTGCAAGCATTTTTGTTTTGTAGTTGCGTCATACAGGGTGTATGAGAAAATACTTTTTTCAATGTAACCAACGATTCTTTACATTTTCTTTTAACCAATAAAAATGCAACAATTGCACTAGCAAGGACAGAACAGAACTTTATTTTAATTTCCTAAAAATATTCCTAAACTTCTCATCGTTTTGTTTATTTCGATTCATCGAAATTCAGTTTTTTTGTTGGATTGAACTCTTAAGGTATTACTTACATCAGTTACCAATTTAGTTTTCAGCTAAAGATCGTACGAAGAGCTTCGGTCCAGCAGATTTTCCTCACTGAGTTCGTGAGGAATCCACACATCGTATCAGCAGACGTGCCCATTTTTTTTAGTTGATTAAAAATAGCCGATTTACCACTATTTATCTTCAATTCTTCTATTGGAACCTTTGGTGCGATGCACTAAACTTGAAGAGATTTACCACTAAACACCAAAACACTTTTTTTGAACTGCTCGATGCACGTTTCGCTAACCATGTTAGCGTCATCAGGAGATGATTTAATCTCTAAATTAAAATTAGCATCATCAGGAGATGATTTAATCTCTAGATTAAAGTTAGCATCATCAGGAGATGATTTAATCTCTAGATTAAATCATTTCCTGATGATGTTAACATGGTTAGCGAAACGTGCGTCGAGCAGTTCAAAAAAAGTGTTTTGGTGTTTAGTGGTAAATCTCTTCAAGTTTAATATTTATCTTATCTACTATGTGACGGGACCGTGGTGCATGGATTTTCGGCTGTTATCGCCTTTATTTCCTCGTCATCGATGTTTGAAGGGCGGTGAGAGCAATGCCGGAGTTCGAGGTCAAAATCTCCGTCCCAAAACCGACTAAACTCCTTTTGCACCTTGACAGAACCGTCTCGGTAAACGACACAAATCTTATTTTCATATTTGGACGCTGTTCTTACTCTTTTTGAAATTAAAACGCATAATATAGTGTAAATGCAAGTATCGACCCACATTTTTAATTTGTATTTATATTCCACCTCCTCAGCTTCGACGAATAAATGAACTTATAAACGAGTTTAAAAAGATCGTGGACAATGAAAACCTGCCAATTCAAGAATATATGGAAGACGTACCAACCACAATCGACCCCCATATAGACGACTCTCCACAAAAATGACAGAGATGGTTATAGAAGATGAGTTTAACTTCACTAACGCATCGCCTCAAGGATGGACGGCACAACAAAATAATAACATGACATGCATCACTCAGAACCCAGTAGGATTTGACTTACTACGTATGGCGTATGCTAAACCGAATCAGAACTCAACAAGGCAGATATACATACTCTCTACGCTGCGGGGCAAGCAGTCGTCTCCACTTTTCATCACATCAGGCACATCATAGAAGAGTACCTCACGAGATCACATAATGGCGACCCGAGGGTTTCCTGTTGGTGACCCCAGAATCAGTGGCGGCTCGTGAGGGAGGGCGTTGGGGCGCCGCTCCTCCAGCATTTATCACAGTAAAAAATTTTCAGAGCAAAATACCATATTTTATATCCGTTCAGTTTCTTTTCTTTAACTCATTTTAAGATATTATTAAAAATTAAAATCTCCGAATATAGAAGAACGCCTGTCGACCCCTCACACCAAATAATGCGGATAAAAATTTCGTCCTCTCGCCACAATTTTTACATCGTTGGTCGGACGTTTACTTCCAGCGACCGTACGCTATGTCATCTTATCTCGTCGTTGGCGTTATATGTTCTGTTGGTTGCCAGAATTCGGGGGTTTAACTGCTTTCTAAAATATGCGATTTGGACATAGAGGCCATGGTTCCCTATTACGGGAGACATGGCTGCAAACAGTATATAAAGGGAAAGCCGATTCGTTATGGTTACAAGAACAATGTGTTATAATTATTTTCACATTGTGAAAAGATACTTACAACGTGAGAAAAAGATTGTACAAATTAAATAACTATACGTCATGAAAAATATAATGCGTAGATCGCAATGATGAGAACATAAGCCTTTATCGTACTGATAAGCCTGTATCGTAATGAGTCTAAATAAGTAACTCCATTCTCCAATTGACCTTTTTGTTTTTCCAAAGGACAAACAAACAAAGTGTCTGTCGCTACTCTTGTTCAAAGACTACGTACCAGGTGTCGTAACTTTGATGTTGGTGTTCATGTCAAACGCTTTGTTGTATACCACACATAACCATTTCATTGTATTGTCTATTTCATTGTAAAATTATTATTAGTTATATAAGTACAGTATGTTATATGTAGTCCTGATCCTTCCAGGTCCCATAAGGCTCTCCTGCACGTGTAATATTTTTTACCAGTTCTATATCTTGTTCTATGTGTCTCTATGTTCTATATAAATTAATACAAAAAATGAAAAAAAACCTTGTTTTTAAAAAAGTGTCTTGAGGCATATCTGGGTTAAAAATATATTAATAAAATTCCTAATACATTACAGTTTTTTTCGTCACAATCAATAAAAGAGCAAATATATAAAATACTGATTCACCATTAGTTGCTCTTTTTGGGCCACCCGATATTATAAGTGCAAAAATTGACATGTAATAAATAAACTTTACCTTTGCAGCTAATATATTATCCACGTAAATGTTCACTTACACAATAAACATTTTAATATTTAAAACGCTTCCAAATAACCGTCATTTTAGTTGCCCCCAAAGAACAATTATCATTATTTTTATTACTCTTATTATTACTGCCGCACCACCTACCTCCATCTCCATCTTGATCCCCATAACATCTCTCAAATCTCGCGATGATAAGCTCTTATGGTAGGGGGTATCTCGGTATTATGCCTACACTCGGAGAGCGCGGAGCCCATTCAGTTCAGTGCAGCTCGCCCGAACAAAAGCAAGTCAATCGCGGTGAGTGTCTTGATCGCGTGAGAGACTGTCGTCCCGTGAAAACGTTACATCAGTTTAGTTGTGAACGCATAGAGAGTTTTATTGGACTAGTACAGTTTTTTTTCTAAAAAAAAAAGGACTTTGATATATAACAAAAATATCAGGAGACATCAATAGGCACATAGACAAGAAACCTGATATTATGTTCGAAAACAAAAATTAGTGAAGGTCTTAGAATTACCTAAACTTCAACATGGACTCTTTACTAAATTTCACTGACATCGAAGACCGTTTATCCACCCAAATTAATTTCACTGACAATAACAACAACGATGATTTCGATGCCGCAAACTCCTCCAAAGAAGATAAATATTCCTTACGGCCTAGATCGATGAGGCGGCTAACCGAAAAACCAAAAATCCTCGACGACACCTTAGAAGAAACCTCAAAACCGCCGAGCAAAAATCAGACCAAGAGCAAACCCAAGACGGCCCCTTTGAGTAAATATCGTCGGAAAACTGCCAATGCCCGAGAACGGAACCGAATGCGCGAGATAAACCAAGCTTTTGAGACATTGAGAAGGGTTGTTCCTCACATGCAAGCTCAAACAACAGGTTCCAATGAAAAACTCACTAAGATAACGACGCTGAGGCTGGCGATGAAGTATATAAATGCTCTGAGTGCCGCGCTGAACAATCCCATGGATGATCTTCAATCTGATTACACCGACTTGGATTGTTTGTTGTTGGAGTCTGATGGAGAGTCGTTGTCCCTTTCGGATCATTCCGGATCGCTTCTAGCTTCGCCAGATTTCCCAGAAACGTCACTGTCACCGGTGGATTTTGATGACCCTTCGTTACCATCCTTGTTGCATACAGATTTTACTGATCATGCTTTAGAATCCACGGATTTAAGTGAGTTTTTGTTAACATAACGGTTAATTAAGTAGTTTTTATTGTAGAAAAAATTTAAAATATACCTGAAAATCCCGAAATATCAGTGGGCAATATATATTAAATATTTATTTCTTTTTGGGTGAGACAATCTCGCAAAAAGTCTCATTGAAATGGCATTAAATATATATTACATATTGTTTTATGGAGAAAATCCAGCTAAAGATTTAAGCTGGCCAATATTATGAATTGGAAAATTTCAGTAGTGGTGTTGGTAAAGAATGTATGAATTTTAGTCTCGGTATCTTCTTAGATATATTTTTAAAATCATTATTATACATATAATATATATATATATATATATATATATATATATATATATATATATATATATATATATATATATATATATATATATACTGTTATCTGGTATCTGCTATTATAAAACTTAAAAAGCAATTGCCTTATTCTAAGAATGATTTTGCATTCTCTCTTTTGCGCTTGTAACATGAAAACGTTAATGGATATTTAAATCAGGTGAATATGGAGGCTACAGTAGTGACATTTGAAAAAATAATCCTACAAAATTGTAATTTATTTGCTATATTTGGTGCAGTTGCCAATATTTATACCTTTAGAAAGGTATTTCTAACAAAGATGAATTAGATGGATTATCAAGCAAATAACAAAGATCGATACACGATAACAAGTTATTTTTCATTACAAAGCAATAAATAATAAATTAAAATAAAACTGAAATAAGAGGGTAAAAATATCTAATGATCAAAAATAATAATTATATATGATTTTGCATTATCTGTTTTGCGATGGCAACATGAAAACGTTGATTGATATTTAAAATGAGTGAGTATGGAGGCGACAGCGATGGCACTTGAAAAATATTCCTAAAAAAGAAAAATCGTTTGCTCTATTCAGTGCATTTGTCGAGTTTTATGTCTTTAGAAAAGCATTTCTTATAAAGATGAACTACATGGATTATCAAACAAATGATGCTAAATAGTGGAAATAGGAAAATAATGTAATAGAATATAGAAAAAACAAATCAGAAATAAAGAAGTAAAAATATCAAATGATCACAATGCTTTTGGTTTTGTATTTGGTGTTCCTTTTTTTCTTTTTCATCTAATTTTAAATGATAGTTTTTAAAATTTTATTTGATTTTATATATTTCATTTTAATTTTTTCAATATCAAATATTTGATATTCTCTGCATGACTTAGAAAATGACTGGGTATCAATGAGAATGAAAGTAAAGTTTTAGCTAAAGTAAAAAAGGCAAGTATGTAAAAATAAGCAAGTTAAAAAAGTAAAATTTTGTTCATGTTATTTCAAATACAAAAAAAACTTTTTAATAAATATATCTCACAACTCTGTCAACTAGTACATATTTGGCAGCTGTAATTTTAATGCGTTGCCAATCCAAGAACCGAATAATGATCATTTATACTGTTTAAAAAAATCCTGCTTACTTCTAATGCAAGTTTATAGTCAATGGCTTAGAATTTTTTCTAATAAATGTTTTTATTCATTACCAGTTAACTTTCTTGACCTGTTTCGTCATGAGGTATAGAGGCAATTTGAATTTTTGAAATTGAAATAATATACGAATAATGTCTATACATTACTTTTCTAGTCTCTCTATATGATTTACTTTATTTTTTAGACTATATCACAATTTCTCCCTCATGTTCAATAGTTTCCTTTGACTTACAACTCATACTGGCTCAGGGTCAGTATATAGGTGTATACTGTTTCCATTCATCTGGATCTTCTTCTTTTATTCCCCTATATATATATATATATATATATATATATATATATATATATATATATATATATATATATATATATATATATATACATGAAAAAAACTAATCAATTTTGTGATTGTAAGAATAAAATAAGATTGTTAAAAAACACAACTTTCAGTTAGAAGTTTAAAAGTTACACAAATGTTAGGTTAAGTGTAATAACTTTACATATTTTTGTTTGCATTCTTTAAATAAACTAAGCATAATACTCTATTATCAGATATAAGTCATTAATTTTGATTATTAACTTAGGCTTTTCGTGTTTGGTAATATTTTAATTTCTCTATCTTTCGGTACTTGTTTTTGTCATTTTTGATGATGAACTTATCTACATTTTCTCCAAGTTCAACTTGATTTTCCCTTTATATTTTTATTCTTCTCTCCTAGATCAATATATTTTCAAACGAACTGAGTATAAGTCCCGGCTATATCAGTTAACTTTGTGTTATGTTTAATTCTGTGTGTGTTATTAGAATTTACTCTGTGAATATTTTCTTTAGTATTCTATTTTGTATCTCCCAGTATTCTTGCAAGGAATCTCATTTTCATGCTATTCCATGCTAAACTATTCGGAGGTGTAACTGGAAGTCGGTTGAAAAAATATTTTTTAAATTTTTGATATTCTATTTGAGAGATTTGTTTCTTAACCAAGAAAGTAGTATTATATAGTCCTCCAGTTATGACAATGGCGTCAATAATTTTTGGCGTCAATATTTATGGTTGCCCTAAGTATATAAATTTGTTTATATACTTGGATTTATTCTAGTTCAACTCCTCTTAATCTTATGTTAGGAAGTGCTTATTTTGCACGTTATTATTGTTTTCATTTTTTGAATATTTATATTAATATTCAACGTTCTTTATACATTATATTCAAGGTATATTGAGGAAGTTTTCTTTTTGGGATTAATTTATCATCATTATGTTCAAGTCATCTTCCAATATCCTACTTGTAAATACTTTTTTATATCCTTTGATAACTTTATGTAGTATGATATTCAATAAAGGAGGACTTAATATATAGCCTGATTTAAAGCCTGTCCTCGTTCTGAATTAATTTTATGTTGTATGTATCTATTTTCTTATGTATGTTTTTTAATTATCTCTCTGTGTCATCTGCTTAATACATTTCTACTATATTCTTTCCTCCTTATTCACCCCAAATGTTTTCTTGGCGTTCCCTTATAATGTTTCGCAGCAGTTGTGTTCGTTCTGCAGATGTGTCCGATCCATTAGTCCAAGTTGTCCCATCGGTCAATTTTTCATATATTGACTTTATTCTGAATTGTATTCTTTATTGTAGGTTCTGCCTATGTGTTTGATTTTTTATTCTGTCTCTTCTTGTTTTATTCTCTATGTATCTCTTCAGAATTGCATGTCTATTGTATTGATTCGTGTCTTATATTTTCCGCTCAGTCAATATATATATATATATATATATATATATATATATATATATATATATATATATATATATATATATATATATATATATATATATATATATATATAGACATTGAAGTTTTCTGAGTGGGTTTTCATGACATCTTGCGGGGCATTTTGGTAGTGTGTTGAACGAAAAACAAAATAAAGAAAAATAAAGTAAATTTATTATAATTAACATATTTGATGAGCGGGTTAGCATGCACACTGTTAAGCGTGCGTGCAAATTATACCCCTTTAGGCCAGATCAATCGGAGAGAAGGGGTGGGTTATGAGACTTACGACCTTACTACAGAATAGGCCAGAAAATCCCCACGATGCTCTAGGAGTTTGCACCCCGCTAACCGCTACAATGCCGAAATTTTCCATAAATATACTAACTACAGTATTACGTTATTTATCGATAAAAATCTTATAAATAATATATCGATAAAGTTGGTGATCAGCTACGTCGCCACCGCCGCCTCTAAATTAAAAAATAAAAAAAGTAAACGCTCTAAGTTGGGCACCAAAAATTAAATAAAAGTCAAAGAAAAATAAAAAAATGGCTCACATGAAATGTCTTTCACATCAGAAAAATCTACCTCTTCAGCTTCAAAGATAAAGGTAAAGACAAAGTAATATAAGGTAACAAAAAAATAAAGCAGAGAAAAAAAGGAATACGTGGTCTCGGAGTCATGCTTCCGACAAGAGTTGTAAGAGAAGTGGAGCGATATGGCTCACCTAAATTCGATTCCGTCTTAGAACTTTAAATTTAGCTCCGTCCAAGAATTCTAAATTTGAACCCATCTAAGAACCCTGTAAAAGGGTCTCAACGTTGCCCCGGTGTAGTAGGCACTCTTACAGGGTGACTTTCTTCGAGTTGGGTGTTTCAAATCCTTCCAAAAACAATAGCCGTTGATCAAACCAACACAAAATTAAAGGCACTTGGTCTTATGGCTGGGACATCGAGGTGCAAATCTATAAAAATACGATAAAATCAATTATTACACCATGGAAGTCCTCCACAACAGACCTCAACAGGAAAAAGTGACCTATCACGTACAACGAGTTTAAACTCTTCACGAGTACAACTAAACCTAGGTAATATGTGGAAACTGTGATTAAAGATGGTTGAGCAATTGACTCAAGAGAGATCGGAGAAATAATGGAACTAATCACATGTATTTAATTAGTTGGGACCATACTCAGCTTAGCAAACACTTTAACGAAGAAAAATGAACGACGCACGGAAACGGAAAACTGAAAGCCCCATGATCTGAGGCTAAAAGGGTAATGTTAGACGTTTAAAATAATAAAATGTTATCTGATCGATGAACTGTAGCTCTCTCCCCTAATGATTAAAAACAAAATAAAATAAAGCTTATTCCAAACTTAGGGTTACTTTGCACCGGTTACTATTTCGACCAGATCGCTTTCGCTCGTCATTGAACGAACAGAAAAGGTTTCCCAGTTTCTTCAGATCAGGAGACTTGAATACTTGAAAACGGTGAGTGCGATCTCGTCGAAACTGTGTGAAAACCGAAGTACTTCTCAGTACTTGAAAATAAATGTACCAATGAATTTACGCTGACCCCGTTCGATAACTGAAGTTACGCGACATCGAGCGTGGTTAATATTTGGATAGGTGACCGTACTGAAACCCGTTGAGGGCTATAAGCCTAAAGGTGGCCTATATGTGGCTGATAACAAAAAGAAAGGAAGTTTTGTTTGTCACCCTGCTGCTATAATGCTGACCTTAAATATACAAATATTACCTTAGGTCTTTTATATTGTTTGAGGAATATCTTTAATATACTGTTATTTTTTATAGTGTCTTCCTTATCAAACAAGTGGTTGACTATGTCATCCTCCAGATTTGCCTCATCTAGCACGTAATAATTTCCATTGCCACTTTTATAACTCAATATTTCGACGTCGTATATCGATCAACTGAAAAAACTCATTTGTTTTGTGATTGTGACTCATCTGTTTTGTGACTCATCTGTTTTGTGACTCATCTGATTGCAAAATAACGTTTTAAAACACTTAAAAAAAACTTTAGGGAAGAAGTTACAGAAATGTTACCAATTGTGATAACTTTAAATATTTTAATTTCTCCATTCTCCAGAATTTTTTTCGTACATTCTTAATGATAAAAATGAATTTTGCTTGTACTAGTTCTGGCGTTCAAGATCTTTTATATTGCTTGTACAAGTACCACTCTTTGCACTGCTTTAAGTTTTTATAGTTCATCATATAAGTCTACTTGTTTTCTTTACCATAGGTTGAAGCAGGTCGCCCTCATTAAAATAAATGTCCTCTTCATGTATGTACCTGAGAAGGTTATTTTAAAAAAACAAACTTGTCGAATATCCTCCAAGCATACAAACCATAACATATTATTTAATGTATTTATGTTTTCGTCACACTTCGTCTAAATTAGCAAGATTTACATACTAATATTTTTTTCGCCTACATAATTTTACCATTAATCAATTCAAAAGAAAACCCACTCTCATACATTCTATTTTCCAAGATTTATAGTGAAATATATTTGCGAACTCGCGGATGATATAACGTCGTGTTCGAAATATTATACAATTAAAAAGGCTGGTTCCTCCAAGATTAAGGTATCTTTGATGACGATTCCTGTTACAGCTGAGGTAGATTTCGGCAAAATTATGTTAGATTTGTGCGGTATGTGTTAAATTAATTCTAAATTTTAAGATTTTTATCTGGTTTATGATGTTTTGAGCGCGACTAACGAACTAGGATATTTTATACCGTACGTTCAACCGTGCAAATGCTTATAAATAATAAGAGTTGTTCAGTTACGTAATTAATTGTTCGGCATAAATCAGAAAATAGACATTCTTGGCCAATTACCAACTGAATCTTACAAAATATCTCTATTTCACCAGATAATATACGGCACAGAAGTATTTATTTGGATTAACTGTTGAAGATTCAAATAGAAAACATAAAAATGTCAGGTTATTTCATGAGATATCGTATTAAAATTAATGTTAGGTTAGTTATTTCAAGCAATATCTCAATCATCTTTAGAATCTAGATATCAGGAAATTAAATTTTTTGGTGTATTTTCTTGAACAAAAGTATAGAAACTTAAAAAACATTTTTAAAAACATATTTTAAATGCAAATATATATTTGTGTGTGTGTGAGTATAGGTACTAGCCACCTCTCACAATTAGTAGCGAAGCCTCCATTTCTGATCGGGTTGATTTCCAAATATGGTACTTCCGCTTAAAAATAAGGACCTTAAAAAACAAATTATATATATATATATATATATATATATATATATATATATATATATATATATATATATATATATATATATATATATATATATATATATATATATATACCTCTCACAATTCGTGTATTTCCGATTTCTCACCCTGGGGTTGGGCTAGCTTTCAAAGCTCTTACCTATCTTAAATTAACTGTGTACTGAAATTTCCCTTTTATGCGAGTTTATTTCCACCCCTTGAAATGTTGAACTTTCCCTTGAAAGGTAGGGTTCGTTCATATAGAAAATTGGGTTTTCTCGAAGTCCAGGGAAAGTTCGTGGAGGTTAATTAGATAAGGAAAACTTTTTGTCTTCATCGGAAAATTGACGAGTCCGCGTCCAAATGATGGGCCATTGGCCGCCATTTGTAGACGGGATTCAGGGACTTGATGGTGACGGACCTTAATGGGTCCTATGCAGACTGAAAAAACCCGAAAAGTTCGGGGTCCCATGGGCCTGCTGCCTGGTATGGAGGGGACGATATACGGAATTAGTTTTTAGGCTATCCAAGGAAGGTTTGGAGAGCGGTGGACAACTGTGAGTTTTTCCGTTAGTTGCTCCATAAGCTTGGAGAATGGATTATTTGTTTGTGGAGCGGACAGGGTGGCTGGAACCGTATTCCGCTGAGACGCCCACATGAAGGTTAGTGGGGGAATAACTTTATTATTTTGTGGACCTGAAAAGGATCTGTTCGTTCTATTTGATGTTGGGGTCCTCGCTGCCTCGATTGTGTTGGGCCTCGCCGGGCATCCTTGGAAACTCGCGGTGTGCGAGCCTCCACAATTGACGCACATCGCTGGACTGTCTTTTCCTTTCTTGCATCCACAGCGTCTGCGTGACATTTCTTGGTCGAATGAGTGTTGGCAGTTAAAGCACCGCACTATTCGGACATTCGACGTTCGTCCTTGGATTTTTATCCCTTGACTGAACAAAGTCTTGATATTGAATATATCCCTCTCCTCCTTCGGGATAACCATCTGGATAATTGCCATAGGAGTTCCTTTGTTTGTCTTCTATCTCTCAACATGGATCGGGTGGAGACCCATGTAGATCAATTCTTGCGTTACTTCAGGAGTGCTCATCAGGAGTGCAGAACGTGTGATATTGATAATTTATGTCATACAAGAAGCCTGGTAAGGGCTCGGTAATCATCTGATGTCGGCAGTCTCACTATAACTTCGTTTGGTTTGGTTGTTGATGTTCCAATCTTGGAATCTAAGATGCCTTGTTCCTCAGAACAACCGGCAGTATTTTGCTGATTTTGTGGATAGTCGTCTTTTCTTGTCACCTGGGCTCTTCCTGTTTTTGGTACGCCTGGTTCGATGGCGCCGGCTTTTTGAATACTGGAGTCTGTACGGAGCTCTCTGACGCCGATTTCTTGAGTAGAGTTGCATTATCTTCGTTTGCTTCTTTTTGTTTCTGTTACGGCCGACGTGGTCAGATTCCGATGCGGACGTCCATTCGGCTTTGGATGTACCCCTTGTGGGTCATCTTCTTCCATCGGCTGGCTTCTTTTCTTTTCACGACCGGGGCTTTGATAAGAGCCTCCGGTTTTTATTTGCCAGATTTAGTTTACCTTTCGGCTCCTCAATTTCTTTGAGAAGCTCATTTTCTTCTTCTTTTCAGTCAACTCTTGATTTTCGTTCCTTAATTCGTCCAACTCGAAGGATGTAAGCTTGCCCATCTTTTCGGTGTACCGCAGTTGACCTTCCTTATGGAAATCCTCTTCTTTCCGCGAACGAGCGCTGAACATGCAAAGAGGTGATGTGCACTCTCTCGATGCTCAATCAAGACTTCTCAAATATGGTACGTAATGAATGTTTCTATTCACTTCTATACAATGGGAATTATCAGCGATATATAACCACTAACTCTGTCTAGCGATCACCTTGATGGAAACAATTGTATTGGACGATGCTTCATTAAGACATCTATGGAAGTAAACTTAGTTACATTATTAATACAGACTTTTATTTATCACTGATAGTTTCTTTAATACAAACTTTCTAGGCTTTTGTTTCAAGAAAATGCAAGCAGTATATTTTTTTTAATTAAAATTATCTTATCACAATAACGGACATATAGAAAACATTTCAAAAATCATATTAATTCGAACCTTTTATAGTTAGTAGCAACTTTTAAGCCATTTAAGCCTGATCAATGACAAATGACTTTGTAATGGACTATGCAAATGCGTAAGTTTATAGTCTAATCTATCACTTGTATGTTAATGACAAATTATATTTTGATTTATGTTTGATATTGATCGTTATTAAATGATTAATGAATATATTTCTAGAATTTATTATAAGTCCTGCGAAACTTTAAGACGCTTTATAAAAGAGTTTTTCTTGTGTATGTATTTTTTGTGATATTGTATTTTTATGTAGGGTATGTCAATGTAATGTTTGCACAAATTTGATATAAACCAATGAAATCTGCGTAAAATTCACTCAACAATCACCAACAAATCACCCAACAATTCTTGCGATACATGATTTATCTGGAAGAAATCAATCAACTCTGAAATATATTTCGGAGCCTCTACTCTTCATCATAAAAAAGTGACATTGAATCATCAGTGAAAAATGACACTAAACTCAAAAAGATTTATCACTAAACACCAATCGTCTGTGAAATTTCTCGATGCGTGTTTTGGTAACAGTGTTAGCATCATCAGGAGGTGATTTAATCTAGACTATATTAAATTATCACGTCGATAATTAAAAAAAAAGTGATTTGGTGTTAGTTGTTAATCTATTTGAACACAATACTAAGTCTCAAAGTTTCTTCTAAAATAGTTTTGAGTCGAAGTTACAGTTGACATACTTTTGATTATGTGTATAATATAATAGATTGAAAAATATAAGTGCTGTTAACGAAATAAAAGTTTTATTAAAATATTTTTCGATCTGTTTTTGTATTACTGGTTAGTGCAATAAACTTTTATCTTTTTAAATATAAAATTTATATTATTTCATAGAAAAAAAAAAGAATTACTATATTATAGATATAAAATGTAAATAAATTTGAACTGAATAGATATGTAAGAATGTTGCTAATGAAAGCGCGCCTTGTATTATAAGATATTATTTTATTGTTACCTACAGAATGTTATTTATATATAAAAAAAACAAGTAAAAAAGCAACTATATTTTTTAATTATTGTTGAGCGATGTTTAAGAGCGAATCAGAGATGTTGAGTTTTGAAATAAACCGATTTAAAAAGAACCTTTGTTTTATTTCAGTTGAATCAGTTTTTTTGGGTCAATTTGACTCATCTTTAATGTAAAGGTATTGATGTAGACGTTATATGGGAATATTGTTCCATAAATGATTCGTGAAAATCTGGAGATTTTGGTGACGAATGATTGTCTGCTATGATGATATGCAATAGCTCTGCTCACTATACCTTAAACACTGAACTTTAATGTTTTTGTTTCATTATCCTCTTAAGATAATATTTGAAAATATGATGTAATATTTTTATGGCGATGTAATTATTTATTCAATACGTTTCAGCATAAATTTGGTTTGTTTCTTTTAGAAAAAAAGGAAAACTTAAATATTAATGTAAGTTTTCCTTTTTTCTGTTATTGATTTTAAAGGCTACTTTTGCATTATTTTTGTATAAGAATTTTTCAATATTTTCCGGCGATTTACCAAAGTAAGTAAGTATTTACCAAAAAGTCTTTTTCAATTTCTTGTGGATATATTTCAGAGACAGCCTTTTTGTACAGTTTTCTTTTTAGAATGTTATCTATTGTTCTCTTTGAATACCCGTTGTTTAGGGCAATTTATTTGATGGTATTTAGTTGATTATTAAAAATCTGCATATCAAAAAGGAGAATTGATCAGACTGTGCACAAAATTATGATAAGCTGCCAATTTATGTTGTAGTGGGTGTAATGATTTATTATGTATTCTTGTATCTGTTTGAGAGGGTTTACGAAATATCTTGAAACTATGTTTGTTTGAGATTTGTGAAGTGGTTAGATTAAGGAAGTTTAAACTGCTGTTTTCTTCTAATACAACTGTAAATTTTATATTTTTGTGGATTGAATTAATATATTCTAGAAATACACTTAGTTGTCTGTTGGTACCGACAAAGCAATGGCAAAGTTGAAATTACCAGCACTAATTTTGCTTACCATAATAGATTTTAAACGATTCAGGTATTTTTGTGGATGAGGACATTTTAAGCGATTCAGGTCAAATTAAGAAATACATGATTAATAATTGTATTATATTAAATATTTAAAATGTCCACTATTTAAGTTCATGCATGCTTGCCATCGTTTTAACCTGTTTTCCCGAACACGTTGAAAAAGTCATGGTGTATTTCTAATCCATATGACAGCAACTTTGCAGTAAATAAGAAGCATATCATGATATTCGCGTACAGAATACAATTTCGGTTTTAAATGAAATTTAAATACACACACTCAAATTATTTTTGCCGCCAACTCTCTCTGTCGAGAGGATCATCTCAGTTAGTCAATGTCACATTGGTACTTCCATTTTGGCTAATGTATGGCGTGATTCTTGATTTAAAAAAAATGTCTTAACAATGTTCATTAGTTTATTTGTAGTTTATTCGTTTAATAATCACCAATTATTATTTGCAAAATATGCCTTTACACATATTTGCTTAAAATGCCCTCAGGTTTTTCACTCTTGTTGTAAATAACTTTTTTCCTTCAAATGCTGTTCAGAATCTTTGGTTATATTTACGAAAATTATTTTTTTTTACACCCTATATACTTCGAATGAAGACTAATGTTAGTTACGACACATAAGTTGTCTAGAAATCGCTGTCCCAATATACCCCCGAGGTAGAGTAAATATGCAAATACAAATATAAATATACTTGTTTAATGAAATACTGTTTTGTCTATATTTCTATTTTATTATTAATATTTGACGCATTTCGCTAACACTGTAGTTTCTTTAGAACTGTCTATTTTCCATGTTAAAATAGATATAAATACAAAAAGTTTCTACAATAAAATATACTTATTGATTGATTTGTCCGTTACTTTGTGATAGTTCTTTTTTTTTAAGGAATAAAACAATTTTTTACTTTGTTATCTATGACTTATTTTTAAACAAAATTTGTGTGACTATAGTTTCGTAAAACGACTTTGCATTCTCAAACACTAATTTTAACACTAAATTAGATAGATAGATAACAAAATAAAAAATTGTTTTATTCCTTTTTAAAATAAAATATTCATTTTATTAAAAAATCCGCAAAGTTGCTATTTATTGTCTGTACAAATTCAGTAAAGGGGATATGTTCAGGTTTATTTAGTAGGGTTCATTTAGAAGGGTTTTATTGTTTTTATTTAAGAGTTTATTTCTAAACTCTTCAGATGGTTTAGTTTTTTGCCTTTGTTATGTACATGTAGTACTTTAAATTTATTATTAAAACGATAGTTCTTATTTAACAGATGTGAGGCATAGTTCGAATTATGTTTATGACCGAGAAAATTTATTTTGTGTTCTTTAATTCTTCTCTTGAATGATCTGCCTGTTTGCCTTATATGAGTTTTTTTGGACACGACCCACAACACATATTTATGGACAATATTGAAACGATAATCCACTACGGTGGACTAAGTATCGGTACCAACAGACAACTAAGACTGTTTTGGTCCATACGCCGTACTCTTGCGACCTTGCAACCTTCGAGTACCATTTATTTAGATCGTATCAACACAGCTTCTATGGTAAAAATGATATTTCCTTGGAAGACTTGAAAAATCACGTGAATCAATTCCTTAGCGTGAAACCTCAGAAGTTCTATAAACGTAGAATAATGCACCTATATGGGACAAACTTTCGATGACATTACAAATGACACTGCAACCTTCGTACTTAGTAAGGACTTTTCGTGAGGTCGGTGAGGATTTTCGTCAGACTACAGCTGATACACTAACGGTAGTCACTTTATGTCTAAGTCAAAGATGAGCGGAAAATTTGATACTAAAAATTACTGTAGCGGATATAACACAATTTGTTCTGGGACCGATGTATATGAGTGGAGCAAGGGTCAGGCCCAGTGGCGGCTCGTGGGTTTTTAAAGTGGGAGGGCGTAGAAGAAAACAGTGCTGCTGAAGATTTTTTTTACTTTCCCCTTCCTCCTTTTATCTTTTCGTGCTATTGAAATTCTATACAGGAGGTGAACCAGGAAAATATTAAAATGTTATATTGTTACTACTTACAAGGACATTGGAGGATGGGTTGTTGCTTGTTGCGCAGATAAAAGAATGAATATGTGGGTACTTACCGTTTCCCGAAGAATAAACCATTCAAACAGTTTATTGTAACTGCAAATCAATAAAGAAAATTCGAAAAAGCTCGAAAAAAAACTTAAATTAGTCATTATTAATTGTTTTAAATCAGACATGTCAGTGTGTACACATGCAGCAAATCCCAACGCTCAACCAAATCATCCAAAAAAAAATCCATATCAAACGTTCCGTACCTGTCAAATCAGCGTTTAAAAATAATTACCGATATCCTCGGTCGCAGGGAATCTACGTCCAAATCGCATTTTTTAGAAAACATTTAAACCATCGAATTCTGGCAACCAACAAAGCATGTAACGCTAACGACGAGATAAGATAACGTAGCGTACGGTCGCTGGAAGTAGACGTCAGACCAACGATGTAAAAAATATGGGGAGAAGATGGAATTTTTATCCGCATTATTTGGTGAGATGGGTGGACAGACGTTCTTCTGCATAAGTTGTCAACTTCACTTTGAATCACAGTAATTAAATAATTATTTTTTTATTAAATTACAACAATTTCATTACGTTCTTTTACGTTAAGTTACACGTCCGCATTACACAACAGCTAAACCCAAACCGTCATAAACATCACAAAAAATAAAATGGAGCTAAAATAATATGGTAGCATGACACTTGCTACTCCCTTTATATCAATAGGTGTTTCGGTTAATAATGTCGTTTTTTTTTCGCAAAATTTGAGCGTTTACCTTACCTTACCTTAATACTCAAGTACCTTACCTTAATAGTCAAAATACTGGCCGCGAAATTCCGCGCCAAAAGAACTTTTTAAAGGCCAACCATTCATCAAGCCAAATTTTCACTTCTTCGTAAGAATGTAAGTGTTATCCCGAAATTCCGTATTGTATCGATCGAAATAAGTGATAGTTCGAGCGGGTTAAGTCCGGTGAATAGGGCTGGTGAGGTAGGACGTCTCATTTAACATTCTCCAATTAGTTTTTCCCTATTTGCAACAAGAGGCCGAGCATTGTCATGTTGAAAAATTATTTAATTTGATCATTGGGCCTTTTTTGGTCGTTTTTCCTTCAATGTTCCGTTCAATTTTATCAATTATTGTTGTTGTTTATCGATGTTGATTACCCGAAATTATTTCACCAGGTTACAGCAGTTTGTAATACACAGCTCTCCTTCTATACAAATACACCACACTGGTTGTGATGTTTAAGGCTGGCCAGTGTCTCCCCATGATTTTTTGCGCTTTGGGTTGTCAAAATAGATTTTACACTTCTCTGGCAGGCAAAATTTCACAAGTGGTTTTTTGTTTTTCTATGTCTCTTTGCGTCATTTTGATATGGAACCCATTTTCCATCCTTCTGGATTTTTTCCAATGCATGTAGACGTTCGTAAATGATGGATTAGGCAACATTCAATGCTTCTGCTAATTGTTTCACCATATGAGTTGAGTCTTCATCCAATAATGCTTGCATCTTCAAACTTTTTCGGCTGTCCTGGACGCTTCTTCTATTTTATATGAAAAAATCACTTTTAAAGCATTTAAACCATAGTTCAGAAGTTTTTTAGATTAGAGCATCTTCACCACAGGCTTCAACCAACAATTAATAACTTTCAGCAGCCATTTTCTTCTAATGAAAGAAAGTTATATAAACTTCTTCGCAAAACGTCTTTTTTCTGCTTCAATTCGACATATTTAAAACTATGAAAAACTATGTTTTTTTGCACAATGACAATCATTAACTAGCTTTTGATGACGTATGTTTATCCTCCATAACGCCATAGACTTCATTAGTCTATATCAACAAATGTATTAGTAACGCCATCTGTTAGCAAAATCGACACTATTAACCAAAACGCATATTATAAATATTGGTTAGAAAAAAAAACTAACAACATCTCTACATTTTTTTATATTGGGCAGTTAAAGGGACAAAACACACAACCAACCAATGTTCTTTATATGATTAAATATTCTCTTAGAAGATTCTAGATGTTTTAGTATTTAGTGTTACTCACTAAATATTAAACTTATGTACAGGCTGTCTGTTCTTTTTGTAAAAAATGGTTAATTTTGAGTTAATTAAACAACCAGGAACGGTGATCCTAACCTGACCCTTTTGTAGCAGCAACTGTAATATACGATTGCAAATAAAGGCTTTTTTCAGTTACTCTATTCGAAATGTCGATAATAAGCAACAAAATTACACAATCGACTACAATTTCGAACGCCGCATACGCCAGTTCGAGTAAAGAAATATATTTTTTCGTAAAAATCTGTTATATAAACAATTTACTACCTCGTTTTAACAGTAGGTAGCTAAAAACGATTTTAACCCATTAAGTGCGCAATTTAAAACGTGAAAAGAAAAAACGAAGAAAACCTATAAACATTTTTGTTATGTGGGCAGATTTTCAAAAGTCACCAAACCTGTTTAATTACAATATATTTTATAAAAACGGTAAATTAAAGAGGGGGAGATAATACCACTCCAACCAAAAAGGATTGAGACGTAGCTACAAACAAAAAACTAATTTTACATATATTCTCTACAATATATTTTACCCCTTTCAAAAATTGTTTTTATTTTAACAAGGTTAAATTTTAATTCTTCTATTGGAACCGTCGGTTTGAAACATTAAACTCGGACAGATTTACCACTAAACACCGAATCCCTTTTTTGAAACTTCTCGCAGGTTTCGCTAACAATGTTAACATCATCGGGAGATGATTTAATCTAATTCTAAAACTAAACTGTTCTATTGTTCTATTTATATGGTAACCCTACCTAATGAAGCGTGTAAAAATCATAAACCGTAAAGTTTACTGAGCCTTACATTAATAATTGAAAAAATTGACTGAACGGAATAGGTTCTTTATCCCGGTTCATAACTTTCTTACATTTTTCTATTTGAATGCTTTAATATGCATCCATCCAAAACCCTTTTGCACTTTTAACCAGTCTTAAATTGCTACTATCTATATTGTGGTCATGTTCGATTGCATGTTGGACAACATAAAGTTTTTATATATATATATATATATATATATATATATATATATATATATATATATATATATATATATACGAGAAATGAAAAACCTTGTCATTGATTGATTTGTCCGTTACTTTGTGATTCATTTTTTAAATCGAATAAAACAATTTTATTCATTGTTATCTATCACTTTTATATATATATAACAGTGATAGATAACAATGTATAAAATTGTTTTATTCGATTTGAAAAACTTTGTTTTGCCCAATATGTCATCGAACATGACCACAATATAGATATTAGTAATTTAAAACTGGTTAAAAGTACAATAGGCCTTTGGATGCATATTAAAACATTCAAATAGAAAAATGTAAGAAAATCATGAACAGACAAAAAGGACCTATTCCGTTCAGTCAACTTTTTCAATTATTAATTTAAGCCTCAGTATACTTCAAGGTTTATGATTTTTACATGCTTCATTACGTAGGGTTACTATATAAATAGAACACAGTTTAGTTTTGAAATATAATTAAATAATTGCCTGATAATGCTAACATGGTTAGCGAAACGTGCGTCGAGAAGTTACAAAAAAGTGATTTGGTGTGTAGTGGTAAATATCTCCGAGTTTTAGGTTAAATTTTTGAAGCACATTTGGTAAATGATTTTTGATTTAGGTTCTTGTAACTCTTGAGTTAAGAGGTGGAGTGCCACAATAAAATTGATGTATTCAAATCAGAATCCAACGAAGAATATTTCAAGATAAAAACTACTACAAACTACACTAAAAACTACGAGATGTGGTGGAAGATTTGCCTCGCTCTAGTCGATTATCAACGTCTTCAATTGAAATTAACATCACTAAAGTGAAGGAAATTGTGACTGAAAATCGTCATTTAAGTTTGAAAGAGATAGCCTCTGCCCTTTCTGTGTCTTACGAATCCATTCGTACCATTTTAGACGATTGTTTGGACATTACTTCAGAACTAACTCAATCGCGTAAAGGTCTCTAAAGACATGCTAAAACGAGTCAATTCCGACCCCACATTCAACTTCCAACTGAGCCGAAACCGAAAAACTACGTCAAAATCGATCAAAAGTTAAGGTGATATTGACTGTTTTCTTTAATTATCGCGACACTGTGCACTCGGATATCTTACCAGAAAGTCAGACGGTAAATAAAGAATATTATCTGAACATTATTCAGCGTTTGAGAGAGCAAATTCGTCGGAAAAGGCCATATTTGTGGAAAGAAAACTCTTGGATTTTGCATCACAACAACACACCATCTCACAAGGCTATCATTCTGAATGAATTTCTGGACAAAAAATCAACAAATACCATCGAACAACCGCCGAATTCACCTGATATGGCTCCGGCCGACTTCTTTCTCTTTCCAAAACTCAAATTACCACTTCGAGGCGCCCGTTTTCAGTCGATAGAAGACATAAAAGAATTCTCGGCGATAACTGAAGTCGATTCCGAAAAATGCGTTTAAAAAATGTTTTGACAATTGGATTATTCGTTGGCATAAGTGTATTTTTTCGGGAGGGATCTACTTTGAAGGCGATACAATGAATTTGGATAAATAATAAACATTTTCTGTTTTATTGACCAATTTCCGGTACTTTTTTAACAGAATGTATATTAGTATTTTCTCGACTAACCTGTATTAAATGTTTTATGAATCAAATTTGTGTGTAATCCATCAAACTGAGCACAATAATATTCAGTCCGTATGGATTCGTTAGGATTTAGAACTCATAGTAAATAATTCCTGTAAAATCTCAATTTTTTTACTTTTTAAGGTGAAAACCTGTCTTTGGAGTGAGCAAAGGTGATTGTCCTAGTATTAACTTTTTTTTATTATATGGATTGCTGTATAGAATCCACTTTTCATCTCCGATCTCCGACAAATTGTCGAAGAAAATATATCTGGGCCTGGGTGAAACCTGGGCAAATGTTACATAATGAATTCTATTTTCAATTGAAAAAGTTGATTCTAACCCGCATTCCTCATCTTTACACTTTGTTCAGTTGTTTTAAACGCCGTTGTAGTGTGGGCCATGAAGCTTTAACCTTTGTAGCTAATTCATAATTCATGGATGGTTTACTTCGGATTAGCTTCAATTTCAGCCAAAAACAGATCTTTGCCAAAGTTAACAAACCTTTTCCAGATGTTACACCGTTCAAGATTCAAATCATCGTTCTTAAAGTTTGGTTAATCCAAAACTGGCATGTTTTGCTATTCAATGCACCAGAATAAACAACATTAATGGCAGTTGTGGCTTTGTTTGGTTAAATTTTGTCAGTAGTTTGGTTATTTTTTAAAATTTTAAAACAGGTATAATACCTTATTATTTTTACATTACGAATATTTTTTGATAAATTAACGATGGTGGTGCTGGATTATCCTCCATGCACACCTGATTTAGCTTCGAGCGTTCGAAAACTGAAACTGACGATGAAACGATAGTGTATCATCCAATACATTTCACTGGGACTGTCAAGGTACATCTCAAAAATTATCACTAAGAATACCAAAAGTTGTTTAATATAAAAAACCATCAATTTGATTTTTCCAAATACCTTAAAGAAATCAAGTCAGAAAAATCTGACAGAATAAAGGCAAGATCTTAATTTAGGAAATAATTAAAAATTTCATGGGCAGTAATCTTTGAATATAAAACTAACAGGAACAGTCTATCTTTATGCACATATAAATGGAGACGGAAACGGCCATATTTAAACACCACAGATGACTCATTGCATTGGAAATTTGGTAGTTGGTGTCAACAATTTAGAAGTTTATTAGTAGATTTGTACAATTTTAGTGTGTTTTAATCAATAATAAGTGCCGAATAAGTATACTGGAACACTCTATTTGTGTATTCCAGTGTAAATACGTATTAATACTTATTATATTACGATAAAAACAATAATATCGGAAGTAAGATAACATAAAAACACACAAAATATGGTTGGTTGTGCGTCTTTTGGTTGTTCCTGAACGAAATGTTGTCCCTGACACGAAAAAATCAAAATGCAAGAGTAACATTACGTAGGTAAGTGGTTTTAATTCTAAGTTTGTCAATTATTTAGAAATAAAAACTTATTTTGTTTGAATGCAATTTTAAGGTTATGAAGCCATATCGCCTGGTATGCATAGGCATAGTCAAATTGATTTAGGTAAAATAATATAATTATAATGTTATTCAAGATAGTGATTACCTATTTTAGAACTTAATTTTTTAACATATGTTCTAAAATGTTTAGTTTTCTAATATACAGTCCCTTAAAAATTCAGATTATTTTTTAGTTTTCGTTTGATACATATAAAACATATTACTTTACTCATATAATTTATAAAATATAACTAATAATACAGAGTGTTACATTTTCTTAAAAACCTTTTCAGAAATTATTGTACTAATAAATGTAAATGTTACTTCCATTTTGATTTGGATTTCATGTTATTAAACCAGTTTATCTTTTTTCAAGATTTCCCAAAGACTCCAAATAGAAGAACACAGTGGATTAATTTTATTAAAAAGCCAGACTTTATTCCAAACCGAAGTAGGTTTTTATGTTCCCATCATTTTATTGAGGATTGTTTTGATCGAACATCTAAGGTAAAAGTGAGACTACTACCAAATGCTGTTCCAAAAATTGAAATCAACTGTTTAAAATATATAATTTTTTAATTTTATCATTTTGATAAACATCTTTCATAGCATTTACTCTTGTTACTCAAAGTTAGCTTTTTGGTTGTTGTGAAGAATGAGTTTATTACCGAGTCATTACCGAGCGTCTGTAAAAATCAGCGTCCTACATCAAAAATTCCTCTCATTTCATTGAGCTTCTTCAAATGCACATTATATCTGAAAGTGACATTCTGGTTAGTTTTAATATTGTCTCGTTATTAGACATTCTAAAAAACAAACACCACACATTAACGGATATTCTTAGTCTTATAGAACATTTCATGTCCAATATATATTTCATTTTCAAAAATAAATTCTTTAAACAAATTCGTGGAGCTCCTATGGGCTCCCTCCTCTCTTTCTCCGGTCATAGCCAATATTTTTGTGGAATACTTTGAAACTCAAGCCATTAACACCAGTCTGTTGAAACCTACTTGCTGGTTCCGATATGTAGATGACACCTGTCATTTGGCCACAATCTTTAAATCTGTTCCTTTCGCATTTGAACAGTATACATCCCCAGGTCCAATTTACAATGAAGACTGAAAACAATTCTTCTCTCCCTTTTCTTGACGTTCTAATATCAAAAAGGCCAGACCAAAGCTTCTCCTGTTCTGTCTATCGTAAACCCACCCGCATAAACTGTTATCTAAATGCGAACTCACGTCATCATTCATCCCAATTAAATTCGGTAGTCAAAACTTTAGTCACGAGATCACTAAGATTGTCGGATAGGGAACATAGGCAAACAGGACTTAATTCATTAGAAACGGCACTAATTCAAAACGCCTATGATATGCGTCAAATAAAAAGGCATATTAATAAAGTTCAGGCAACTGGTCATACCAACCAATCTACTAGAGAATTGTCCCAAAATCCCGAAGTTCTTCTGCCATACATCAAGGGAGTTACTGATAAAATTTGCCACGTATTCAGATCCTGTAATATCGAAACGATATTTACAACTAAAAGAAATATATCCAGTTTCCTCAGACCAGTGAAGGATAATATTCCACAAGAGTCACATGGTGTTTATGAGATTCCTTGTTCTGGCTGCTCCCAAACATATATCGGTCAAACTAATAGACGTATCCAAAATCGCATATACGAGCATTCACTCGCCGTCCAAAAATCTGATCGCTCCTCGACTTTAGCAGAACATCATCTTCAAACGGGTCACAAAATAGATTTCGACAAGGCCAAAGTAATCGCAGCTACATATTCCTATAAACCCTGTATAATTCGTGAAGCAATGGAGATCGAAAAACGTCCAGACTGCTTAAACAAGAGGGACGACGGTCTTAGAGTTCCAAATACATTTGGAAATAAGAAACCTCTTATTTCCAAATTGTCCAACCGAAACCCTTTTAGTCAAGCGTCCACCTCCCGTCTCACCCCCTCCGGGCGCTCATCCGAGCGCCCCACCCATAAACCTCACCTATTAATACAGAGGTACGTGCCGTCCACATTCTTTTCTGGTTGTGAACTCTGGGTAGGCAGACTGAGGCCTCAGAGTAAATCAACTAGATTCTCTTGAAAATGGCTTCAAAGTGGAAACCGAAACATCGAGATTATATAAATCTAAAACGCGGTTCTATCGCGGGGAAATGATATGATTTTATGACAAGATATTCCAATAACTTTTTATCGTATTGGCCACGTAAAAGACACTTTACTCTTTGAAAAAATAGATGTTTTTAAATTAATTTAAATTTTTACATTTTTCTGCTGTTTCTAGTAAGTTTTCATTAATTTAATACAGTAACGATAATTATACAATAATTAATTAAGTATAAACTTTTATCAGTTTCTAGTTTTGTTTTATACTGCCCTACGCCACTGCCAAACCGGAAACAGTAGTCGGCCATATACAGCTACCATTCTGGTCCCACTTACAGAATCATATACTCCTTCCTGTAGTTTTATATTCAAAGGCAATAATTAATGGGAACTTTGATCTTACAAAAAATTTATTTCGTGCGTGAATATACCTTCGCCATAATATCAAGAAGATTTAAAAATCAATTTCATTGAAAATCTTAATTTATAAAACTTCTTCGTTGATTTTATAACAATTTTCGAATAGGTTAGCTAGAAAAGAAAACGGAACAGCAAAAAGTTCTTTATTCCTTGGAATTATCAGTCAACCCAGATAACGTAAACTCGAAGAGATTAACCACTAAACAACAAATCATTTTTTTAAATTACTCGATGCGTATTTCGCTAACCAAGTTAGCATCATCAAGAGATTAAATCCTCTCTTAATAATTAGCCAAATACATCCTACATATAAAAACATTCAAAATAAAAGACATAATAAAAATTGATAGGACTAAACAGATAGTAAATATAAACGAATCAAATAGACAATATTTCAAATAAAAAAAACTTTAGAAATTAAACAACAAAAACGCGTTTACATCCAAGTAGACATTTAAAGGCATTTAAAACCGAACGAGTCTGAAAAAGAATGCCGAGAATAATAAATAGCTACTGGCCTGGAGGCCGTAAAAAAGATCATCTCCATGCTGGTAGATCAAGTAAACGTTTTGTAATTTCTTACATAGTTACATAAGAGTGCGGCTACAAAGAAGCAATAGGCGTATCCAAGCATACCTTTTAAGCCTGGCAGAAACAGAAAAAATAACTTTAAACGATTGGTTGAAATTTAATTAAATGGAAACCGATAGAGAAAAATAATGGCAAAATAGAAAATTTGTCGAGTTTTGTTTGGTTATTTACGGATGAGTGAAACATAGACAGGGTGTAAGGGAAATTGCTTTCGTAAATTTAAACAATGATAATCACCAGTCGAAAAGCTTTGATGAAAATTATCATTTTCAGCAAGCATGTGTATTCCATATTTTGAAATCAGTTTTCATAAATAAGAAGTTATCTACAATGATTAATATCTATTCAATTATGGAATTGAATAAAGCAGTTCGAAAACAGATAAAGAAAAACCTGAAAAAACATCAAGAAATAAGAGTCGAGAAGATCATAGAAGACAACATACCCTAAAAAGTCTAAGACAGAGGAGAGGAAAGTAGAACTTAGAGTACGGGACGATAGCGAAACAATAGTCAAAGACAAAGAAACGAAGAGTAAGATAATAGAGCAGTTTTATGACAAACTCTATGAAACGAAAAATGTGCCAAAGGAACAATTCCAGAAGGTACTAAACCAAAAAATAACAAATGTAAACTCACAAGAAATATCAGACATAAGCGAAGACAAATTATCCGAAGTAGTAAGGTAAATGAAGAGAAACAAAGCCTTAGGAAAGGATAACAGAATATGTGAACTGATTAAAGAAGGAGGACAAGAAATTATAACCATTTCTATCCCAATTTGTTTTTTTTTTTATTCAAATGACTTGATTTTGTTATATACCCATCACATTGATCACAAAAAAAAAATTCCAGGCCAATTTTTCTCCTCTATAAGGTGGTGTAATTAGATTTTTGATCCGACGTTTCGGGTTTTCTCGACCATCATCAACTTTGTTTTATGAAATAGTCGAAAAATTGTGTTTTATGTTTAGTAAATTTTACTTTTTATTCTGAATCCAACGACATGTCACATTTAGTATTTATTGCACGTTTCCGACTATTGGATGACAATAACAATAATAATTTCCGACTTAGGGGTGACATTTGTATTAGTTTGCAATTCTTTCAATAATTTGTTTAAATGTGACATTTCACAGTCTGTCAATTTTTAATTTGTTAATTATTATACTTAAAACTGTTACATCGAGAGTCATAAGAAGTGTAGGCTGACAATCCACTGGATTTTTGTGTTTGAAGAGATATGTGAAATCATTAGTGTATGAAGAAGTAGCGAATACTCGAGAAAATTTATGGAATAAAATTGAGAATGATGTGGAATCGTTTCGAAATGAATGGGTACTGAAATATATACAATTGAATGGATATCACTTCGAACATATTGTCGAAAAGAGACATTTTTCTTTATTAATTCTTCTGGAATTATTTTAAAATTTTCATTTTTAAAAACATTTCGTTTGTACTCTTTTTTAAACGTTTTCGTTAGCGTTCGTTTTTTCGTTTGTACTCTTAAAAAACGTTTATAATCGTTATTGGTGTTTAATTGTTTTATATTTATATATTAATTTAAAATTACAATTTGTAAATTTATTTTTGGGATATGTCAATGATATTTATATTAAAATTAATTGTCATCAATATAAATATCATTGACATGCAATGTGCAATGAAAAATTTAAACGCAGATATCTAGAAAACAGTAACCCGGAGCGATATTTGCAAGGTATACTTTTTTTACGTATAAAAGATGGAAATATTTTGATTAAAAATGCGAATACACTAAGACGCAAAAAAACTGTGAATTTTCAAGCATAAACAAAGTGTCGCAGATGGCGCCCTCTACAATCTACATAAAACTTTCCGAGACGTTTACATTTCTTATCTTAACAAACGTATAAGAAAGATACTATTTAAGAAAGTTATTGATAAAAATTGAAAATAAAATTATAACATTAACACCCTGTATCTTGGCTACTATTAACTTTTGGACTAAGGCAAGTTGGGTTAAATCCCAATATTATTACTAAAAAAATCTGCAGTTTTTCTGTGAGCCATTAATTAGCGGACACCCTGTATAATTTAGATAGATTTAAATTGAAATGAAAAATACATATAATAACTATTATATAAAAATTCTAGTAGAACTTTTCAAACGGCTCTAGTATTTAGTCCACAGCAACAGCCTATTCTGTCAACTTTCCAAAGTCGAAAATAAACGTTTTTAACTTTAAATTACGTCTTTAAGTAACAGCATTTAAGTCTGAATTAAGACTGTACTAATAGTCGACCTGTCAATTTACTTATCGCACCTAAATAAATAAACAGTCATACTTTTATTCAGCTATTATTATTTTATTTGCTTTCCATTACATAAATTCGTTTTATATACCCGCTGTGTGGCTAACAAGCCGCAAATGGTCAAAAATCATTTAGAAAAACAACGTGAAATACCAAGGACGACATGTAAAAGGGTTTTTGGGTCAAGCCCCTTTACGTTGGTAAATAAAAATCGCACAATTAATTGCCAAATATGTTTCCAATGGTCACATTATTCATAGCTTGTCATTTTACCATATATGTAAGTGCCTCACTTATATGGTATATATACATATATACGATTCATCTTTTAAGATTCTAAAGATAATCAATTGAAAGGTGAAATCTAATTTAATTTCGTAATAATTTAAAACAATATAATTTCAAAAGAATCTTAAATCAAATTACATTGATTTAATATGTTATGCTTGTCTGAAGACTGAAGCATTGAGAATGCCAAGTGTGACCTTGGCGAAACGTCCGCACATTCCCAACAAACGGGACACAAACGATCAGATGTATTCCCGAACTAATAGTCTAATACTCAAAGAAGTCTACATACAAAGAAGATCTTAAAGAAAAAAATAAATATATGCATACGAAAATCTGCTGCAATATCCAATAACCACGAACGAATATTTTATTTAATAAATTATGCAGCTATTCACGAAACTGTAGCGAATCTTTCAACGACTACAAAAATATTTCATCATGTCATGTTCAGTGTCAACTTTTTTTTTTAAACCCTGCTAACGGTTCAATTTACGAAACCGGTGCCCAAAGATAAACCACCCAATTCCTAAATTGAATCATTTACTAAAAACACCTTTCCCCATTGCAAGTAGGTACCTAATTGAAATAAAATGTAGTTGAATATACCAGGTGTTCCATTAAGGATGGATCGCGGCCGTATCTTGAAAACTATTTATCCCACAGCTTTGGGGAAAAAAAATTGTACTAAAAATGATCATGAGAAATTTACCAAAAATATTTTTAAGCTTCTAAAACGACCGCAAGAGGGCGTGACGAGCTAAACATTTTTAAAAATCTTTTTTTTTGTGTATTTTCAAGTGTAACCGAGTAAGAAAAATTCTCAGTTATAATTAGCAAACTGTCTCCTACAACTTTGTTTCATGACGTTTTGTCGTAATTTCACGAATAGAGGGGGGGGGGGGGGGATTTACCTATTGAGATAAAAAGTCGTCTAATGTCCGTTTGCCTAAACCGATTTTCCTCAATTTGGATTCATTTTAAGGCAATTGCTGGGACAATCAGATAATCTGGGAGATAAATTATTTAGTTTATAAATGAAACCGCGAGGTGGCGTTACATTCAACGATAGTTTTTTGACGTTTTGTTCAGTTTTTTCAAATGGAATTGTACAGCTTTTACTACATGGCAAGAAAGGTAATTTAAAGAGGAATCGTTCAGTGAAAACCCGAAATCGATATCTCTGACATGTCAAGAGATATCTCGATTTTTCTGAAAAAATCAGTTATTATTTCACTACTACCTGCATTAAGTTAAAAAAATATTAACCTAATGTTTGCCTTCCTTCACACTTTACCCAGGCTTAGGACTGGTCCAAATTCTTCATGCCATATTAATTTGGAGCGTGTTTAAAGGCCAACGGGCCAACAACCAAGATAATAATAATAACAACAAACAAATAAAATTAACAGCACAACAGTCTAATAATTAACAGAATCTGAACTATCTAACTAAATCGATATCTCTGACATGTCAAGAGATATTTCGATTTTTCTGAAAAAAAGCAGTTAGTTTTAATTTTTACCGTAATATTAAGTTAAAAATTGGTCTTAATATTTAGGTCGCAATCGCAACCGCAACAATTTTATTTAAAGAATAAAATTATCTATTCAGTATCTATCATCATAAATGTTCTAATCCTCACCTTGATAATATTTTCTAATTTAATTCCATAAGCGGAAAAAATGCATTTCCCCAATTGTTGCATTTTCTCTTTTGTGATGCTTAAATACTACTTGACAGAATATTGAAATCAGTCATTAATAAATATACCTACTCTTTCTTTTAAACTAAATGAATGGATTAATGAAATTATACGTTTTCGGGTTTCCAAATAAACGTATGCAATCCTTAGGTACATTACACAAAGAGTGTGAGGGAACCATGGAAACAAATAAAACAGTCAAATTAACTTGTCAGTTTTGAAATGCATTACATTTTCAACATTGCATTTATTGATTATTAATAATTATTATAATAATATCTAACGATGCCTTTTACGAATAACGAGGCCTGTTACATGTTGGCGGTGTATTTCCATTGTTTTGAGAATGCATGTATTACAGAGCGGCAATAAGCAAGTCAATATCCCGAAAGAAGGCATTATTCGAAGAAGGTGTTTACACATCTAGCAAGACGCTTACGAGAAACAGGAATTGTGCATCCAGATCCAGTCCGCACCAGGTTACGTTCGATTCTTAATGGAGATAATGTCGTAAATGTTCTGGCTTATGTTGAAACCAACCAACAAATATCTGAAGAATTAGGTGTTAGCAAGACATCCGTTCATCGAATCTTAAGAGATAACAAGCTGCACCCCTATCATGTTGTCTTACACCAAGCCCTTCTGGATAACGATTTCGACAGACAGTTAGACTATTGTCACTGGTTAAATAATATGTATAGTGGAAATAAACAATTCTTAAAACGCATACTATGGACTGATGAAGCTACTTTTAGCAGTTATGGAGGCGTTAACTTACATAATATGCACTACTGGGCAGTTGCTAATCCACACTGGATGTTAGAAATCAACCACCAAAATAGATAGAGTGTGAACGTCTGGTGTGGTGTTTTGGGAGACAAAATTATTGGTCCGTTTATTTTTAATGGACATTTGAATAGTGAAACATATTTAATTTTTTTACAAAATGGACTGCCAGAACTAATGGAAGCGACCAACAAATCGTTGGATAGGACGGGGTAGTTAATTTTCGTGGCCCGCGCGCTCACCGGATTTGACAGTCCTCGATTTTTACTTGTGGGGAAGACTAAAAGACCTTGTTTTTCAAACTCGTCCTACCACACAAGAAAATATGATTGAAAGAATTCAAAATTCAATAACCAGCATTTCAAGAGCGGAAATTGAAGCTGCCGTTTTTAGTACTCGTCGAAAAATAAATCTTTGCATTTCTAAGGATGGAAGGCATTTTGAACATTTAGAAAGGCGTTAAAGTTCAGATTCTGTTAATTATTAGACTGTTGTGCTGTTAATTTTATTTGACTGTTATTATTATTATCTTCGTTGTTGGCCCGTTGGCCTTTAAACACGCTCCAAATTAATATGGCACGAAGAATTTGGACCAGTCCTAAGCCTGGGTAAGTATGAAGGAAGGCAAACATTAGGTTAATATTTTTTTAACTTAATGCTGGTAGTAGTGAAATAATAACTGATTTTTTTCAGAAAAATCGAGATATCTCTTGACATGTCAGAGATATCGATTTTGGGTTTTCACTGAACGATTCCTCTTTAAATTGCCTTTCTTGCCATGTAGTAAAAGCTGTACCATTCCATTTGAAAAAACTGAAAAAAAACTTCAAAAAAACTATTGTTGAATGTAACGCCACCTCGCGGTTTTATCTATAAACTAAATAATTTATCTCCCAGATGAACTGATTGTCCCAGCAATTGCCTTTTAAATGAATCCAAATTGAGGAAAATCGGTTAAGGCAAACGGACATTAGACGACTTTTTTTCTCAATAGGTAAAACTCCCCCACCCCTCTATTCGTGAAATTACGACAAAATGTCATGAAACAAAGTTGTAGGAGACAGTTTGCTAATTATAAGTGAGAATTTTTCTTAATCTGTTAACATTTGAAAATACACAAAAAAAAATATATTATTAAAAATGTTTAGCTCGTCACGCCCTCTTGCGGTCGTTTTAGAAGCTTAAAAATATTTTTGGTAAATTTCTCATGATCATTTTTAGTACAATTTTTTTTCCCCAAAGCTGTGGGATAAATAGTTTTCAAGATACGGCCGCGATCAATCCTTAATGGGACACCTGGTACATGTTTTATTTTAACTAAGCGTCGCTTCGGTAGTATAAAAAAAGTAAACAAATAAAATATAAACTCTAAACAGGCAAAAAACAAAAAACCATTAAGGCACATTAGTTTCAACTTATAAGAATTAAGAGCTGGTCGATCTTAGCGGTACTAAAACAAAATTCGCAAATAAACTCTTCGTTTTCTTCAATACCGGGACACTCTTCGTGTGACCACCTACAACATGCCTGGCATCTAACCCAACTTTCATTTGGCTTAGAATTAAAGTAGATGTCACTGCAGTATAAACACAACTCGTTACTGTTTTTATCATCGGTGCTATTTTCTGAATCACTTGAGCTTGGTAATGGATTTCTCATTTCTATTTTTAGTTTCTTTCCATTGTCGGAAAATAAATTCCTAATTGCTTTTTCTACTGGCGTCTTTCTTCGCTTTACGGTTTCTGGTTTTTGTTTGCTTGTTCTCGGTATTTTTTTCTTTTTTTCTTTAAGATCTTCTTTGTATGGGGTACTAGTAAGCAATACTGCAGAAGCTGTTGTTTTATTCTTACGTTTTTGAACAATTTTACTTGTTTCAGGAACAGGTGCTAGCTTATTTAGACTTTGATTAAGTTTCTCTGGAGTGATTTCTCCAAATACTTTTCTGAAATGAACCCTGACTAAAAACGAACAAGCAGAATCAACTTACTGTGAAGCACCATTAGAAGAACTGGTGGGTTGATTGTGAAGTGAGATATCCTCTGTGTCAGCGTCAGATTCGGCAGGTGGCTCTGAAGAGTTATTACCATTCCCTTGGTTTGCATGAACCTGAGGTGTTGCGGCAGTTGATGGGGCAAATAAGTGGTCCCCGAACCTATTACGGTTGACTGGCCTTTCCAGCCACTTTAAAGGCGTTTTCCACAATACCGGCAGTAGTAGCTTTTCCATATGCCCTACTCAATAATTCGGACACGTTATAAACTGTTATCGGTTGTCCAACGTGTGCTCGTAGCTACGAATCTTTCTCTTGGGCGTAATAGTTTTGCATGGGCTTAAAAAAACCAACATCTAACGTCTGTAAACGGTGGGTAGTATGACTAGGTAGTTGCAAAAGATGAATGGAACGCTGACGAGCGAAATCTAGAGCTACAAGATTTTTGCTGTGTGTGGAATAGCCATCTAGTAACAGAATTACTGGTTTATCTGGACTTGACTGAACCACATGGTGAAAATATTTCAGCCACTTAAGGAAAAGGTCGCTATTTATGTGTCCAGTGTCAGATATTTCAACGATACTTCCTGTTGGAGCTCCTCGTGCCAGTTCAAGAGCAAATCTCTTTCGTTTAAAGATAATCATAGGCGGAGTATAAAGATCAGCTGCATTGCAGCAACAAACCATGGTGGTGTTTAAACCTCTTTCCCCGCTAGCAATTCCACTCACTTGGCGCTTACATTTTTGAGTTACCATCTTTTGCATTTTTTGCATTCTGGACTGCATTCGTGTAGCCAGATTCATCAACGTTAAATATTGCATTTGCGGTAATATGTCAATAAGTTGCTCTAAAATATTGAAAAATTGCATTACCTTTACTTTTTCAAAGCCTCGTGCTCGCGCTAGTGATGTGCTGAGGTTCGTTCAAGTGATAAGTTCGGGTGTCTGCACATAAATGCATAAAACCATTTCTTGCCAGCAACTTTGTTATTTTTATTAAATGAATGCCGTAGTTGGTGTTTTTCCGCTAACTGAAATGCAAGACGTCTTATATCTCTTATAATGAAACCATAAAGCATTTCTTCAAATTGAATAATGTGCTGAACTAGTGCTTTTTCAGTTTCCTTCGAAAAAACACGCGTAGTGCCCGTTTTCTTGACATTTCCAGTGGCATGTTTATTGATTTCTCTCATGTGTCTTAAAAGGGTAGATTTATTAATGTTGTACCGCCAGGCGCATTCGTTCAATCCTACATCTTAGATGGAGATAATTTTCGATTGGCTTTGTATTCTCATTGCAAGATGGCTCCAAAATGTAGAAAATACCTGGGTGGTTCAATTTTAGTGTGCGTTTTCAAAATAGGCAATTCATATATATATATATATATATATATATATATATATATATATATATATATATATATATATATATATATATATAATGCTGGGTTGATCCATATTATTTTTTGCAATATTTTTGATAATATTAAGTTATTTTACATAGCTGCATTTTTTAAGTGGAATCGTTAGAGGTCTATAGGTCATGCTATGAAAAGTTGAAATGTTTACATTCCATGACTGATTTGAACTTGCGTGAATAGTTGTATCGGTCTACATGACTTTAATTCTAAGAAATTTAATGAATTATCCATCTCTGTTTCTATAGTGGACTGAATTTTTGTGTTTATACTATTTAAACATTCAAGAAATTGACCCATTAGTCATTCGGTACCCGTACATATGCAAATAATATCATCGACATACATGGCCAAAAAATGTATATGTCTTGTATAATTAGTGTCATTAAATAAGTTGTTTTCAAAATTAACCATGTAAATTTCTGCCCGGAGGGGGCTTAGGGGGCTTCCCATTGGTAATCCGTTTGTTTATTGGTAAAATTTTGAATTAAACAAATAATAATTTTGTTCGAAATATAAGTTTGTTGTTGTTATAAGAATAAATTTGTTGTTGTTTCAAGATTACATTCATGAATTCTTTCAGAGATATGAATGTAATCATATCAACATGTCAGAGAAGATTTTGAATATATTGTGATACAAATACCAAGTGTTTTAATTATTATCATTGTTACTATGTTTCACCAAGTGTTAACCGGCCAATCAATCGAAACTAGAATTGATTTTGCTTGCAGTGTTTGAATAATCTTGCCCCAGATGTCAAGAACCATCAAAACAATAACATTTTTTTTTCTTTTTTTCCTTTATTTGGGTTTTTCGCCACTATCTAAAACTCAAAAAATATCAAAAATACCTCTTCTTATGTAAAGAAAGAATCACTGGGTAAAAACAAAAAACCAAACGGAGACAAATTTCTCAGTAATTCTTTTTTCTAATAAATTTGCATAACGAACAAAATTTTAAAGATATAAAAATGTTATAAAAAATTTTACAAACTTTTAACGTTTCGGAGGGTACTCTCCCCCCGTTTTCAAAACTAAATTAAAGAATAAATTATATTAATTTGTAATATATTTTGTGTATGTCAACGATACTTACATTGACAACAATAGATTTTCATGACAGTGACATACTACCAAAATATATATATATATATATATATATATATATATATATATATATATATATATATATATATATATATATAGGTAATGTTTACTGTCATTGTTTATTGTACTGATTGTGTATTCAAATATTTAAATGTGTTTAATTGTATTCTTCAGAATCGGGAAAAAAATATATGAACACGCCACAATCATTCAGACAAAACAATAACATGCCCAAAAATCTGCTAAATAGGGCAATTTAAGGTAATGAGACAATTCGTCTATCTTGGGGCTTTATGTCGAACGAAGGTAGCAATGCTTATGAGAAGAAGATGCGAAATGGCAAGAAATGCAATGTGGAATTTGCAGATGATCTGGAGATGCAGGGACTTAACACGGAACAAAAAGAAGCAGATAGTAAAAACTATAGTTTTTCCATTATTGTTATATCACGCTGAAACATGGACCATTAAAACACAAGACCTCAAGCGCATTCATTCTTTTGAACGTTGGTGCTGGAGACGGGTCCTTCGCATTCTGTAAACTGCCAAACGAACAAACGCATTCGTTATTCAAGGAATGAATGGACGTATAAGGCTATCCAAAATGATTTATAAACGAATACTAAGATTATTTGGTCATATAGAACATAGGGGCGACAATAACCTACAAAAACTGGTAGTGCAGGGACGGATGGAGAGTTCTAGATAACGTCGCACATCTCCAAAAAGTTGGACATTCAAAATTAAAGCTCTAACTGGTACATATCTCCAATATCCAACCAAATAAGCTAGAAATAAAATCCAGAAAAGCCAGAAAAACAACGCTGGCGAGAGATAATCCGGATAGTACGCGAACCGAATGAGTTTTCATAGGTCACGACTCTTCTGTAAAGAAGAATGTGAAGAAGAAGAAGGAAGATACCAACTTGCATTGACTTGTTTGGATTGCATGTACTTAAACATCTCTAAAGGTGCCACTGTCGTCTCCATATAGATTTCCAGCCACCTTAGAATTCTTGGAAATGGGAAGACTAATATGCCTTCCCATCGTTGACGTCATTCATCAGACTGCTTTAAACACACAAACAAAACTGAGCAGAAGACAACGTATTCTTTACTTTAAAATATCCTACTTTAGTGATCAATCCCCTGTCTCTATATACATTATTGTAGCGCTGAAAAAATGTTCTCAACCTGTTGTATTTTAATGTAAATTATATTAAATTATTTATTTATAACTGTATACATTTCTGTTTACACATGTATGTCCATTTCTTCTTACTGATTTAATTCAAAATTTACAAGTTATCAGTTATCTTCTCCTGTCCTTCCCTTCCATACAATCTTGTTCTCTTTTGTAGTTGCTAAATAATCTGAATGTTAACATAGTTAGACATATAGTTTCATCACTATAGAATATTACTTAATCTATTTACAGAATATTACTCTATCGTAGGGGAGGATATTACTGGGGGAATGCTACTCTATCAGCTCTTTCAAAGGAACCTGAAATCCTTAAGGACGCGTACCCAGGTGGCGAATAGGGGAGTGCAGGACCCGATTTACTGGTGAGTAGGAAAATAAAATACCTCCCTTGCACCAAACAGGTATTCGCCAACTAGCATGGCCCTCGTGGCTAGTTGTGGCTTCTTACCCCTAATGGGTTTTAACACCCATGTTGTCCAAGATATGAACAATTGCAAAACTCGAGGAACTATACGAACTCGACTATATTCAGGAGTTGATGCAGAAGGGCTGTTGAAGAAGAAGACTAAAGACTAACAACTTAAATTTTTGGTGAAAAGTTGATGTTAGACATAACTTTTAAATAATGAAATTGCTATTCCAAGTATTCGCTGATTTCTTTTTCTTCTGGATACCCTACTAGATTTTCATCAGCATTTACTCGTATCATTTTTCATAGTGTATGCTTGCTGGTGCTAGGAAATTAATACAAGGTATTGTTCTCTAGAAAAGGACTGCCAATGGTGTCACCAAAGTGTTCCTTGCACAGCTTGTCAGAAAAAAAAGCCTTAATTAAGGTTATTTTCTCCCATCGAGAATTGAGACACATCACTACCAGTTAGGTATTTCGCTGATGTTTATGAAAATCAACCGACTGCGCCAAATTTGTGAATTTACTAAAATACAAATTATTTATTTATTTATTTATTTATTTATTCATTCAACCAAATTTATTTCGCCTCTTTCAAAGTAATTTCCTTTCACTTCAATACACTTATTCCAACTTGTTGATTGATCTGTCTGTTACTTTGTGATAGTTCATTTTTTAAAAAGGAATAAAACAAATTTTTACTTTGTTATCTATATGTATATATAAATAGTATATATAAAAGTGATAGATAACAAAGTAAAAAATTGTTTTATTCCTTTTTATTTATTCTAATGTTTTTCCAGCCTTTTAAACCGTTTTTATACTCGACTTCTGATATTTCCTTCAAAGCGGAAAGCGAAATATCTTAAATGGCTTATAGGGATAAGACATGTTTAATAACATAAGCAATAGCCATTATGGGTGCATACGTAATAACATAAGACATGAGTTTCTTAAAATATATATATCATAAATGAAACAATAATATCTTAATTGAAGCTTAAACAGTACAAAAAAAAGTTTTGTAATAGTAACACTAAAATAATTACACAAATTGGCTAAATCATGAAAGTGTTCTTGAAATATTCATGAAATTGTCCATTCAGTTAAATAATGGCATCGTCCCATAAACCATTGTCTTGTAGCTCCTTCCAAATTACTTTTAGCTGTTTGAAAAGTAAAGGCGCCTGCCAGTTATGCAAATTTGATGTAGTTTCTATTTGTAGTAACCAAAATTGAGCAAAACTTGGGTCACTTTCTCCGTTAAAATTGTCTATTGACTTAAACAGATCGGGTATTCTATTAAAATTTGGTACCTTTAATCTCTTGGTTCCTACTTTGTTTTGTTGAAGTTGAAGCATCTGCAGCATCTGTGCATTTTGTTGCAACAGCGTGTTTAGTAAATTCATAAATTGAGAATTTCCATTGGCAAACAAAGTTTTCAAAGTCTTCCTCACTAATCACATCTTTCGTTTGAGCGGAATCGTTTTCAGAAGCCATTTTTCGAATAATAGCGTGGAACTCTAACCTCAAAATATTAACTTTCACTTTTCATAATAAAACACAGACGATGTTTCCCCGTAAACTCCTAAATGCATCCTTAATCCCACTTTTGAAGTTGTAAGCTTGCTTTATAAATTAAAAAATGGCTGATTTACAAAAAAAAAACAATTTTATTCTTACAGCGTGTACAACTATTAAACACTTAACCTTCTTCTTTCCTTAACCTAACTTGCCAACATTAACTGGCGTTTGCTGCAAGGGTGAAATATAACTTTATAAACCCTTACATTATAAAAAAATCACCTACAAAATCTTTTAACAATCATTGTTTTCAGCAATGCATTCCGGTCCTGTAAATAACAATCTAACATTTTGCTTCTTCACCTTTCAACGGCGATTCTTCAGTTACGTCCATCTCATTACGACTCTTCGGAGGGCGGAGTGCCACAGATTATATACAATAAGACATGCGTATTATATTAGAATACTACACTGATTAGATGCAAAATGTTGCTGATAACGACTGGAGCCGAGTATATACGATTGAGCGTCACCGACCCGAGCGTGACGGTTCACTTGGAGTTTTCACGTGGAATTTTCACTTCAAAAACTGATTTTTAGTTTATAAAAACGTATTTAGCTATTAAAGAGGTAGGTAAATTAATTAATCATTTTTTCAGTAGGTAAATTAATTCATAAAATGTATTGTTCTCTAGATCAGGACTACCAATGGTGTCACCAAAGTGTTCCTTGCACAGCTTGTCGGAAAGAAAACGCCTCAATTAAGGTTATTTTCTCCCATGAAGAATTGAGGCACATCACCACCAGTTAGGTATTTAGCTGATATTTATGAAAATCAGCCGACTGCGCCAAATTTTTGAATTTACTAAAATACAAATCATTTATTTATTTATTTATTTATTTATTCAACTAAATTTATTTCGCCTCTTTCAAAGTAATTTCCTTTCACTTCAATACACTTATTCCAACTTATTGATTGATTTGTCCGTTGCTTTGTGACAATAACTGTTTTTAGCAATGCATTCCGGTCCTGTAAATAACAATCTAACATTTTGCCTCTTCACCTTTCAACGGCGATTCTTCGGTTACGTCCATCTCATTACGACTCTTCGGAGGGCGGAGTGCAATATTTCCAACTAATGTTCCCCATACCACTATTAAAACATCAAAGATAAAAGCCGAATCGCTACCGACTACTAGTGCACCGACTTCCTTTCATCTTATGGCGTTCGCGTCTAATTAAATTGAAATTAATACTTATGGAAATGGTCTTTACACTATAATCTTCGTATGGAAGCATCAGGTGCTTTAAACGTTTTGGTGTGTCTATTAATAAGATGAAATGTATTATTACCGGTGTCGATATTTAAATGACTGGGATGAAAAGAAAACAGACTAAAGAGATCGTCAGTTGTCTTACAATTCAAAGGATTTTGAAAGATTCATAGATTATCTCTAAATAGCCATTAAAAAATGTTTTCTTTTTGATTAGATCTCTGTAGGAAATAAGATAATCTGGTATACAGGGTGTAAGGGAGATAACTTTCGTAAATTTAACCAACGATACTTTATATCATTTTGAACAAAATGTTTTTTGTAAACAGGTCAGAATTTTCATTTATTTTACAGCATTTTACAGTTTTTTTGTTTTATTATCCTCTTAACCCTTCGTTAGCCGCGCAAAAGTTCCTTACACCATTACTAGCGGGGTATTATTTATTTATTTGTTGCTGCTATTGTTTAAACTATTAAGCTCAAAGGTCCTAAATAAAAAATTTATTTGAAACGTAAAACAGAAAAAGTCAACACAAACTAAAAAAAACACATTTCATTTATATATATATATATATATATATATATATATATATATATATATATATATATATATATATATATATATATATATATATATTCCATTTATATATATATATATAAATATGCAGTTTTTTTACTTCTTTGGACTGCGTCCAATGTTTATAAGCCATCCGACGAGAAGTCGGTGGTGAAAATATGGGTTGTTTGATTGTGAAGAAGGACTCCCTATTCTTGGCGAGAGAGCATATGTCGGTACCCTGATGAGTCTAACCACCAGCAGACGAAACATGTGCCCTCCAATGTAAGGGATGGGTGGGGCTTCCTCCCGGTCAAGCAACTAACCATTGCTCATATATATATATATATATATATATATATATATATATATATATATATATATATATATATATATATATATATATATATATATATAAATTACTTTAATATATATATATATATATATATATATATATATATATATATATATATATATATATATATATATATATATATAAATTACTTTAATATATATATATATATATATATATATATATATATATATATATATATATATATATATATATATATTAAAATAATTTATTAAATAAATTAAATAATAAATATATTAAAGTAAAGTAGACTAACTAGACAAATAGTGGAATTTTATGAAAATAGGAGTAGAGCTAAAGTAGAAATAATTAAATGGATTGCTGCAATTAAAGAGGACCTAAGATCAGCAAATATTACCCAAAGTGAAATTCAGGATAGAGGCTGTTTCAGACACAAGGTTGACATTTGGAAGGTTGGCCAGAGAGAAAAATGTAGGAAGACTGGAACAACTTGGTCTGACGAAAGGAAAAAAGCTTATATCGAAAGAATGAAATTAGTATGGGCGCAAAGGAAGGCTAACAACAACAAACGCCTCTAATTGTACTTCGCGTGGTCCACCAGGGCCCATACGTGAATAATAATACTAATAATAATAATAATAATAATATATATATATATATATATATATATATATATATATATATATATATATATATATATATATATATATATATATATATATATATATGCGTATAGACCCGGTTGGATCACGCAAAGCATCCAGACTCATTTTCGAGTGTTCTTCCACACCTCTCTGATCCTTTCTCCGTGGATTCTCTTTCTCTCCTCTGTCCACTTTCTTCCCGATCTCCTCGAAACTTCGCTCTCTGATGCAACGTTCCACATATGTATTTTGTATCTGTACATTCTTTTATCCTCAATCTCTGTCGGACCCATTTGTGCCTTTCCCAGATCAGCTCTGATCCATGATACTTGTGCGATCCATAGTACTGTTGACTTGATTCCTTGTATGTACGTAAGAATTCTGTTGGTGAGTCTTGTCGGTGGGAGTTTAGTGATATGTCCATATAATTTCAACCTTCTTTTTCTTATGTCCGCCGCTACTGTCAGTTTTGGGCCGAGAATTTTCCTCATAATTTTGCGTTCTTCTTTTAGTATGTTTTCTATGCCGCTTTTCGTATGGAGTGTAAGTGTCTCGCTTGCGTATAGTACCTCTGGTTTGATTACTGTATTGTAGTGTCTTATTTTTGCGTGTGTGGATAAGCATTTCTTATTGTAGATATTATGTGTCTTGCCGTATGCCCTCTTCATCTGCTGCAATAGAGTCTTTTGTTATATCTTCTCTCCTCCTGTGGGTTCGAGGATCTCGCCCAGGTATTTGAAGTGAGTGACCCTATTTATTTTGCCGTATTTGGTGTTCAAATTTTGGACATTTAATTTTGAGCAGAAGAATTCAGTTTTTTGAAAGGATATTTATAGGCCAACATTCCTTGAGGACTTCGATCTCTTTGATTGCCCTTTTTTCATTGTCTGCGAGTATGGCTAGGTCGTCTGCGAAGTCATAATATTTCTATGTTGTTTTTGGTTCGTCCGAGTCCATTGTCCGGTTTCCATTGTCGTCGATTTTTTAGTCCCTTTTCCCATTCCCTTATGGCTTTGTCCAGGACCAGGTTGAAGAGGAGTGGGGATAACCCATCTTCTGGGAATACTACGGTTTTAATCAGGAAGGGTTCGGAAATTTCTCCCATAAATTTTACGTCAGAGATTGCGTCGGTCAGTGTCTGCTTGATCAATCGTAGTGTTTTGGGGTCGATCCTTGTTCTTCTAGGATGTTGAACAGAGATTTTCGGTCAATGCGGTTGTATACTTTCTTGAAGTCAACGAACGTGCAGATGATTGGGACGTTCCTGATAGTTTTGTATTTCAGTATTGTTTTTAAGTTAAAGATTTGTTTAGTGCATGAGCGACCAGGGTAAAAGCCTGCCTGGTACTCGCCAATTTTGTGTTCTAGTTGTACCTGTGTTCTCTGGAGAAGGCATGCTGAGAAGATTTTGTAAGCGACTTGTAGTAAGGAGATTCCTCTGTAGTTGTTCACATCTGTTCTGTCTCCTTTCTTGTGCAGCGGGTGTATAAGAGCACATTTCTATTCATATGGTAATTTTTCTGTTTGCCAGATGTTTGTGATAATTTGCGTCAGTTCCCGCAGTGAGTTTGGTCCGAGGTTTTTCAATAGTTCCGCGGTGATACCATCTTCACCGGATGTCCTGTTATTCTTCAGTTTTTGTATGTGCCTGTGAATCTCTTCCTGTGTTGGTGGTGGTGATTCTGAGTGGGTATAGATACAATTTTCCTTGAGGAATATTGTGTCGCGTTCGGGGCAATTGAGGAGATCAGAGAGATAGTGTGCCAGCTCCTGACAATTCTCCTGATTATTTAGCGCTAATCTCCCATTCCGCTTTCTAAAGCAAAGATTTTGTGGTGTGTACCCATGGATTTCTCTTGCGAAAGTCCTATAAAAGTATCTCGTGTTATAATTGCAGAAATTGTTGAAAATGTTGTTGGAAAAAATTCAATGCCAGATATGTCAGAAGCCCAAAGATCTGCTATATGTAGTCGGCTGTTCCTATAAAATCCTCCCATGTATAACAAGTCAATAAATGGTTTTATTTCAGATAAATCTGCTATTCTGCAGCCTCTTTCTCTGCTATATGAATTATTTTTGCTAGAAATATACTAATTACTAGAACTGACAATTATATTTAGTATCTCTTTGCCAAAAAATGCACTCCAACAAGGAAAGAGAGAGTTTGCCTTCCTTGCAGCTCCCTGTACTCCGGACAAATGGCTAACAATATTATGTGAACGAGTTTTTACATTCTGAAGAGGTATTTGCAGTTTCCACATTGCATTATCTTTTTCAAGTACCGTATTTACACTTAGCTGTCTAATATCTTCATCATCTTCACTGGATATTTCTCGTTCTGTTTCTGTGTCTTCCAGTTGATTTTCCACATAGTCTCCTTCGCCTCCGGTCCTATCCTCCGCTTCCGAAAGTACGTCATTTTCTATCTCTGCTAATTCCCACAGAATTTCAGCATCTTCTTCAACAAGGGGATCAAAACAGTTTTTCGACTATAAAAATATTATTCATTATATTACAATTTTAGATAATTTATTGTTATAAATTACCAGGTTGCGATAGAAATATGTTTTCAGTATTACAGCAAAAACACTCGCGCGGCGGTCGCTATACCCTAGCGTATCAAAGTAAACTGGTTGTTTTGTCCTCCAACGAATTATCTGATTGCATGTGTGCATACGTTAAGCATAAGCTTGATTCTGGTTGTTATTTAATGTCGTTAAATGTTAAAGTTGACATTACTATCACTAATTTTTTACATCATAACACGTTTTAAACGATTAATGTCACATTAAGAAATCCATGAATAATTAACCATTATAAACAAATTTATTAAATTTAATGTCCAAAATGCGCACCATTTAAGTCTATGCAAGTCCGAGGCCGTTTTAACTTATTTTCCCGAAAACGTCGAAAAAGCGGTAGTTTTTGTAAATAAGAACCATATCGCGATATTTGAGTACACAATGCAATTTTGGTTTTATTATTATTATTCACATATGGTCCCTGGTGGACCACGCGAAGCACAATTATAGGCGTTTGCTGTTGTTAGCCTTCCTTTACGCCCATACTAATTTTATTCTTTCGCTATGAGCTTTTTTCCTTTCGTCAGACCAAGCTGTTCCAGTCTTCCTACATTTTTCTCTCTCGCCTACCTTCTAAACGTTAACCTTGTGTCTGAAACAGCCTCTATCCTGAATTTCACTTTGTGTAATATTTGCTGATCTTAGGTCCTCTTTAATTGCAGCAATCCATTTAATTATTTCTACTTTAGCTCTACTCCTATTTTCATAAAATTCGACTATTTGTCTAGTTAGCCTACTCGGATTCATCTGTTTTATGTGTCCGTAAAACTTAAGTCTTCTTTTTCTCATATCGCTATGTATATCTGTGTATTGTTTGATTTCTTGGTTTTCTTGAAGTCGGTATGTTATGCTATTTATTTGTTTGGGGCCTAGGACTTTTCTTATGATTTTTCTTTCCTTCTTTTCAATGTCCTCGATGTCCCTCTTTCTATTCAAAATGAGCGTTTCTGCAGCATATAGACATTCTGGCTTAATAACTGTGTTGTAATGTCTCAGTTTTGTGTTTTTAGATAGGCATTTTTTGTTGTAAATATTTTGTGTAAGTCTCAATACCGTTTCCATTTTTTGACATCTACCCTTATTGGCCGCTTTTTCCAACCCATTTTCCATGATTATTTCACCCAAATATTTGAATTGAGAGACTCGTCTGATGTTACCATATTTTGTTTTTAGAAATGGTGTTCTTAGTTGTAGGTCATGTATTGTGTATTTTCAAAGAAAATTTCAATCTGTTTCTGTGCCGTTAATACATCTTGAGCTAAAATTGCTAGATCATCAGCAAATGCCAGACAATCAATTTTGATGTTGCTTCAGGTTGCTTTTTTGATGTTAATATTCAGGGCCGACTTTTTTTCACGCCACTCCTGTATTACTTTTTCTAGAACACAGTTAAATAAGAGTGGCGAGAGTCCATCCCCTTGTTTCAGTCCAGTTTTGATTTCGAAGGTCTCTGAGATGTCACCCATGAATTTAACGTTTGACCTTGTGTTAGTTAATGTTGCTTTAATAATTACCAGCGTTTTCAGATCTAGTCCTTGTTCTTTCAATAGAATCATATGCTATTTTAAAATCCACGAACGTACAGACGAGATTTTTATTGTAAAGTTTTTGAGGTCTTAGGATCAACTATAGATTCAGGATCTGTTCAGGGCAGGATCTGCCCGGTCCAAAACCTGCTTGATATTCACCAATGTTAGATTCTAATTATCATTGTGCTCTGTTTAGTAGACATTGAGATAAAATCTTGTAACAAACTCGGAGAAGAGATATCCCTCTATAGTTGTTTACATCCGTTCTATCTCCTTTCTTATGTAGTAGAGGGATTAGAGCATCTTTCCAATCTTCTGGAATCCGTTCGGTTCGCCAAACTTCTTGTAGAATTTTGGTTATTTCCTTGATTGTACCTGGACCAGCGGATTTCAAAGTTCAGCAGTGATTCCATCTTCACTAGAAGCTTTGTTATTTTTAAGCCGCTTGATTTGCATAATTATTTAATCTTCATTCGGTGATAATGAATCTGGGTTTGTTTGTTTAGGGTTTAGTGTTGCTAATTTGTTTAAGGGCTCAGGACAGTTTAGTATTTGTTCAAAACTTTTTGCAAGTTCTTTGCAATTGTCTTGGTTATTTAGAGCTAATTGTCCGTTTTCCTTTTGGAAGCAAAGACTTTGCGGTTGATCGCCTGTTAATTTACCTTCAAATGTTTTGTAAATGTTTCGGGTGTTATTTTTTTTGGAAATCTTTCTCTATTTCATTAAGTTGATTGTTTTCATATTTTCTTTTAGTTTGTCTAATTAGCTTCGATGTTTCTTTTCTTACTTCCAAAAAGATGTTATAGTTTTAAATGCAATTAAAAATAAACACACTGAAATATTTTCTGTCACCAACAACCTTTGCCGTGGGGAGCACCTCAAATAGTCAATGCGATGATGCCATATCCATTTTGGCTGTGGTACGGCGTGATTCTAATTTTTTGAAAATTTTTTCTAATGTTTATTAGTGGATTTGTAGTTTTTTCGTTGTAAGTAATAACCAATTATTATTGGACCAAAAATGTTTTTACAGATATTTGCTTAAAATTATAATTTTTATCATAGATTCTGCATTAGTGATTTAATAACTTTGCATTTTATTTTCGCCAAAGCCCTTAGGTTTTTGAAGGGTCAAAAACCTCTCCTGTAAAAAAGGTTTTCTACCACAAGGATGTTGTAGAAAACTTTTTTCCCTCGAATATGAAGAATCGTTGGTTAAATTTACGAAAGTTACTTAAAACAATTATAAAGTAATATGCAGGATTATTGGAATAAGTTTGAGACAGTAAAGTGGATTTATAAAAGCAGAGGAATACAATGTTTTTACTCTGAGGCAAATGAGCTGAACCGACAAGAACAAAGATTGATTTATGTTATAAAGATTTGGAAAATACCTTCGATAAAATAATAAGAGAGTACATGAGTGCAAAATTACGAGAAAGAAATATTGAAGATAACATACGAAATTTTATACTAATACACTAATAGTTAGATGTGTATAGTTGAGAAACAAGAAGATAGAAACATTTATAAGAAATATTGTTCTAAAACAAGGATGTATAGATACAAGTATATATTTAACTATTTCTTATTTTATCTGGTGATTTAACATCTAAAAGTTGTAAAACATTTTTATAAAAGGATTTGAAATAATTTTTGTTACCGGGAATTACATTTTTCGCATTTTATACGACTAGTGCCTTTCACACGATACCAACATCTTCCCTTGGTGGTATGTGTTGGCTGATGGGCATAACCAACAAATCTTGAAGCGGCATATGCCTTTTCAACAACTGGATATATTATTGTTGTGACTAGGGATTGCAATCCCGCAGCTGATTCTATTCCGCGGGATTACGCGGGATCCCGCAACTTTGAAATTATGTTACAAAATCAAATTAAAACTACAGATTTTTGTATAAAAATATACTTTTATTAAACATTTCTTACATTAAGCAACAGAAATTATTTATTTTCTATTAATTAAGTATAAGTAATTAGCAATCTATTTTCTTAGATTCATCTTTAAATGTTTGGCATAGTTTAATAGTTTTGTTTAATTTTACCTTTATTCCTAACAACAGTTTTATATTTTTTAATTCAGTCTTATTCATATAATGACTAATAATCAAATTATAACTTTCTCTTAGATGTTATTAATTACTATGATATCAACCTATGATGATAACTTTTGAAAATACGCTCTTAAGAAGCAAATGGCATTTATTGTATCATCTCCGAGCCTGCTTCTGAGTGAACTGCAAATATATCGTGATGCTGAAAACGCTCTCTCGGCTTCTACGCTAGTAGGCTGAACCGTCAGGATATATTCATAGGCGAGCGTCAGGTACTCTCCTACTCTATCTCAGGTACTCTACTATCGAACTCAAAGAACGTCATTTCTTTTTTCAAAATTTTCTAAAAGTCCTTTTCCTTGTTGACTGGCTTTTTCTTAAATATTTCTGTTTTTTGTTGAAGCTGGTTTTCTAATTCTTCTTTTAGCGTTAGAGTAGGATGTGTATCAGTAGCAGATGTTCCAGCTATAGGTGTATTTTCCAAGACGCCATCTGCATATGTTTCATCGTCTTGAACTACGACTCTTTCTATTATTTTCTTTGTTTCTTGGCGTATTGCAACTTTTCTTGGCATGAAGAATGTATAAGTACGATCTGCATTTTTGGCTTCTTCGTCGAACTTTTTCGGATTTTGCAAATAAATCAAAACTCCTGTTAAATCAGTGCGGCGTTCTTGAATACGTTCATGTAGAGACTGTGACAAATGGCTACTCAAGACCGTGCTTTATTGTTGCAATTTATCCAAAATAAATCGAACTGTTTTGTCCGCAGTGATAAGCGTTGACTCTCGCCTACAAAGTGTCTCAACTCCTAATTTAAAAGGCTGCAAGTTAACAATGAGATCTTTAATTATGAAACACTCATTATCGCTGGATTTAATCTCAGATTCAATTTCAATATCGATTAATGCTTTATCAATACAATTCTTCAAATTGTAGAATCGTTCTAACATATCCAAAAGACTATTCCAGCGAGTACGGCAATGTAATATTAATGCCAATTATTTTTTAGGGCCTTCTTGTTCCTTCACATATTTTTGTAAGACGTCATTTTTAGTTGGTGACCGCTTAAAATCTTGACCACTTTCCGTACTTTCTTCAATAGATCGTCATATGTTGTAGAAATCATTTCAAGTGGCAGTGAATTTATATTTACAGTCACACCCTGTTCATTGGCGTCCATAGCATCGTTATCATCATAATCAGATTCCTTCGTAAATGCTGCTGCTGGGCATTCTGATATTGAAGAATTGCTTTTCTCATACAGTGCATCAACCACCACTAGTTGTAAGCCGTGTGTAAAATAAAGCTGCTGGGAACAACGCAAAAGTCTGGCAACCTTCACCATCACACTAGCGTCGTCCGTTGTAATTGCGATAATATCTGTGTCTAAGTCTAGACCAAAACTCGTGAGGCGTTCTTTCACCAAGCTAATGCAATGTCCTGCGGTAGCCGAGCCATGTATATGGACCAAACCCAGATTAAAATGGTTTTCTTTCTGGTGGATTGATGATTCTTTTGTGACGTCCATTCGTCAAATATGAGTGAAAATCTCTGTTTTCCTTTCTTGAGACGTTCAAATGCAATAATCATGTCAGCTTTAACTGTGTTACAAAAATTTGTTACGATAGATCGTATTGTATTTGGCGAATTGGGTAGTTTGTGACCGCTTTTTGAAAATAAATTGCTTAAATTCGTTGAACGTTAGAACGTTCACTAATTTTTAGTTCAGCTGAACAGAAAAGACATTTGACACCTTTGTCATTTTTCTTGAAATAACGCCACAGACCTTTTCCAAGTTGGCTGATATCGCCATCGCCATCGCCTTCATTCTTTTTCTTGGGATTCTCAGTTTCAATGGACTTAGACGTGATTCATTTACTCGTTACCTACAAATAATAAATAAAGTTTAATGTAAGTATAGATTTAGATTAATTTATTTAGTTTTTACACAGTGCTCTACTACATTCTCACACCCCACACGAGTAATCCGCTTAACTATCATCGATAACCATATCCAAAAAATATTATTAACAAAAACAAAAACTACCTTAAGTTATAATGTTTCCGGCAACATTACGACATTATATAGTTAAGTACGACACACACAATCTGATTTTAAAATAGCACAGAACAAAACTAAATGAAAAACATTAACATTTAGGTACTTAAGTTAAACGCCGGATGGTGAATACGAAAACACTCGTCACCTATAGAGAAAGACGTGCGCAGGCTGCGCAGCGCAGTACCTTCTTTGAACAACTTACAGGACAGCCCGCCAACCATCCGCAAGTCGCCGGCGTGGCGCGCTGTGCGAAACGGCAACGTCGCGCTCGTGCTACTCGGGATTTACGCTGCGAAAGTTTTAGCGCCAAATTTTTAATTTGCGGGATCCGCGGATCCGCACTTTGAAGGTGCGGGATCCAGCAGATTAATAAAAGCAGCGGGAATGCGTGATCCCGTTTTGCGGGATTGCAATACCTAGTTGTGAATGTAAATGTGGTAGCATTCGAACTAGGTCGTCCTTTTCTTATGTCCTTCCACACCGAGGTAAACGTGTTGCTATTTCTGATAGAAATTGTTTTAGGGGCAAATCTGTATAAAAGCAAATACTTCAACTACGCATATATCGAGAAGATATGTAAATATAGAAAAATACCAACCTTTGCCTCTATGAGGAGACTTATACAGACCCATCAGAGCATTCGCTGTATCTACCCCACCCATATGCTCACTATACTGTTTGACAATCGCAGGACATGTTATACCTACATTTGCTTTAGCGGATTTTACAAATCTTTTTACGGTTTCTGTAAGTTCTATATCATGCAGAATACTACCTAATAAAACAAATTTATTTTCAACCCACTTCACTACTATAAACTCTTTTCCTTTATCACTTTTGCAGTCGAATTTATCTCTGCCTTGTTTCTGTAACACTTTATCTGTCTCAATAGAACAACCGGCAATTCTATAACTCCTCAACGTTTCTAGGTGGTGTATATTCATATGCTCTTTGAGATATATAAAAAGCAGCAAATTTGCAAAATAATTGTCAAAGAAAAGGGTTGCATGACTCAGATCATGTAAGGATTTTGATAAAGCAACGACAACAGCAGCTCCAACTCGTTTATAGTTCCGTTTAGCTAAAGAAAGTATTTGCACCTTGGTAAGGAATAAAATCCAGGATATACCCGGCTACACTAGCTATACTTAATAATGTGTATCCCAATTTGTGTGTTAAGTATTGGCTCGCGTTCCTTTATAGGCAAGAATAGTTTCGTCTATAGAGTACCCATTGTCGGCTCGGAATTGTTGGAAATTCTGATGTAATTTTTCAATCGAAAAAATCGAGGTCGAATTTTGAAGTACCTGTATAGAGTATCTTCAGTAATATTCTCATTGTTGTTGAAATGTATAAGCAGTCTCAAAACTTTCAATCGTTTCAAACTTGCTATCTGCTCGATTCTAGGACCGTTAGCCCAATAATCTTGATATGCATGAAAATCTATTATTCCCATATACAGGGTGTTAGGTAAACATGCGGTAAAAATGCATGGGGTTATTCCTTGTCCTATTCTAAGAATATTTTGACCTATGATGATTTTTGAAAAACCTCTTGTTTCGAAGATACAGGGCGAACAAAATTTGCGACAACCATATTCGATATTTGTTTAAATCATTAATGTAAATAAAAGTAGGGTGTAAGTCGATGAGTTTATCAAGTACAATTTTTTTTTCGATCTCGATCACTTGGAACGGCTGTTTTATCTAATAAGTGGATTTCATCGGTCGCATTTGTTTACATAGATTGAGTGACGTTTGGCTGTTTGACGTGTCTTAAATAGTGAGTGAAGTCCTCTATCATAATGTATACAAACGCCGAGATGACTGACATGCACTTCATGTATGGACTTGCTGATGGCAATGCATTACAAGCTAGGCGATTATACAGTGAACGATTTCCAGCCCGTAATGTCCCCGACCGAAAAATCTTCGAAAACATTCATCGACGTCTTCGTGAAACAGGCACATTGAAACGAACTGAAGGGTCAGGAAGATCACCGACTGTAAGAACGATACAACTAGAACAGAATGTGCTGGATATGACAGCGAAAGAGCCTGGTAGTTCTATGCGAAAAATTGCAAATACTTTGAATGTGAGTTACTGGACAGTTTGGAAAATTTTTAAGGACAATTTGTTGTATCCATACCACATTCAACGCGTTCAGGCACTACTACCTGTTGATTTGCCTCCATGTATTGCATTATGTCAATGGATATAGCAAACTTTACTTCGCATCCCTCCATTCCTGACAGAAATTCTTTTCACCGATGAAGCCACTTTCGCAAGAAACGCAATAAGGAATTTTTATAATAACCATGTATGGGCAGATGAAAATCCGCATGAGGTATGCGAAGATAGTTTTCAACATCAGTTCTCGTTGAATGTTTGGGTTGGAATTGTAGGTGACTATCTAATTGGAAAGGTATTTCTATCACAAAGACTTACTGGTGAGGTGTATCGCAACTTTTTGGAAGCAACCCTGCCTGAGTTTCTGGAAGATGTACCATTGGCAACAAGGCATGAAATGTGGTTTATGCACGATGGTGCATCACCACATTTCAGTTTGGTTGCTCGTGATTTTTTAACATCAACATATGAATATCGCTGGTTTGGTCGAAGTGGGCTACACGCATGGTCTGCTCGATTCCCGTACTTAAACCCCCTGGATTATGTCTTCTGGGGATATCTGAACTCATTAGTTTACGCTACTCCATTGAAGAATTTGGATCATTTGCGAAATCGGATAATTGCTGGGTGTAACTCAATTAGAAACGACCATAGTGTGTTTGAAAGAGTTCAGCAGTCAATGACGAGAAGATTGAATGCTTGTATCAAGACTGGAGGAAGTCATTTCGAACATTTATTCTGTTAAGGTCTACCCACTATGTACCACAACATATCCTGGAACCACTAAATAATTTTTTAATCTATGTTTAAACATACCCTATCAAATGAATATGTTCAATCAATAGATGAAATGTACCAAAATCGTGAAAAACAAAATATCATAACTGTTTTGTTTTTATTTAGACTATACATATACCATTTTCTTTACTTTTTGTTTGGATAGTAGGTTTGCTTTTCAATTTTCTTTTTTTTGCATACTCCTTCAGACTCCTTCAGATGTTTGTTTTGATTCCGTGGAAAACTGTTTTGCCAGTCCATAATTTAACGAGTTAGTGTTCATCCAAATAGTCACACAAATTTCTGTACTCTTCGACCATCTACAAATTAGATTATCCTGTAAAACGTTCCTAAGTATAAGACTTTTCATATACGATTACCTTCCCAATCGGTAGTCGAATTTTGTTCTTGTCTGTTCTTGTCTAATTGTTGAATATGATTATACCTTACTATGATTATATCTTACAAAATTGACGATCCTGTAAGGCTTTTTTATTGTTACTACCATCGGTTGTGTTGCTACATGTAAATTATTTCCGGACACATAGGAATATTTCTTTTTATAAATTTGGCACGTTAATTTGTTATCCTTTTTTGTTAATATGTTTGAGCCTCCATATATATGAGAATAAGGTCGAAAACACCACCGAAGGCTTAAATAACAATTAAAAGCAAGTATAGTTACATATCAATCGCAAACCAACAGTCAAAGATATAGGTTAAACCTATAGAACAATGACTAAAGATCGATAAATCGTTTTATTTGCCCGAAACTTCGATTCTTTCGGAACATTTGTGCAGAAACAGGGCGAAAGAATATTTCGGTATTAAGTAACCGAATTGCCCCGAGCCGAACCTATTCTGTGAGCTAACATTCTGTGAGGTCACAGATTGCTCCGATAGTTTTCGGGAATTGTCGGCGTGTCATCGGTACTAAGTTTAAAAATGTATTTTCAATTTTATATAACTTTTTAATTATAAGGAAAAAAATAAAAATAAAAACAGTTGTGTTATAAAACTTATATATAATCTTTCCATTTATGACAAAAAAAATTGTTCAAAAGCCCAATTAGAAAACACTGCTCGAATTTGAAAGACCCGTTATTATACCTCATATTGAACCTGAAGCACTTCGACTAACACTGAAATCGATGAAACGTAATAAACTAAAATTTAATTGATGACCTAATGATAATGATAAGTATTATTATTATGCTCTTCTATATAAGCTTCTATGTCTTATCCGTGTAGTATATTTTAAAATATGTATTAACCATGCAGTAACAGAAAATCGAAAGTGAAAATTAAGAAAGTGTGAAGTACAATTTAAAAATTGTAAACAGTGCCCATTGTACATTGTCAAGCGCATTGTTGGTTGTGTAAGTCGGACCCGACGATAAAGCCGTCGTATCTAACGATCGAGCATTGGAAATATGACAGGCCGTACGCCTATCGAAAGTTATTTATATGTCTAATTCGTACTAGCGATAATTACGCGTACGCCGCCGTTTTCCAAATAATTTACTTTCGATTTAATTAATTAAGCACTTAACGCGCTCGTAGTCTTAATGATTTTTCAGCAGGGCAAACGGTTGGCGATTGGCGTGACTTGGACGCCTGGCGCGAGCATTTTTAATCGACGTTGGACTGGTAATAGACGTCAACATTAATTGGAAATTATTTGTGATCAGTCTACTGGCTATTACGAATGGTAAAAGTAAAACAAATGTACGGATTGAAAACGTAATACATACTACTATGATTAAAGTAAGTAAGGTAACTTTAAATAAAACTGAAATTTTATTTGGTTGTCTCAGAAATTCTGCATCATTTAGATTAAAATTTCCAGTTCGAAATAGCTGAAATTACTTCTTGCAAGGACTGTATGAAACGATATTATCTTTGAAAGCCCCACATATTACACCCTGACCTTCCACAGCACGTTCTTTCAGTTGTAAGGCGAAAAGAACTTCGAAAATTATTGTGTTTGATCACCACTAGAAGCATCCGACTTCATCGGGCCTGGTTACCGTCATGAGTATGGGTTGAAAATTATTTCACAATACTTAACTTCACAAATATATTTCTTCGAAATAAACAGGAAATGTACTGACGAAATACAGAGTGTACAAAGTGTTTAGGTTAAATTGGCAGTAGACTTACTTCAAGGATCATTCAAATTGAGCGGTTTTTTTAATTCTTGATTAAACACAGGTTAAAACGTGATACATACCACTATGATTAAAGAATGAAGTGACTTTAAATAAAAGTGAAAAATTTTCACCAATTATTAATCAAAATTTATTCTGTCTCCTACAAACTAATATATATATATATATATATATATATATATATATATATATATATATATATATATATATGTATATATATATATATATATATATATATATATATATATATATATATATATATATATATATATATATATATATGTATATATATATATATATATATATATATATATATATATATATATATATATATATATAATGTATATATATATATATATATATATATATATATATATATATATATATTATATATATATATATATATATATATATATATATATATATGTATATATATATATATATATATATATATATATATATATATATATATATATATATATATATATATATATTTTTATTATTATTCATTCTATAAGAAAAATATCAGCAGAAAATGGACATGGAAAAGTCCATCTGGGCTCACAAGCGAAATTGACTACATCATGACCAACGATAAAACAATATTTACCAATTGTACTGTCCTTAACAATTTTAATGTTGGAACTGACCACCGAATTGTACGAGCAAGGGTTCGGATTGACTGTCGAAAAGAGCGCAAAAAATGGTAAGATCAAAGAAGGGCAAGGTGGATTCTGGAAAACTGCTGGAGAGAGGAAGCGATTTTGAGATTGCTTTGTCAAACCGGTTTGCTGCGTTACAAGATCCAGAGGAGGTGGAAATATCAGTTCAATATGAAGAAATCGCCAACAATGTACTTCAAACGGCTGCTTCAATAGCACCAGAGGAAAAATGTCTCAAACAAACAAAAATCTCCAGTGAGACCATTGATTTAATGAAGAAATGGCGAGCAATGAGAAATGCAGGTAGTCCTTTTGGCAGGGTCGAGTACACTGAACTCTGCAAAACTATAAGAAAACGTATCAGAGAGGACACGCGCCGATTCAATATGCAGCTAGTGCAAAAAACCCTGGAAGAAAACAAAGGAATTAACAAAGCTAAACGGAAGCTGAGAAACAAAAGAACGCGAATATATGCTTTAAAGCGTGAGGATGGCACAGTATGCAGGACGCGTACCCAAATGTTAGAGATTGTCAGAAGGTTTTATTCCCAGTTATATGAAGATCAGAGCCAGTCAGGGACAGTAATACCCACGGAAGAACAATATATAATACCAGGAGGAAGTAACAAAGGATATAGAATTGATGAAGAACGGCAAGGCTCCCGGAAAGGATAGTGTAACTGTCGAAATGCTAAAAGCTGGTGGTCGGACGTTACATAAAACACTGGCAAAATTATACTCAAAATGCCTCAAAGAACAAAAAGTACCTGTCTTATGGAAAAATGCAGAAGTGATCCTTTTACATAAAAAAAGGAGCACAGGAAGATTTAAAGAACTACCGTCCAATAAGCCTCCTATCAGTGATGTACAAAGTTTTCACTAAGATAATTTCTAAAAGAATATTAAAAAAACTGAATGACGCACAACCAAGAGAACAAGCAGGGTTCAGAAGTGGATTCAGTACAATGGATCACATCCAGGTTTTACAGCAGGTCATAGAAAGGCACAACGAATACACCATGCCACTGTGCTTGGCTTTTATCGACTACGAAAAAACATTTGATTCCATCTCAAAGCATGCGATAATGGATGCACTGCTTAGCCAAGGTGTAGAGAGAGCCTATGTAAACCTATTAGAACCGATATATGATGGAGCTACAGCCACAATTCACCTTGATGATCTTGAAGTGGGAATTAATATAGAACGAGGTGTACGGCAGGGTGACGCAATATCGCCTATTCTTTTCTCGGCTGGCCTTGAAGAAGTATTCCGTAAACTGGATTGGGAACAGGATGGGGTAAAGATCAATGGTGCAAACTTAAACCATCTTAGATTTGCAGATGATATTATTCTCATTTCACAAGACCCAGAGGAGCTGCAAAGACGCATACAAGAACTGCAAAGGGCTGGCGAACCATTTGGCTTGAAAATAAACCTGAAAAAGAGTCAGGTTATGTTCAATAACTTCGCTCAGGACAGAAGAATTTCAGTTTTAGGAAGGGATTTAGAGATTGTGGACAGCTTTGTATATCTTGGGCAGAGGATTTCCATGGAGGGGAATACCGCCCGGGAGGTGGAACGGCGTGTTAAATGTGGCTGGCAGGCATTTGGTAGGCTCAACATAGTGTTTAAGAGCAGACTCCCACTTTGCCTGAAAAGAAAAGTATTCGATCAGTGCGTTCTACCCGTTATGACATACGGAAGTGAAACCTGGACACTCACATCGCAATCAATTCAAAAACTTCGGGTGGTACAGAGGGGAATGGAAAGATGTATGCTTGGCATTACAAGACGAGACAGAAAGTCCTGCGCATGGATCAGGGAACAAACAAAAGTCTGTGACATCATTGGAAGAGTAAAACAGTTGAAATGGATATGGGCAGGCCATATAGCGAGGCGATGGGACGACAGATGGACCAAGGCAATCCTGGAGTGGATACCGCTTGATCGCAAACGTCCGCGAAGAAGACCGAAAGCACGATGGACTGATGACATCGTTAAGTATATTGGACCCGAGTGGCAGAGGAAAGCCCAGGACCGTGAAGGTTGGAAGCATGCTGAAGAGGCCTTCATCCTGCAGTGGATCGATACGGGCTGATGATGATGATGATGATAATGATATATATATATATATATATATATATATATATATATATATATATATATATATATATATATATATATATATATATATATATATATATATATATGTTTAGGTTAAATTGGCCGTAGACTTACTTCAAGGATCATTCAAATTGAGAGTTTTTTTTAATTCTTGAAAAAACACAGATTGAAACGTGATACATACTACTATGATTAAAAAGTGAAGTGGCTTTAAATAAAAGTAAAAATTTTCATCAATTATGCATCAAAATTTATTCTGCCACCTACAAACTTATATATATTTATATATATATATATATATATATATATATATATATATATATATATATATATATATATATATATATATATATATATATATATATATATAAATATATATATATATATATATATATATATATATATATATATATATATATATATATATATATATATATATATATATATATATATATATATATATATATATATATATATATATATATATATCTATACGGACCCATTTGTGCCTTTCCCAGATCAGCTCTTACTTGTGTGATCCATGGTACTGTTGACTTGGCTCCATGTATGTATGTAAGAATTCTGTTGGTGAGTCTTGTCGGTGGAAGTCTACTGATATGTCCATAGAATTTCAACCTTATTTTTTTTAGGTCCGCCGCAACGTTGGACATTCTCTCTGTGGTCTTTCGAGAATGTAGTCTGTATCCTTCTGTATCTCTATCATTTCTCTATCAGTTTTGGGCCGAAAATTTTCCTCATAATTTTGCGTTCTTCTTTTAGCATGTTTTCTATGCCGCTTTTTGTGTGAGGTGTAAGTGTCTCGCTTGCGTATAGTACCTCTGGTTTGATTACTGTGTTGTAGTGTCTTATTTTTGCGTGTGTGGATAGGCATTTCTTATTGTAGATATTGTGTGTCTTGCCGTATGCTCTCTTCATCTTCTGTAATCGAGTCTTCTGTGCTATCTTCTCTCCTCTTGTGGGTTCGAGGATTTCGCCCAGGTATTTGAAGTTAGTGACCCTATTTATTTTGCCGTATTTGGTGTTCTCTGCGAGGATGGCTAGGTCGTTTGTGAAGGCCAGGCATGATATTTCTATGTTGTTTTGGATCGTCCGAGTCGTATTGTTTTCCAGTGTCCTTGATTTTTTAGTTCTTTTTCCCATTCTCTTATGACTTTGTCCAGGACCAGGTTGAAGAGGAGTGGGGATAACCCATCTTCTTGGCGTACTCCAGTTTTAATCAGGAAGGGTTCGGAAATTTGTCCCATAAATTTCACTTTAGTTTTGTTAGTCAGTGTCTGCTTGATCAATCGTAGTGTTTTGGGATCGAGTCCTTGTTCTTCTGGGATGTTGAACAGACATTTTCGGTCGATGCGGGGACACATGGGACGCGGATTAAAACGAAGTCATCGGTTGTTAAGTTTATTTGGTTCGGTGAGATATAAGGAACTTATAATTCAACTGGATGGGTATCTGCTCAGCCGGGAAGAATAAAGGACTGTTTCCGAAAATTGCATCGAATTTCTTGCATCCAAATTGTATAAAAAAGTCTGAAAATACTGGAAGAAAAATATTGAAAAGGAAACCAGCTTTATATACTCACCATAAATATTTTTTCTGGCGAAAACATATTCAATTTGGATGGGTCTGATTGTATTCCTTTTATTTGCATTATCTCAAAAACGAAAATTATCGAGACAGGAAATGAAAGGAGAAAGTAGCATCAGTTGAAGGATTATTGACTACAAAAAAACTTTTTGTTTCTTTCTCATTGAGTTAACTCACAAGAAAATAAAAATGTATAAGAACTACGAAAGTTGCTTGGTTTGAGCAAAAGAATATTTCAACATGGATTGACCTGTTATCTCTCCGGATTTGAATATCATTAAAAACATCTGAGGGTTACATTCAAGACAAGCTTATTGTGAATCAAGTCAATTTACAAATATGGAGGATTTGAAGGAGTTATTCAGGCTTCACGGGAAGAAATTCCAGAAAAATACTTCTTGATTTGATAAAAGGTGGTGGAAAGACCACAAAATATTAAAATATTGTTTGCTTACGTCTTCCTTTCGTTAACTTTATTTACTATTAAAATTTATTTTCCCGACGTCGTTCAAAAAAAAGATTTTATTTCAAATTTCGTTCGAAATTATTGTTAAATAAAAGATGCTGCGGTTAATAATGTTGATTTTTTCGCAAAATTTGAGCATTTATGTCTATAACAAAATAAATGACTTTAATAACCAAAGTATTGGAGATCGTTAACTATTACTTTCACCTATCTTTCTGTCAAAGAATGGATCCTACGTCAAAGGATTTTTTTTTCCTAATGATTCGAATCTTAGCTTCCAAAATAAGATGGCTAGTTTAAATTTTATGGTAAATAGATTAATTAATTTTCCTTTAAATAAAGATAATTATAACAAAGAATTAAAATGAATTAGGGAGGTATCCGAAGTAAACGGTTATAAAAAGAACATTTTAGATAAATTAATTAGAAAAAATAAGTTTATACGATTATTGAAAGAATCTTCTACTTTTCAATAGGATCAGAATAAACATAAATTCATGGTAATACCGTTTGATGTCCAATTAACACGAGGGCTGGACAAAATTTTGAATAAAGTGGACATTAAGGTTATTTACAAACCACATAATAAATTAAAAGAAGTCCTGGGTAATCCAAAGGATAAAGTAGATCAACAAGAAAAGTCGGAGATTTACGAAATTAGTTATCAAGATTGTGATCTAAGGTATATAGGGCAAAGAATACATTGATATGGGAGAAATGAAAAATCTGGTGTTGCTCAACGTACAATCGACCATGACCACTATGTAGATATTAGTATGTAAGACTGATAAAAAGTACAAATAACAATAGGGCTTTGGATGCGTGTGAAAGTAACCAAATAGAAAAATGTCAGAAAATCATGAACCAGGATAAGGGACCTATTTCGTTCAGTCAACTTTTTCAATTATTAATGTAAGGCTCAGTAAACTTCACAGTTATGATTTTTACATGCTTCATTAGGTAGGGTTATCATATAAATAGAACATAGTTTAGTTTTAGAATTAGAACATGGTTAGCGAAACATGCGTCGAGAAGTTTAAAAAAGTTATTAGGTGTTTAATGGTAAATCTCTTCCATTTCATCGTTCACAAGTTTCTTGGGTTAGAGCACGTTCACCATAAGCTTCAACCAACAATCAATAGCTTTCAGCAGCCGGTTCCTTTAAATGAAAGAAAGTTTCCCGCAAAATGTCGTTTTCTCGAACATAATTCGACAAATTCAAATTCATGTTTTTTGCACAATGAGAATTAATAACAAACTAGCTTTCGATGGCGTATGTTTACCACCCAAGACGCCATAGACGTCATTACTATATACCAACAAATGTATTAGTAACGCCATCTCTTAGCAAAATCGACATAATTGCCCGAAACAATTATTAATAACCTCTTCTTATTTAAGAACCTTAAACAATTATTAAACTATATTTTATGTCACTCCAGAGAACCGATCCGAGATACTTTTCTAATACATCATTTAGATTTTCAAAAAGCAATATTTTTATTATTTAAATAATAAAATAGACTTTGTCATGACTCACTAAGCGATTCAGATAATACTTTCGTATGTATCATCAAGTCAGAAGTAACGATTCAATTAAAATTAAATAAATTTTATATCGAAGACGTTCACCTTTTGAAGCAATTATTATTAGAACGAGCAGTGGCGTGGACGGAATTTTAAATTAGAACAACAAAAATATACATATTAGGTTGCCCCTGAAGTTACCGCTGTTTTCACTTCATAAAATAAAATGATTGCTGTTTTATGCAAGTAAAATCGTTGTTCTAACAACTAACAGTTCTATCGCTAGGGAATTAGAATGATTCTTAGAAAATATGTAAAGTATTATGTAACGCACCAATACATTCATCGCAAAAATGGTTATTGTGGACTGGTTAAAGTAAAGGTTAATGTTAGAAACAAATCTATGGAGCAAGTAAATGCCAGATGTGGCTGTTAATAATTCTTGATTTTTTAAGAGATGACACACGAAAAAAGGGTCCTTTCACAGTCTATTCTCTTATGTAATTTTGTTGCTACGATAGAACTTTTCAAAACGTCATTGTTTTTTTTTGTTGGGGTAAACATAGCGTACTGCTTTTCTTGTTCAAAAGGAAAACGAATGAAAGCCCTCAAGACGCTTGTAGGCGTTAGTTTTAACTTGTAGGCGATTTAAAAATGGTGATTTCGACTTGAAAGACAAAGAACGCCCAGGTCAACCGCAAAAATTAAAGATGCCGAATTGCCAGCATTGTTGAAAGAATTCGACATGCAAACTCGACAATAAAAGACAGAGAGATTAAATGTTGGTCGCCGAACTATTTGTGATTCGTCTGGATACCATGAGAAAGATCTAGAAGGCAGAAAAATGGGTACCGCTTCAGCTGAACGATACACTGATGGAAAGAGAAAAACGGTGTGTGTGCGAAAATTTTACTTCCTCGGCATGAGAGGAAAAAATTTTTGCCATCGGATCGTCACTGACGACGAAAAATAGATATATTTCGAGAACCCAAAACACAGAAAATCGTGAGTTGACCCAGGTCAGCCATCAACATCAACCGCAAGATCGGTATTGCTTTGGAAAGAAGGCAATGCTGTGCATTGGGTGGGATTAGAAAGATGTCGTGTATCATAAGCTTTTGAAATCATGTGAAACAGGTAATAACATTCACTATCGTTAACAAATGATCAATTTGAGTCATGTGTTGATCGAAAAGTGACCAGAATTGGCTACAAGACACAGAAAAGTGATTTTGCAGCACTATAACGCCCCATCAAACACAGGGAATGCGGTCAAAGACATCATTTCTGCACTTAGCTGGGAACTCTTGCCCCACCCACTGTAGTCGCAAGACTTAGTCTCTTCCGACTGCCACTTGTTTTCATTGATGTCTCATGCATTTTCCACGAAACACTTCAACAATTACTCTCGTGAGGGAGGACGTTGGGGCGCTGCCCTTCCCGCAGCATTTATCACAGTAAACAATTTTTCAGAGCAAAACACCCTATTTTAATTCCATTCAGTTTCTTTCCTTTAACTCATTTTCCTGGTTCACCTCCTTTATAGGATTTCAATAGCACAAAAAGTAAAAAGAAGGAAGGGAAAAGCAAAAAATCTTCAGCAGCACTATTTTGTTATACGCCTTATCACTTCAAAACCCCACGAGCCGCCACTATGAGTGGACCACCTCAAAATAGATACAGTTTTTCTGGGACGGCAACCCCAAATTACCAGGAAGATGGGAAAAACGTAGCTAGTGATGGTACATACTTTGAATATACCATTTTTTACCTTTCTCCTAAATAAAAAGTGTTTTTATAGTTCAGAATAATTAATCGTGACACCTTATATTTAATTACCTGGGAGTGAATATCTATAAGGATGGTAAAAACGAGGCATAAATAAATAAATAAAAAAAAGAATCATCCATACTATGCATTCCGCCCATTCACTAACAGACATACAGGGATTCATTGGACCACCCAAGAAGAAGCAAATTTCGTCCTTTAGTAGTAATGGCCATTCAACCCTAAGAACTCGACCTTCTCCAGCTTCCGTCATCATTCGATTCTATTCCTGGCTTGTATTGTACAATTTCTTGAACCAATATTTCGCGCATCCTCCATTACGTTATCCTCCCAATGGAATCTTGGCCTTCCTCTACTTCGTTTGGCCCATTGGTACCGCTGTAAATATCCTTTTTACTGGGTTGTTATAATCATACCTTATAACATAACCTGTCCACCTCAATCTGCCAATCGGTTTTATCAACTTCATTATGTCTTTACTTCCAGATTGTCTGTATATATTATATACGCAAGTTATACCTGCGTCTCCATATACGATTCTCGCATATTGCCCCATATATTCATATTAAGATTTTTCTTTCAAAAATTGATAAAAGTGATTTATTATCAGACGTCGCATTAATCTTCATTCCCATCTTCGAAGGTAGTAAATGTTTCCTTTGCCTGTCGTATGCATCTTGTAACTATGACTATGTCGCCGGCATAGGGCCTTGTATTTAAATAGACTTGTTAAATATACCAGGTGTCCAGAAATGTCGTTCATATTTAATTACTTGTTTACTCCTAGGTGGCGCAGAACGCGCTGGTCGTGTTAACTTTACATCGAAGCTTGGTTCAGGGAACATTAGTTGCCATGGAGCGTTTCACCCGACAACAACGTGCTTTCTGTGTCCGCGTAATTATCAAAACAACAATTCGCTTATTAAGGCTCGTCGTCTGTATAGGGCCGAGTATAATTTACACGACATAAACGAGGCACCAAGTGTTAATTTAATAAAGAAATGGATAAAAAAGTTTAAAACTACAGGATCCACTCTAGATTTACAATATTGAACGTGTGCATTAGTAGGTTACAGAAAATCGATCCCAATCCGTATGGAAGCGAAGCAGACAGATAGATTTCCAAAGAGTGTACTATAATGTTCTCATAATAAAATTATTTTACCTTAAATCGACTTCTATTAATTATACCTACAAAAATGAACAACAATATTGGACACCTGTTAGTACTGTACACCTCTGATATTCAGTTAGGATTGTATTATTACTTTTTTCACAGATATATACGGTTCGGCAGGGAGGTTTGGTGTTTTTGAAAAAACATTTTTATACTACTTTTTTTTTACTTTTTAAATAAAAAACACTTTTACGCCTAATGGCAATATACCACTAATGTATAAAAGTAATACATTTTGATATTCGTTTAAAAATAAGAGTATATTAAATGAGACATACGCCAATGCATCACCTTGCCTCACATCCATTTTTATCTCAAATAAACTCTAGATTGCATCTTGACTGCACATTATATTATAACAAACAACAATTATATACATAACAATTATTTTTTCTCAGAATATGCCTATACGTCCTTGGATGGGCTGTAAAATTGTATGGAAGAAAAATCAGCTTTTCCAGAAAAACGTGCATCTCATGTTTAGTAAAATAATCTTATAATTATTTATTTATAGCCAAAATAAAACAAATTTTACTGTTAATAATCCTCTTTTCCCCAAAATATGTCTAAGGGGTTTTTTCGAATAGCGCGGTTTTTTATTATTCTTAAATAAAATACACAATTTTCCTTGATTTCAAAAAACAATTCAGCCCACAAAAATCCTGTTATAATCTCACGATATCGAACACTATTCACAGTTACAGCTTCTCCAGCAGCATTCTGAAATTAATGCGGTTCAATTACACCTCCTAGCAATAATGCACATCAAACAGTGACTTGTTTGTGATGTAAAAGTTTTTCATAAATCAATCATGGACTTTCCTCACCCCAAATGCGGCAATTTTGTTCATTAACATAGCCACCAATTTCAAAATGATTTTTTGTTCTTTGATCCAATCGACAAATGCACGACGTTTTGAATGATCCAGTGGCTTTAGTTCCTCTGTTATTTGAACCTTAAACACCTTTCGAGCTAAATCCTTTCGTAAGATACGCTCTGTTTTGGAGTCCAAATTTTTGTGAACGTCTACTAATTAGAACTTCTGGGTTTTCAGTAACACTTTGACGTACCAAATCAATATGCTCTTGTGAACGACCACTGCGACTATATAATCACTACAAAATAAAATCCGATGCACATCATTAAGATTTACATCACATTGTGATTATATATAGTAACCTTACTTTACATTTTACATATATAGTAACCTTACTACAAAAATCAACTCCAAATTACAAGCAAATTACTAAGTAAATAGGAAAATAAAATCATAATAACTGCTGAAATTAATAACAAGTGTCGTTGATTTGGTACATCTAGATACATTCAGCACATTTCAAAATGCGATATTTCGATATTTAAGCTGTTTTATACGTAAATTGACATGCTAATTCTAAAACTTTATTTAGATTTTTTCTATCACGTCAAGTTTTTTTTCTACAGTTGTTGCGCATCCGACTAAGCTTGGCGAATCACAGAAGTCACTACTGCTCTCCTACCGGCGAACCTTCTTCGACCTAGAAGTGGGGGCGTGAGTGACGTTGCGTCATCCAAAACTAGTTCGGTCAGTTACGCATGAGATGCTAAAGTACGCGGGTCTGTATCGCTCTGATATAGTGAAGTCAAAGTATACATACACAACTACAGATTTTGGTTATGTCTGTCTCTGGTAGTTCTCGCCGTAAGTGCTTAAACAGCGCTGATTAATTTTGTTATATATGTGGCAGTTTTACCATCCCCTTTCAATGGATTAATATTAGTACATTTGTCAGGCAAGCCTATTTTGCTTATTTTAAAGTGAAAATAGGTGACCAAGATAAATCATGGGCCCCTCATAAAGTGTGTAAGCAGTGTGTAGAGAGTTTACGAATGTGAACGAAGAGAACACGTAATAAACTTTCGTTTGGTATACCAATGGTTTGGCGTGAGCCGAAAGATCACTTAAGTGATTGCTACTTTTGTGTAGTGAAAACATCAGGATTTAACAAGAAAAACAAACATAAAATTGAGTACCCTAGTTTACCGTCAGCTATATCTCATGCCTCATTCAACTAATATTCCAGTGCCAGTTTTTCAAGAATTACCTTCTTTAGAAATACAAGAATGTAAAAAGTAAACTAAAGTGTTTGGGTTAGAGGCGCATCAGCAACTAGGCTATTTAGCGACTGGACCTACAGCTTAACGTGGGTTCCGAACCACGGTCATCAGCTTCCGACAAACCCAGGCCAGCACCCCCCTCGGGCTATAAACCCTTGGTTATGTGCCTACCCATAAGTCTATCAGGAAACCTACCGACTGGCGAGTGACCAACGCAGAACACTTCTCAGAAGGCATCCGGCCTTACCCAGCCTTTAACTGGCGTAACTGAGGGGTAATTCGTAGTCGGATTTTACACTCTTGCCTAGAAACAATCACAAACATTTAGGAAAGATAAACGGACAGAAGAAAGAAAAATAACCATCCGAGCGCTGGAATCGAACCAGCTATCGCTCCAGCGCGGATTCGGCAAAGCAGGTGCTCTTACCGCCGCACCAACGCGGCCGGCTACAAGAATGTGAATCAAGTGAAGATCGAAGTGACTCCACCGACGAAGAATTTTCCAATGATTCAAATGTTCAAATTTGAATCATTGAAGAATTTGAAGAATTTTCCAATGATCAAAGTTTCCAATGATTCTGTTCGTAAAGGATTCAATCAATATCAATTAAACGATTTAGAACGAGATTTGGGACTATCCAAAAAAGCATCGGAATTATTAGCATCAAGACTGCACAAAAAAAAATTTGCTTCACAAAGAAGCTAAAGTCACTTACTATCGATCCAGAGAAAGTGAATTTAGGCAGTACGGATTTGTATATTGCCAGAACGTAGAAGGTTTAATGAAAGAATTGGCCATTTCTAACTATAAGGCAACTGAATGGCGATTGTGTATAGATAGCTCAAAGCTTGAAGTGTGTTCTCCTACATAATGAAAATGTATACGGTTCAGTCCCAATAGGTCATTCAGTTTCTTTGCTTGAAGAATATGGCGATATAAAGAAAGTCATTGACTTGTTGTAATATAACATGCACTAATGGATCATCTATGTTGACATTAAAACGGTCTTTTTCCTTCTTGGTCAGCAACTCGGGTATATCAAGTATCTCTGTTTTTTGTGCAAGTGGGACAGCAGAGCTCGTGAGAAGCATTGGGTGCAATCGAACTGGCCGTCAAGATCTGAACAAAGACCTGGTGACCCAAACATTTTAAATCAGCCACTTGTCGACAGAAAACACATTGTATTTCCGCCTTTGCATATACAACTAGGTCTCATGAAGCAATTTGTTAAGGCTTTGTCAATTGAAGAAGACGTAGGAGACTGCTTTAAGTATATCATTTCGGCATTCCCTAGCCTGTCATATGAAAAGATAAAGGCTGGTGTGTTTGATGGTCCACAGATTCGGCAACTCGTTAAAGATGAAAATGTTACTGAAACAATGACCGAACTTGAAAGAAATGCCTGGTTGGCTTTTAAAAATATTGTTAAAGACTTTCTTGGAAATACACGAGCCCTGAATTACATCGAAATTGTTCAACAACTCTTGGAGAGCTTTAAAAAGCTTGGTTGCAACATGAGCATTAAACTACATTTCTTACATAGTCATCTTGCTAACTTCCCAGAAAATCTTGGTGCTGTTAGTGATGAACAGGGCGAGCGATTCCACCAAGATCTAAAGGTTATGGAAGCGCAGTATCAAGGTAGATGAGATGCCAGTATGATAGCTGACTACTGTTGAATTTTACTATAGAAATTTTTGCCATAATATCTTTTATTTATTTTTTGTATAAACACAATTTAACTTTTAATAATATGTTAACCTCTGTTTAAATAAAATATTCTAATCTATTTGGTCAGATCTCCCCTTATTTCTTTTCGTATGTACACTTTTAAGGTAAAATGAGGGGTATGCTGTAGCTTAAGAACTTGAGGTGATAGAGAAAAATTGTGAATATTTGAATTCAGAGATGAAAAATTCGTTAAAAACAAGTCACAGATCCAAGTCAACAAAATTGCTGTTCTCCAGTATAATATGGTCTCTAGCATACCATTTCATTATTCCATTTACTATATGCTTGATCGTATTCTTCCATATCTCAGGATGATCCACAAGTGTCTCTCGCCACATGTTTATACAGTCTTGTTGTCTATTACCATCTCTACTCATGTGTTTGTTATAGTATTTTTTTACAATTCTCCATATAAATTCCATTGGCTTGAAAATGCAGTAGTATGGGGGAATACGTAAAACTTTGTGCCCATATTGTTCTGTTAAATTGCTCAGCACCCACTTAGTAAATATATCAAAATAAAAACTTTGCTTTTGGTACGTACTCTACCACATTTCTTAAATGCTCAGTTTTAAGCATTTCGATTGAAAATGTTATATTATTATTAGATAACCAATCTTGAATGGCAGTTTTAGTCCATGAGCTGTTTGGTCTTTTGGTTAATAATATACTGATAAGGCCCATAAATTTTTTTTTTTTTTAATTTTTCAAGGTGCCAGAGGAAAATATCCGAAAAACGAAACTCACTCAATTTCTATGAAACTAAGCCACAAGATGGAGAACATTACGTGGAATCGAATGGCGAAAAGCGCAGTTTGATATCTCGAACGGTTTTCTAGATATTCGCGAAAAACTTCGTTCGATTTTCAAAAAATCATATCTCGAAAACTAAAAGAGATAAACCAAAACGGGTGCCAGATTATTGATGCGCGTGCTTTGGTGCGTCAAATATCCGAAAATGAAGCGATTCTATTTTTTGAAGTTTTGCAAGTTGATCCTTTTTAATAATTGATTTTCAAACCATTTCAAGAAATTTTCCTGATTCATTTCATCATGGTAATCAATAACCTCGGAAAATATGGTATCAGAATCCTCAATAAATCTATCTTCATTGCCAGCATGAAGTATGATGTATCTCAAATAAAAACGTCTGTTAAAACTTTTCATATTTTTTACATAGTTAGGTAATTTTCCTTTTACCATCAACTTTAGCGGTTTTTACACTGTATCAGGGATGCTACTAACTCTTGACAACGGCTTTGGCATTTGCAAGCGCTCTGACTGATTTGATTTGTGTGGTGGTATTTCTGGATCGGATCGAATTTTATTTTGTATGAACTATATATTGCTCTTCTTTTATAGTGCTCTTCGTTAGACGATTAAGCAAATCGTAAATATCAGGTAATTTTCAGTGAATGTCCATTTTCATAAAATAATTCAACAATTTTCACGCGTTGTTGTGTTGTTTACGACTCTATTTTTATAAATGTTAGACATTACATTTCTGAAGGGAAACTAGTCCTAAGCAAATTCACAACGCCATCTATGTTTTATTCAAGAATTAAAAAAACCGCTCATTTTGAAAGACCTGATATATGGATAGGACCTAATATTTTTTGAATGGAAAAATAGAATTTCAATAAAAAATTAAAAAAGGGCATGTCCTTCCACACCTAGTAATATAATATAATAATCATTTATTTATACACAAAAAAAAGCTAATTAATGCTTAATGATCCTCTTTTCTCAGGATATGCCTATATAGGGCCCTAGTTGGTAGGACTTCTTGAATGAAATGAATACCAGGGCGCAAAAAGAAATCAGCGAAAAAATATAGCGATTCACACAAAAAAATTTTCAAACCAATACTTATACTTCATATAAGACAATAGAAGCTAAGTACTAACAGAACAACCCAGAAGGAAGATACATAAAATAATGTGCTGAATGTTGAATTTTTATTCAACTAACGCATCTACGCTCCTGGAATCAAAATTCTGTGAAAGGTATCGAAAGATACATCGAAAAAAGGCTCGTTATAAATCATCGCCCATTAAATAGTTTCAAACTTTATAATTGTCGACTCAAGCGACACCTCACCCACCTGGTCAACGATCAGTACAAAAGATTGTTTGATTGTTACCATAATCAATCTCTGTTGGACAAAACGGTCTTGTTAGGAAGATATACTTTGATTTTTCAGCTGGGTTTGGTTAGTTTTATGTTGGGAAATTGGATAAGTTTTTCAGATATGAAAATTAATTATAATTGTGTTATAGATAATTTGAAATCAACAAAATAAAATGCTACAACTTCATGTCGAACATCCCTTGATAAAATTTTAATATTTAATTTTTTTAGTAGCTATATTCTATTTCTTCTATACGTTTTATATATGATTTTCTTTTCTTCTTCCCTAGTATCTTTTCACATTCCTTCTTCATCTGTTTTGTATTATATTTTACGATTTTTTTCCTTTCTATCATTTCTTATTTGCACTCTTTATCAAACCATTCTCTAACTTTCTCACTTATTATCCTTCGATGACTTTTGCATTACTTACTAGTGTGTGACATAAGTACGGGGTTTGATCGTAAAATAAGGTCTCCAATATTTTTTCACAAAGAAAATCACATTTATTTGTAATGAATTATACATCCTTGGAAAGTTTGAACTTCTACTATTTTTTTACATAGCCCCCGTTGTGGTTGATGCATTTCTTCATGCGATGTAGCATGTTTCAAGCAAGTAAAGTACGGTCTCTTCTTTCAACTCCTCGTCGATCCTGATATTCGTTTCACCCAGGTGTGACTTAAACGCAGGAAAAAGATGATAATTCATTAAAGAGTTGATAACTAAGGGGCAGCAGCATACGGATTCCGCCTTGAAAATATTCCTCGTCTTTTGTGGCGATCCAAGAATCGACCCAATTTTTGACTTCTTCCTAACAAATGAAGTGCTGCTCGGCCAGGCCATGACTCATCGACCGGAACAAGTGCTAGTCGGAAGAAACAATGTCTGGTGAATATGGCGGGTGAGGTAGGACATCCCATTGAAACACCCTCAAAGTTTCCTTGACGACTTTTGCAACATTTGGCTGAGCGTTGTCGTGTTGAAAGTTTACTTTGTTATGTCTTTTGGCATATTGGGGGCATTTGAGCTTCAATGTTCAGCTCAGTTGCATCAATTGTTGTTGGTAACGTTTTCCAGTAATGGTTTCGTTAGGCTGGATGAGCTCATAGCAGACCACTCTGAGCTGGTCCCACCAGATGCACAGTATTAGCTTCTTGCCATAAATGTTCGATTTGGCCGTTGAAGTTGATACATAGTCTGCTTACCCCACGATTGCCTGCGCTTTGGATTGTCATAGTGAATCCACTTTTCGTCTCCCATCACGATTCGATGCGAAAAACCCTTCCGATTTTGCGTTTGGAGCAGTTGTTCTTGGCTTAAGTTCATACGAAACCCAATTTTCCTAATTTTTACACCATACCCCCATGGCCTTGAGACGGTTTGAAATCGCTTGTTGAGTGAGTCACTCTCAAAGTTTCAACGAGGTCCTCTTGGGTTTGGTATGAATCTTGGTCCAATAACGCCTCCAACTCAGCATCTTTAAACATTACTGGCATCCCTTTGCGTTCTTTGTTACTAGTGTCAAAATCGCCACTTTTAAAACACCGGAACCAGTACTCACACGTTTTTATTGATGGAGCATATTCCTCATCTGCTTCACACAGCAATCAATGTCCATCAGCTGCACTTTTCTTCATATTAAAACAAAAAAGCAGCGCTTCCCGCAAATTGTGTTTTGCTGCCACAAAGTTTGACATATTTAAAGCACAAAAAAGTATATAGTTTACACTTCAGCGAAATCACACATACTGATTTTTAGAAGGAAATGATGACGCTTTAAAATGGATATAGTTACAAAATGGTCCGATGCGATTTTATAGTAGGTGTACCAAAAAATAATACTAACTACTTAAATGAAACGCAAGAGCATTCTTGTTAATATTACAAAAATTATGTCGACCTCTGTTTTAAATTTAATAATGCTTAGTTAACTTCACGATTCATGATTTTTACACGTTTCATTAGGTACGCTTGCCATATAAATAGAACGTAGTTTAGCTTTAAAATTAGATGAATTAAAACATGGGCAACGAAAAGCGTGACGAGAACTTTAGAAAAAGTGATTTGGTGTTTAGTGGTAAATCTCTTTGAGTTTAATCATTTACTACGGATTCAACGAATATATGAATTATTATCAATTATAAATTGAGTAACCCTTTTAGCCTGTCGAAAAAGGGCCCCAAAAAATTCATTAACATTGAAATTAATTGTAGTTCTACCGAGAAACGTTTAAATCTCGTCGATCGATAATATACGAGCCGATTCGCTAACCGCATTAATATAAGTTGAAAATTTGCCATGGGTATATTTATGGTGACGCAGCTCCTTAATTGGTACATCTTTATCTTGCACACTGTGCCAATGGTGCTTTGTCGTTTCCCGCTCCATAAAAAATATCGAATTAATTTTTTATATTAGCGTCAACCACCGGCTGGCCATCTTGTCGTAACAAAATTGTTTTGCAGGTTCGTACTTGAATAATTCTTGTTTAACGAGGATTAAATTGTTTTATGTACGGATATTAATCTTGCTGTTGATAGCGAGGCATCAGTGTTATACTACTAGCACTATTATTGTCTATTTCAGTATTACATTGATCTGCTTTACAATTACTTAGTGTGTTTCCAAACTCTAAAAACATTATAGATGAACTCTTGAAAACCTATGAAATACTAGAGTGCCGGATGTCCTTCAAAATGCATTTTCTATACTCCCATTTAAATTTTTTTCCGGAAAATTTTGGTGCAATTAGCGGGGAACAAGGAGAGAGGTTTCACCAGGTAATCAGGACGATGGAAGCAAGATACCAAGGATGCTGGTACCCCTCCATGTTCGGTAACTACTGTTCGTTTTTAAAAAGAGATGATGCTGCAGGACATAAGAGGAAAAAGGGAAAGGTTTTGTCCCTGCATCTCATGCAATATACGTTTTATTTACATAATCCTCAGTAATATCCTTGCGTAGATTTAATTTGTTTTATATATTTATATTATATAAATATTAGATTTATATGTCGTCGTCGTATATGACAATATGTCGTCTCCTTTTTTCCCCACCACCGACCCTCTGTAGTAAAAAAACTGTACTGGTTATAGTAATTAGCTTATCATTTTTGGATTTAGAACTACAAAATACTTTCAAATTATTGATTGATTTGTCGGTTAATTTGTGATAGTTAATTTTTTAAAAAGGAATAAAACAATTTTTTTGCTTTGTTATCTATTACTTTTATTAAAAAAAAATAATTGTGTGACTATAGTTTCATAACACGATTTTACATTCTCAAACACTACTTTAAAAGTAGATCTGTTTATATCTTTTTAGATCTGTTTATCTATTCTATGTACCTAATTTTATACTTTTATTGGGGTTAATTTTTTACAATATTTTAAACAGTAAGGAATTTCGGAGATTCGTCTGATCGTTTAATAGCTCTCTAGACGGATCTTTATTATATTTATAAATTTCAATAGCTTCTAAAATGTTTAATTTTTTGCTATTGGGCAGTGTATGTAAAATTTTCAAATTTATAATCTCGGGAAATATATGTCCGGTATCATTTAAAACTTTCCAATAAGCCCGGTAGTCTTATACACATGTAGCCCTTGAAGAAACCTAGCTTTTCACTTAAATACAATCTTCAAAAACATAAGGAATTTCTCGCCAAAACAGTCAATAAAAAAACTCAGTGGACCTTACGAACGTGGTGGACCAAAAAACGGGTTTCTAGCATCCTTTGACGTTAGCAACTTGTTCCCGAATATTCTGAACAAAGATTGTCTACTATTAATAGATAATTTACTCATAAAAAATAACATCAATCCAATTATTAAGCAAGATATTTTAGAACTCTTTAACTTAATGCATTAATGAAAATTTTCAATTTAATAACTTTTTTACAAACAAAAGGATGGTCTAGCAATGGGTTCCCCACTAAGCCCTTTATTATCAGAACTGTTTATACTTGGAACATAATTTTTTAAAAACGGATAAACCAAAAAATATGCTGTTTTGGTTTAGATATGTAGACGACATTTTGGTTTATTATACTGGAAATGACGAAACATTAAAGCATAGAACAGGAACATTAAAGCATTTAAATAGTATCCATCCAAAAATAAAATTTACACTAGAAAAAGAACAAAATCAAACCATAAATTTTCTGGACCTTTCAATATCCAAACAAAATAATAAACTAGAATTTAATATCTATAGAAAACCCACATACTCAGATATAACAATTACAAAACAACCAATCCATCCCATTACAAATAAATATGTTGCATATAAGTCTATCATCCACCGAGCTTTCACAATTCCACTATCTGAAAATAATAGAAAAATAGAAATGCAAAAAATAAAACTAATAGCACAAAATAACGATAATAAAGAAAAAGAAATTAGTTATTTAATAAATAAAAAACGGAAACAATTATTAATTCATCAAGTATATCCAAAAATAAAACAAACAAATGATAAAAAGTACTGCAAAATTTCATATTTCGGTCCAATTTCAGAACAAATAGCTCGCTCTTTGAGGAAACATAATTTGCAAATAGCGTTTAAAACCACCCAGTCAACCAGTAAATGAATTTTTAATGCCAAAGATAAAACATCAGCAAATACAAAATCTGGAGTTTATATGTCAAGTTGCAACGAGTGCAGTAGCTGCTATGTTGGACAAACCGGCAGAAATTTTCAGACCAGATACAAAGAACATAAATCTGCATATATATTAAAGAAACAACACTCTAATTTTGCAAACCATTTTATAGATACCGGACATATATTTCCCGAGAATACAAATTTGAAAATTTTACATACAGCGCCCAAAAGCAAAAAATTAAACATTTTAGAAGCTATTGAAATTTATAAATATAATAAGGATCCGTCTAGACAGCTATTAAATTCCCCACTATTTAAAATATTGTAGAAAATTAACCCCAATAAAAGTATAAAATTAAGTACATAGAATAGATAAACAGCTGTAAAACCTCAGTTTTAAAATAGTGTTTGAGAATGTAAAATCGTTTTACGAAACTATAGTCAAACAAATTTTGTTTAAAAATAAAAGTGATAGATAACAATGTAAAAAAAAATGTTTTATTTCTTTTTACAAAATACTTCATATATACCTATTTTCATTTAAATTTGTTGACCTGTGTTTGTTGGATGTTGAATATCTGTTCACGTGTAGCTCTTGCTGGAACAAATCTACCCTGCTCTAGAGAAATCTGCCATTACAAGTAGGACTGTAAGCGTTTGTTCATAATGTAGTGGAGATTAAAAAAAAAACATTTTTTTTTTTATAAACCACGACTGTATTTTGTAATGATAAAAAATTGAAGAAATACAAAGTATGGACCGAATTAGATGATCTTTGTCGTTTTTTGACAAGCTATCTTAGGCATGTTATAAACATGCTTCAAGGTTATTTAAAGTGGTGATGGCTAGAGCAATCATTCAAGACTTTCACCAGTGTTATATTATAAATTCAATAAGCTACAAATGCGTTTAAAATTCCTCTAATATTTACTGGATGTGAACTGCCTTTATGAATGCAGCTCAGGCACTGGTAGAAGTACCATCGTTGCAGTAAGTCGAGAAAATTTTAACCAAACCCAAAAGCAAGAAAACTCCCGGGAAAAAAATTATACCTTTTAACTTGTGAAATTTGGACGCAAAGAATTAAGAGCATTACTCGGCCACAAGCAAGAATTCTTATACGGAATCGTCACGGGAGATGAGAAATGGTGTATTCACGTCAATATGAAGAAAATGAAGGCATGGGTGGCCACAGGAGACACGCTAAAAGTTAAGCAAGATTAAGCAAGATCCCAAGATGACCATGATCTGCATATGGTGGGATTGGGAGGGTCTCGTGTATTGGGAAATGCTGGAGGAGAACAAGAAACAACGTGTAAATGGGGTTATTCAATCGAATTAACCTCATCGACAAGACGAAGTTATCTTGCTCTCCGACAATGAACGACCTCGGCCAACAAACATCGTCAAGGAAGTCCTGAACGATCTCCGCATCAACCAAACACTACAAATCTTCCGCCAACCATCAGCTCTTCCGCTCGCTATACAACCAAATGAGGGGCCTTGGTAACCTTGGTCAATGATGACGACCTCAAAAACTGACTTAACAAGTCCAGGCCCGGTGTTTCCGGGCGTTTTCTGGCATCTATCATCGATCAATTGAAAACACCTATATATTTACAATGATCAGAAAATTAAATTTCTTGACACAAATCAGTACACTTGTTTCATGGATTAATAGCGTGAAGAATGATACACTTCTTATTCGTTTTAAAAGATCTTCTATGTCGATTAGAAAATCATGTGTCCGGATTTCAATCTCTGTTGTTGGTGTTTAAGAGAAGCAGCTTAGGTGTGGATAGGAAGAGTGTGACTGGCATCAATGACTATGATGAAATTAAACTTAGTGTAGTACCTCTTATTCCATAGTTTTCAATTTTAGTACACAATAATGGAATCAGATGTTTTCTGAATGTCAAGAAATATTCCGATTACTTTACTTTAAGGAAATATTCCATTTACTTTACAATTAAAAACTTTTGAATAAAAAAAACAGTGGGAACTTACGGAACAACCCTATAAAATCTGCGATGTAACTGCCGCCAAAGCGCCTACCGTTGGGTTCATATATTAACCGTTGGGTTCATATAATATACCGTTGGGTTCATATAATAAATTTGACTCTAGCTACGAACCAGATCATCATGTATCAATTTCTCACCTGTTACACTACTGAAATATTTGTTTTAACAACGCCGAATATCTCAACCGCCATCAATAAAAATTCTTTTCGATACATCTACGTCAAAATCAAAATCGAGACGCGCGGCTCGATTCCTTTCATCTGGCTTCAAATAAAAAATCACTCCATGCACAGGTCCATATTCGTATCTCCTATCTCAGTTACTAATAAGACAATTTATCTGGTTTCGTTTCATTCTACGACGAGACGACTTTTAAGCGTCTATTAGCGAACTAATTTTAGTCTAATGCGTCTTTTATTATTGGAGATTATTTAAACGGCCTACGGATCGGGTGAGTCGTTAAGAAAGAGCTTCCAGTAACGCCTTGCTTTTGCCATCATTGTGACTACCGTATGTTGATTCTGACTGGTTTTATGTTGAATGATCATGATTTTGGTTTTAGGGGCATTTTTCGTGAAGCGGACAACGAAAAAAAGTGAGGCTCTGAAATTTGTTCATATTGAGCATATTTATACTTCTAGGAGATATGAACGTGTACACATATTTTAATTGTTAGGATATGCGATTCTATAGAATTCACCTGGTTGACGAAAGGGTTTCTTTGGAATATTATTTTCATATTAAAATAAATCATACTAAAATAATAAATGTAGTGTTTTGTATAGAATATTTACTGCTTTTTTTGGTTTTGAAATCAGATTCCAAATTTGATTTTTTTCTAGTGGTAAACCGAAAGTAAATAATTCAAATATTTTTCCTAATAACTTCGACCATTTTAATTTTAATTTCTTTACTGCAAAATGAAGCTTAATATTTACAAATTTTACCATCAAAAATGCAAAATGGGATCTAAATTTGTTTAGGAGATAAATCAATCAGAGTACGTACATCGCTCAGAGCGTGATCTCTGTCGCTTGCTAAAACCGGTTGGTGATGCACGGGCGTAGCCAGGATTTAGTTTTGGGGGGTTTAGTTTGAAGTAAATAAAACAACAAAAATATACTTACATGAAATTTAATATCTATATATTTATCGGAAAAATTACGACATATTTATAAAGTTCTTAAGTTTAAATGAAATGGTTAAATTAATTTCGTTCCTCTGCGATAAATCTAAAACCATTAAAGAAGAAATCTTCGGCTTTTTCTTTTAAACATATCCACTACTTCATCTGCATGAATTTCTGTTCCATAGTGAATGTTCATGAGAGCCAAACCATTAAGTCTGTTTTCACTTGTAGTGTTTCGTAAATAGTTTTTCAGTCTCCTTAGGCTCGAGAAAGACCTTTCTGGGGTAGCAGTAATACAGGAATGGTAGCCAAGATTTGCAGTAATGTGTAAATATTAGGATAAAGGTTTTTATCGCACATATCTAGGCATTCCAAACTAGATTTCGGGGTAGGCGAGATACTTGTCATCACTGTTTTCCATACTTCAAGTTCTGCTTTAACCACTGATATGTTGCTTTCGGGAAGCAGTGACGAGTACATGGAAATTACTTCTTCAATTTCAGAACTGGCAGTAAAATTTGAAGGTAGCACACCAGATAATGCTGATACTACTTTCCGATGTTTGGTAAACCAATTGTTGTATGATCAAGAAATGGAATAAACAAATTAATTTTGTAATACGTGCATACATCCAATGCAGGAATGTTCGATCTATTTAATTGTCTTCCAACGACGCGTGGCATTCGCAGTATACCACCATTTTCTTCCAGTAAAACCTTTGCGTCTTTATAGAGATGAAGATATTCGACGTCAGTGTTGTTTCTCAGGAGTTGTAAGACATTAATAACATCATCTACATGTTTGAATGCTGTGATAAGATCGATGTTAATTGTCTGTAATTGTTTTGATAGCGACAATGTATAGCTCATAACTTTTTGAAGAATCACTAAACACATCAAAATTTGAAGATCGAAGCGCAGTTAGCAATTGGGCGGCTTGTTGCGATGTTTCCTTATTGTGATTAAATGGGAGTTCTTCGAGAGCATTCACAATCGCTGAATAAATTTCCCTGAATCTTATAATAGCTTCATGTTTGCGGACCCACCGCATTTCACACATTGAGAGCAAGCTTGTTTGGTTACCGACGGGTAGTAGCTCTTGAATTTTTTCTTTCAACAAAGCAGTGCGTTGAGCAGAATGTCGAAAGTAGAAACCAACAGACTGCACAATCCCAATGCAATTTCGGACATTTGCTAATGAACATGAATCAGCAATAGCAAGGTTGAGAGAGTGTGCACTACAGTGTACATAAAGAGCAAGAGGACATTCTTGGCGAACATAAGCTTGGGCACCGTGCAAATACCCACTTATAGCTGCAGCCCCATCGTAACCTTGACCAACCACATGAGAACATTCAAGTCCATGCTTTTTCAGAGCTGTAATAATAAGATTTGCGAGACCGGATCCTGAAACATCGACCGTTGGAATGTACTCAAGGAACATCTCTTTAAGGATATGGTGTTTATTATCTGTAAAATCACCATACAACTGGCCGATTCTTTGATGACCGCCTTTACCGTCCTATTACCACGCAAACTCTGCAGTATACTCCACTTTTATATTCCGAATATGACAACCAGGGGAATCTCTCCAACCATTTCAATTGAAAGCGCAAGTTTCGTTTTGTGGAAATAGGAAACTTATAATCTCTGGGTGGGTTCCATGGCGTTTTTAAAATTTGGACTTTAAAATATTCATCCAAGATTTTTTCTTGATTCGCGTAAAAACCAACATCCAACTTAGCTACAGTTGTAAAAGATGAGGTAACAGGCAAGCTGGCCTGTTGCAGACTAGATGTAGATTCGGCAGTTGAAGGTATCGAACAGGGTACCAGCGACATGGTATCGATTTCGACATTCGGTATTGTGATTGAGGTCGAGGTCGAGGGCCCGCTGGTCATCACAGTCTTCTTATCAGCAGGCAAGGTAGCTGAAGCTTTGATAGCTAAATCCAAATTTGTTTCTTTATTAGAAACCCCTTGACTACACCACTTTTTCCAGTAGTCCATACCTTTAAGTTTATCACCCTTTCTTTTTTTCCCCTCCATTTTTCGACAGTAATAATGATTCACGTATCTATCCTTAACAAGGTCACCGAATAACACTGCACTAAAATTACTCACTTACACGGTACACTTAATTCTCTTCACTATTCGTTTACCACTTTTCACTTATATTCGCTTCGAGTTCGCATGAAATAATACTGCCGTAAGGGCGGTCACGCGCAGCTTATATAGCAGCCCAGTAGTAGCCGTCCAGAAACTACCACAAACTTCCACAAAGCTCCGCTCATTCCGACCGAGGGGCGTGGCGAATAATCGAGAAACAACGCAAAGTTTCCATACGATACAACATAGTTCGACTACTCGACAAGAGATGGCGTTACTGTGCGCAACGTCCACTAGTTCGGATATATATTCAATCAAATGTAATAATTTAACTCTCTTCACTCTTTCTATTTTTTCGGTATAATATTAGGTAATATTGGGCTTATTTGGGGGGGGGGGGAGGGGGGGGGGATTTGAACCCCCAACCCCCCATCGTAAATAATGGTTGTTCATAAAATTCCTGTGTGATTATACATTTGTAAACACATATCTCTTCTTATAATCAGATAAATATCCTCTAATGTTGGCAATTCCTTAATAAAGAACTATAAGTTTGCATCTAATCTTATAGCGAGAACGTAAGGACCGAGAACCAAATCCGATTAAGCCACCCTAGCAACCACAAAAAATTCGCACTGAAAGTTAAACATACGTGTGGCTTTGGGATTTTCTAGTTCTCATCATTGCAGGTTTTTTAGATTTATGTTACTGAGTCTCGTAAAAAAAAGTTTTATCTGTCCAAAGGACAGTTTTGCAAAAATGAAAATTTAACTGTGACTAGGATCACAGGATCACAGTGTTGTAGGATCCAGGTAAAATAAACTAGACAACGATTATTCTGTCTGAAGCAAACGAGATGGATGTAATAGGCCCTCACGTTTAAAAATTGGGCAAAACATTGTTTATGGTACTTCAACTTCCCTACTAATTCGATGTACACGGGTAGTTGGATCCCTAGTAATACAACCTAATACTTGTTCACCTAAATCTGCTGACAAATCCACTCTTCTGTCGAAAAGATAATCATATATATGAATAGCTCTACAGGCTCTTAAGGCTCTTTGATTTGGTTTACAATCTGCCCTCAAACAGCTTACCCTACTTTCCCACTGTGTCACACCATTCTGGTCAAATCCTCTTCCACCTCCGGCAGCCACTTTCTCCTTGGTCTTTCCCTCTTCATTCTTCCCTCGCCTCTACCCTCGTCACAGGACCTATTTTGTCAGTCTACTTTCTGGTAGTCTTTCGATATATCCCAGCCAGGTTATTCGTCGGGCTCTGATGATCTGCGTTATTGTAGGTTCTCCAGATACAGTCCTTATTTTTTCCTTAGTTCTTCTTCTCCGCTGGTTTTCCTCCTTGATACCCCCGTATATTTTCTTAGGATTTTACACTCCCACACTGCCAACATTTTTTCACTAGTTTTAATTAAGGTCCAGGTCTCAGCTGTTTCATTATTGTTTTATAAGCTCGTACTTTGGCTTTTTTTGATATATTTTTATTTCTCAGCATCCCTGGGCATTTATTTCTTTTTACTATCCTGGCCTTAACCTCCTCTTCCATTCCATGTTTGTCTGCGATGGCTGAGCTAAACAAACTAAACAAAATAAATATGCTAAACAAAATAAAAACAGTCAACTCTTTCGAAGTTGAGTGTTTCTTCCCCTACTTTAATTGTCAACCCTTGCTTGTGTGTTTCGTCTTTTTTAATTCTCATTTTCAAGTATTTTGTTTTCATTTTGTTTACTCGGAGCCTGAACCTTCCTATTTCTATCATTAATTTTTGGGTTACATTTCGTATTTCTCCCAATTTTCGTGTAATAAGTATTATATCATCGACGATGGCTAAACATTGGTGTTTTTTGTCATATATTAATACTGTTTGATGTATCTCCTCAGCACTTCTTCCAACACTAAATCAAACTAACAGGTAGATAAAGGGTATCCTACGTAATGTCTGAATGATTGTGGCGTGTTCATATATATTTTTTTTCTTTTTGTCAATGTAAGTATCGTTGACATACACAAAAAAATATATTTACTTTCACTCGTTACTTTATATATTACAAATTAATATAATTTATTTTTTAGTTTAGTTTTGAAAACGGGGGGAGAGTAGCCTCCGAAACGTTAACGTTAAAAGTTTGTAAAATTTTTTATAACATTTTTATATCTTTAAAATTTTGTTCGTTAGGCAAATTTATTACAAAAAAGAATTTCTGAGAAATTTGTCTCCGTTTGGTTTTTTGTTTTTACCTAGTGATTCTTTCTTTACATAAGAACAGGTATTTTTGATATTTTTTGAGTTTTAAATAGTGAAGAAAAACCCAAATAAATGAAAAAAAAAGGTAATCTTTTCTGAGGCCCGATCTTACTTTGAAGGGTTTTGAATGTTGGCAATTGGTGGAGTGTTAGTTTACTTTCACCAACTATAGTAATTTTTGTTGAAGCCATCAGTTTTTTAATAAACCTTAGCTCTTCCATTTCTTTTAGTAGTTCCTTTCTATCAAATTAAGATAGGCCCGTTGGAAATCTAGAATGAGCATGTGTATGTTTAAGCCTTGTCTATGGTGTCTTCCCTGAAGTAACTTTACTATCAACAGTAGGCCAGATAATATTATCTGGTCTACTGTTGATCTGTAACTCCTGCAACTACATTGGTATTTTCCCACTAAATCTTTTGGGATATCTCTTATCCTATTTTTGATTGCTGTCGCTAGTACTTGGTACTTCCGGCAACGCTATACCGTTGTAGTTGCTACATAAACGTCTGTTCCCCTTCTTGTAACTTGGACACAGTACCGTTTGTTTCCATTTCCTTGGCATTCTTTCCTTCCTCCAGTACTGACCTATTATCTCCGTAATTCCCTCTAGTAATTTTGAAAGATAATCGTAATTATCAGATAACACGCATTCTTGATTTGCTTCCCAGATAAGTACATTCATTAACAACTTCTTTGATTCTTTGATCTTGTGATTTGTTCTTGATCTTCTTTGATCTACAATGGTGTGATGTTGGATTTTTCCTACTGCTTTGGAATTAGGCGTTGTCATCCGGGTTAAATCTAACAGGCTTAGCTGATATTCCCCTTTTCTCGATGGCCTCGTATACTACTGCTCTTTGTACGAAGTGGTATACTTCTCTGATGCCTATGAACATCTAGAATGAAAAAGCACCAAATTTGTTTATTTTCTCCATTATTTGATCGAATTTATAACTGATCTATTCTTGAGCGTGCCGGTTTAAACTGACTTGCTCATTCCTTCTTTGATATATGGCACTATTCTCGGTCTAACTATGTTTGTATATACTTTTTCCTGTATATTTATATCAATCAAATGCTTCTATTTTAGGGACACGTAAACTACCTTAGCAAAATATGTACACCAGTTCCTGCTAATTAGCGTAATATTCCTAAAAAAATCTCCATAAATTTCTTATTCCGTTGTTGTTTCGTAATTATCTCATCGTCGTCTTGTTATCTCGGTTCCTATTCAGTAAAATCAACCGTAGAAAACTCCAACGAGCCATCGTTAAAAACATAGAAAATATCAGATTTCGACCTTGTTGTCCTCTGCTTTGATACATCAGACCGAAGGCCGAAATGTTTAAAAAAAAACTTTATACCGATCGAGATAAAGATGTTATCAGTGGCGGGTGGTTGTTTAATACACCCACTCTTTCCGGATACAGGTACAAAAATATTTTTATATTGTTTCATATATTTGTCAAGACTATGTAGATTACTCGAAATAACAAGAAAAATAATATTTTTAGCGGAGTTTCCCACAATGTTCGGTTGAATGAAATACGTAATTATCCATCATCCTATTGTAGACCTATTACAAAGTTCACTGATCTTTTCTGTCAAGTTAAAAAGAGCACCAACTAATTAAAGTGGAATGAACATATTTTAAGTATACAATGTAACAAACAATATCCAGTATATGGTACATATTATATCAATTTGAAAATATTCTCAATGTATAGCATGAAAACAAAAATGAATACACGTTTATTTACCTTTACCTTTCGATATACAGTTTTAAACATATTGGTAAAAATTAAGTTTGTGTGAAGTCGTTTTGTGGATATTCTATCGGCTATGCCAATTATATTTGTGCGGAGTCTTTTTATGGATATCCTGCCTACTGCACCAATTATGTTTGTAGGAAGTCGTTTATTGATATCCTGCCGACTGCGCTAATTATATTTGTAAGAAGTTGTTTTAGAGATGCCCTCAAGACTATCCCAATTATGTTTGTGTAAAGTCATTTTGCGGATATTATACCGGATGCTCCAATTATGCTTATACGATATTGTCTTGGAGATGCCTTATCGACTGCTCCAATTATATTTGTGTAAAGCCATTTTGCGGATATCATACCGAATACGCCAATTATGTTTATAGGAACTCGTTTGTTGATATCCTACCGAATGCGCCAATTATGTTTGTAGGAAGTCGTTTATTGATATCCTACCGACTGCGCTAATTATATTTGTAGCAAGTTGTTTTAGAGATGCCCTACCGACCACCCCTATTATGTATGTGTAAAGTCATTTTGCGGATATCATACCGGATGCGCCAATTATACTTATACGATATTGTTTTGGAGATGCCCTATCGACTGCTCCAATTATATTTATGTAAAACCGTTTTGCGGATCTCAAAGCGAATGCGCCAATTATGTTTATAGAAACTCGTTTGTTGATATCCTACCGACTGCGCCAATTATGTTTGTAGGAAGTTGTTTTGGAGATATCCTACCGACTGCGCCAATTATTTTTGTGCCAAATCATTTTGCCGATATCGTGTTAATAATTGCAAGTCCTCTAATAATCGTTGTGTTGCCCTTTTGAAAAATTTGGCAACTGATAGCGTGACACATTTGTCTTCGTTATGGCTAAATATTGCAGAGGACTTTGTTTAAAAGTTGGTCTGGCAGATTTTCGGAATATTTTTAGGCAGATTCTTTGTGAAATTACAAGCACTTTCAGGGATTGATTGGATTGGAACTAAAGTCATTTTCTCTTTTTGGATCAAGACTTTACATGGAATAAACCATATTTTGTTCAGAAATAATTAATACATTTTTGTTTGGTAGCTTAATTATCAATAATGAGTTCAAAACAACAAAAAACAAAATACAGAAACTGTAAAATTCGCAAAATGGAGTCGTGGGAACTTATCTTGATTTATTTCTTATCGACATATCAAGAAAGTCCTTAGTGCGGTTTTTATAGCGGGAAAATCCCGTATTTAGTGTTACTGAAAAACCGCCGATCTTAGAAAAAAATAAAAGGGAAGCCAAAAGAAAAAGTGCCGGGTATATCGTAAAAAGCACGCACTAACACTGATAAGCATTCACGTCAAACTACAGCGGTATCAGAAACAGTACTCCGGCGGTACCTAATCCGTCAAAGCGGTCGGCGGGAAGCGAACAGAACCAGTTGACTTTGGATTCCTGCAAGAAGATCTGTCAGCTTCAATGTCCTGTGACTTGTTCAACATTAACCCATCCATTCACTATAAATTTGAAATTTTACAATTTTGTTTTGATATTTTGTTAATCTGTTTGTATTTTCTGATTTTTTTGTGGACTGTTTTATTAGTTTACATTACAGTACTACAACATTGTTGTTAAATTAACTTGGTATTATATGTAATGAGGGTACAAGGGTACATTTTGAAAAATAGAATTGTAGCTTTTTAATGTTTCAAACGTTTATTATATATTTCGCTCTATATATGTTTGACCTTTTTAGGGCTTCTTCAAGAGTAACTTGAAGTAATACTAATGGTCAAACACAGTGTTTCCTTTTCTCTTTTCTGAGTGTAATAATTTAACATTGTTTCTATCTATAAAATGATTGTTTTCAATACAATGTGTAGACATTCCGGTGCTTTTATTATTATTTAAGATTGTTGTGAAAACATTCACAACTGAAAAAAAAATCACCCTTTAGATGAATACAAAATTAATAAAAGTCTAGACCCATACTAAAGTTGGAAAACGACACCACCAGAGAAAAATAAACACCAGCATTTTTCTGGAGAATCATAAAAATGGAACTCGTAATAAATATAAAATTTACAAGTAAAGTGGATGTTGATGGTAATGGCACTTGGCACCAGAAAAACAAACATCTTTTCAGAGGAACGTGATAGTGAGGGGCCCTGTAGCGGGTAAAGGGGCGAAGTGAGGCACTTGAAGAAAACCCAAGAAATGATAGGCCAGAAGGTTTTTATAGTCTTATCACGTGGACAGGGCTACGTGGGAATTCGAGGTAGAAGTCTGAAGAGAGTATGAATCGAGTTTGAGTTGAAAGGTTGGTGAAGATAGTTCGGGTTAGCCCATTACACGTGAATAGTTCGAGAGAAATCACGAGAAAAGGGTGAGAGTTGAAAGCACACCATTAAGAGTTGCACGCGAAGATTAAGAGTAGAAAGTACAATTTGAAAATTACACGTTAGAGTCAGTTCCATGTCGATTCCGAAGTCCAGTTATTTGTTATGCCAAATCTCGCAAAACTTAGGACAATAACTAAAAAATTGCCCATTAAAAGTATAATGAAGTAGTTGTGAATTTTAGTAAATAAATGTATATATGTGTATATTCTGGTTATAAATTCAATAACCAAGATCCATTTCACGAACTAGCGAATCCTGTGGAAATATTATTATTTCTCTTAATGTGTGGACGAGGTTTCTAACAGAGGACTTCCTGCACAAAAACATCTTTTTTGTGTTCTTTTATTCTGCAACCTATACTTCTACCACTTTAGCTGGTATATACCGCTTCACATTCCTTACAGTTAATTTTATATACATCCGATGTACCTAAAGTATCCGTTTTATCCTGATTATTAACTAACATTCTACCTACATTAGGTTTATTTCCACAAATAGTCTTGCAACCTAGTTTAAGAGTTAATCTTAAGTTTAATCTTTTTTACGCTGTGTTACTCAGTTTAGAAGTGTAATTAATAAATTTAAGCGATTTGTCTTTTTTGCTTTTTAATGCTATAGAATTCTTATAAATTCAATTGGTCGATTAATCCTTCTTTGTAGCAGTTGTTTTTTTGTTATCTGTTTAATGGTACAGAGCTCTTTATTAAAATGATTTTTGTTTAAATAATTTTAAAATTTAAAAAATTTTAAAAAGTTAAAATTATTTTTATTTTAATTTGACTTGTCAAGATTGTTTAGAAATAAAGTGTATAACCGTGTCGGTTGTAGATGGTTTTCTGTAAATATCAAATTGTGATTTATAAGCTATGTTCTTTATCTTTATGTCTAGGAAGTTAATTTCATCATTAAGTCCAATCTCCATAGTGAATTGAATATTTTTGTTTATGGAATTCAAATTAAATTTCTTATGTATGTACATATCGGTCAAAGTGGTAGAAATATAGGTTGTACAATTAAAAAACACAAACAGTATATCTTAAATAATATAAAAGCCACCGGAATGTCTAGATATGGTATTGAAAATAATCATTTTATAGATATAAACAATGTTAAATTATTACACTCAGAAAAGAAAAGTAAAAAATTAGACCGGCTAAATTTCTATAACATCCCGGTAATAGATAAGATCATATTGTAATTGAATGGCCCGGTTTTTTCCAACCGATATTTAGGATAATTAAACTAAACGTTAAAAAACAAGAAATACAATAGAAATAATTTTATTTGTATACTTGGAAACACTGTGTTTGACCATTAGTATTATTTCAAGCTACTCTTGAGAAAGGCGAAAGGCGAAACAAAATTTATAACAAACGTTTCAAACATTGAAAAGCTACAAGTATACTATTTAACTGCGGAATCCATAAACATTATTCAAACAGTAGAGTCCCCATAATGTCTTTTTAATTTTTCTTGGCTTTGTATTTTTTTTCCACGCAACAAATAATATTTAATCATCATGCAATATTTGCTATTTGCATACGGCCTTCGTTTACATGATTCGAATTATGGTATCAAAGTGAATAAAGGGACATTCCACGTGAAGCGAATAACGGTAAAAAAGTGAGGTTCCGAAATTTGTTAGTATTGGGTATATTTGTACTTCTAGCGGATATGAACGTGTACAGATGATATTTATTTTATTTGTGGTTTAGTTTAGTTAACAAAGTGGGATCTAAATTAGTTTAGGAGATAAATCAATTATAGTACGTACATGACGCACTGAGCGTGATATCTGTCGCTCTGTGATGTTCTCTTTAAGTCTTTTAAAATTAATTGCTGTTCTTCTGCAATGTGGGCATGGGGTTTCAATTTTCCAAAGCATCACACAAACTATCTACGAAATCATCAGATGGGAGTAGTTTAGTACATATCGTGAACCGGTCTGTCAACCCATTTTTCAAACTGCACGTTTGTCACTTGATCGTCATCAAATATCATTTTCAAATGATCACGAATCGCATTCAAGCCAGAAAACGATTTATAACATTCTGTTGGCGACGTCTTCGAAGTCGTTAAATGACATGTCGGTGTTGGATTAGGTCACATCATATTGCGAAGGTATTCTTTGAGGATAAAAGTTCCATGACAGTTCCAGCGATAAGATTAGCAACGTCTCCTCCATTCAACATTAGCTTGACATTTTGATAGTAAACACAAACATACACTATATGCGTTCCAGAATCGACGGCGAGAATCCATTGTTTGGGTCTTAGAGAAAAAAATTGTTAGGCCTATCTGAATGTTAGGACATTCACCTTTAAACTTCTGATAAAGTTCGTGAATGTTGCACATTATAAGTTGTTTTTGGATGTGTGTTCTTTTTCCATCAAGTAATTTAAGGGATACAAAATCTTTTTTACCAGGCATGATGCGATTTATCTCGGAGATAAAAGGATTTCACCAAGTTTCTGTATTGACGGATAATTTACGACCACCTCATGGATTAGGAGATGATATAATGCCGAACTCATCTATTAATTGGTTTGATTTTCACGCTTGTCCCCTAGAAGTTTTAAGTTCTTCTGCAAGTTTATTTAAACTCCAAGATTTAGGAACTACAGTCAGTATAACTGTCTTCAGAAGAAGTAGATATAGAAGTAGATGTAGACGGATCATTAAATCTCTAATTCAACTGCTTAAAAATTTCTTTGCCTTGGTCTTGGTCAGTTTGGGTCGAACTATGTTCATACTTATCTTCGGAAACGTACGGTACATCTTAGTAGTTTTGTGGTGTGTGTCATGGTTGACTACTCTGCACGAGATTTTCCACCACTATCGGAGATGTTTCAACTATCGGAAGTATTTCAACCGACATTCGTTTCCTGCTGGATGCACACACCTGAACAATACACACTTACCGTAGGGACAAATCAATGAAAATGATAAAACTTATTAACGAACCTAACTCACTAAAAGGTTAGAACAACAAACTAAAAAATAACGGAAAGCAAGCGTGGCTTGGCGTCATACTTCAATTCCTTTTTTATTATCTAACTTTGATTTGTTTTGATGAAATGATTCGTTTCGTAACTAAGAGATGGCGTTATTATTCGTATTTCATCGTCACAATATCAGAAAAAAATCACGTAAAATAATGTTTTAATTTGATATTGCGTTCTACACATATTTTTGTTGAAAATAAACATTTTATTTTAAATTTAGGTATTAAATAACTTTATAATAACATAAATAAGTAAGTAATAATACATAATCAATATTACTGAAATATAACCAACGGTTTAAATCAACGTTTTAATGTGTTTTTACACCACCACACGGGCGTAGCCAGGGGGGGGGGTTGGGGGTTCAACCCCCCCCACCCCTCGAAATAAGCCAAATATTACCTAATATTATATCGAAAAAATACGAGTGAAGAGAGTTAAATTATTACATTTGAATTGAATATATATATGAACTAGTGGACGTTGCGAACAGTAACGCCATCTCTTGTCGAGTAGTCGAACTATTTTGTATCGTATGGCAACTTTGTGTTGTTTCTCGATTATTCGCCACGCCCCTCGGTCGGAATGAGCGGAGCTTTGTGGAAGTTTGTGGTAGTTTCTGGGCGGCTACTACTGGGCTGCTATATAAGCGGCGCGTGACTGCGCTTACGGTAGTATTGTTCCATGCGAACTCGAAGCGAATATAAGTGAAAAGTGGTGAACGAATAGTGAAGAGAATTAAGTGTACCGTGTAAGTGAGTAATTTTAGTGCAGTGTTATTCGGTGATCTTGTTAAGGATAGATACGTGAATCATTATTACAGCCGAAAAATGGAGGGGAAAAAAAAAGGAAGGGTGATAAACTTAAAGGCATGGACTACTGGAAAAAGTGGTGTGGAACTCACCATGGAACCCACCCAGAGATTATAAGTTTCCTATTTCCACAAAACGAAACTTGCGCTTTCAATTGAAATGGTTGGAGAGATTCCCCTGGTTGTCATATTCGGAATATAAAAGTGGAGCATCCTGCAGAGTTTGCGTGGTAATGGGACGTTCGCTTGATGAAGGTAAAGGCGGTCATCAAAGGATCGGCCAGTTGGTAACCGAACCTTTTTGTAAGTGGAAAAATGCCCTAGAAATATTTGAAGCTCATGCGAAATCGGGATACCACAAGCGAAATTCAGAACTGGCAGATAACTTTCTAAAAGTAATCTCTTCGCAGGCTTTTTCGGTCACTGAACAGCTGTCTTCTGAAAGAAAGAGACAACAAGAGAAGAATCGAAAGAAACTAATCTCTATCGTAAAAGCAATATTTTTTTGCGACAAACAAGGCATCTCCTTGAGAAGTAAAATCGATTCGGGGCGCATACAAATTACACCAGAATCATCAGAACCTGAACAGCCACTACAGATTGATGGTAATTTTAGAGCCCTGTTGCGGTTTGCGGCTGAGTCTGGAGAGAAAGATCTGGCTGAGCATTTGAATACTTCACAGAAGAATGCCCTGTACACAAGCCCTCAGATCCAAAACGAAATAATTGACATTTGTGGTGAATTAATTCAACATAAAATAAGTGAAGAAGTAAAAAAAGCCAAACTATTTGCGATTCTGGCTGACGAAACCACCGACATCGGACGTGTAGAGCAAGTCTCCTTATGTCTTCGATATGTTGATTTTACAGATAATAAACACCATGTACTTAAAGAGATGTTCCTTGAGTACATTCCAAGGGTCGATGTTTCAGGATCCGGTCTCGCAAATCTTATTATTACAGCTCTGAAAAAGCATGGACTTGAATGTTCTCATGTGGTTGGTCAAGGTTACGATGGGGCTGCAGCTATGAGTGGGTATTTGCACGGTGCCCAAGCTTATGTTCGCCAAGAATGTCTTCTTGCTCTTTATGTACACTATAGTGCACACTCTCTCAACCTTGCTATTGCTGATTTATATTCATTAGCACATGTCCGAAATTGCATTGGGATTGTGCAGTCTGTTGGTTCCTACTTTCGACATTCTGCTCAACGCACTGCTTTGTTGAAAGAAAAAATTCAAGAGCTACTACCCGTCGGTAACCAAAAAAGCTTGCTCTCAATGTGTGAAATACGATGGGCCCACAAACATGAAGCTATTATAAGATTCAGGGAAATTTATTCAGCGATTGTGAATGCTCTCGAAGAACTCGAACGAATTTAATCACAATAAGGAAACATCGCAACAAGCCGCCCAATTGCTAACTACGCTTCGATCTTCGAATTTTGTGATGTGTTTAGTGATTCTTCAAAAAGTTATGAACTATACATTGTCGCTATTAAAACAATTACAGACAATTGACATCGATCTTATCACGGCATTCAAACATGTAGATGATGTTATTAATGTCTTACAACTCCTGAGAAACAACACTGACGTCGAATATCTTCATCTTTATGAAGACGCAAAGGTTTTACTGGAAGAAAATGGTGGTACACTGCGAATGCCACGCGTCGTCGGAAGACAATTAAATAGACCGAACATTCCTGCATTGGATGTATGCACGTATTACAAATTTCATAGCCATATTCAAATTTTACTGCCAGTTCTAAAATTGAAGAAGCAATTTCCATGTACTCGTCACTGCTTCCCGAAAGCAACATATCAGTGGTTAAAGCAGAACTTGAAGTATGGAAAACAGTGATGACAAGTATCTCGCCTATCCCGAAATCTAGTTTGAAATGCCTAGATATGTGCGATAAAAACCTTTATCATAATATTTACACATTATTACAAATCTTGGCTACCATTCCTGTATCCACTGCTACCCCAGAAGGGTCTTTCTCGAGCCTAAGGAGACTGAAAAAATATTTACGAAACACTACAAGTGAAAACAGACTTAATGGTTTGGCTGCCATGAACATTCACTATGGAACAGAAATTCATGCAGATGAAGTAGTGGATATATTTAAAAGAAAAAGCCGAAGATTTCTTCTTTAATGGTTTTAGATTTAGCGCAGAGGAACGAAATTAATTTAACCATTTCATTTAAAGTTAAGAACTTTATAAATATGTCGTAATTTTTCCGATGAATATATAGATATTAAATTTCATGTACGTATATTTTTGTTGTTTTATTTACTTCAAACTAAACCCCCCAAAACTAAATCCTGGCTACGCCCGTGCATCACCAACCGGTTTTAGCAAGCGACAGAGATCACGCTCAGAGCGACATGTACGTCCTCTGATTGATTTATCTCCTAAACTAATTTAGATCCCATTTTGCATTTTTTATGGTAAAATTTGTAAATATTAAGCTTCATTTTGCAGTAAAGAAATTAAAATTAAAATGGTCGAAGTTATTAGGAAAAATATTTGAATTATTTACTTTCGGTTTACCACTAGAAAAAAATCAAATTTGGAATCTGATTTCAAAACCAAAAAGAACAGTAAATATTCTATACAAAACACTACATTTATTATTTTAGTATGATTTATTTTAATATGAAAATAATATTCCAAAGAAACCCTTTCGTCAATCAGGTGAATTCTATAGAATCGAATATCCTAACAATTAAAATATGTGTACACGTTCATATCTCCTAGAAGTATAAATATGCCCAATATGAACAAATTTCAGAGCCTCACTTTTTTTCGTTGTCCGCTTCACGAGAAATGCCCCTAAAACCAAAATCATGATCATTCAACATAAAACCAGTCAGAATCAACATACGGTAGTCACAATGATGGCAAAAGCAAGGCGTTACTGGAACCTCTTTCTTAACGACTCACCCGATCCGTAGGCCGTTTAAATAATCTCCAATAATAAAAGACGCATTAGACTAAAATTAGTTCGCTAATAGACTCTTAAAAGTCGTCTCGTCGTAGAATGAAACGAAACCAGATAAATTGTCTTATTAGTAACTGAGATACGAGATACGAATATCGACCTGTGCATGGAGTGATTTTTTATTTGAAGCCAGATGAAAGGAATCGGGCCGCGCGTCTCGATTTTGATTTTGACGTAGATGACCCCCCCCCCCCCCCCCCCCAAACTAAATCCTGGCTACGCCCGTGCGAAAGTGACACTGAAAATCATCTGGAATCAGCTTGTATAATTAGCTGCGATTCGTCAATTAATTCTTAAAAGAGATATGTTTTGTTTAAGTTTATTGTGTTGCCTTATGTATTGGTCATGATTAATATGAATATTTTATGTAAAACGAAATTTGTATTGGGGGGTTATTTAAGTAAACTTTGTAATATTGAGTGTTCTTGATTTGTAAATTAGTTTTTTTTGTGGCATTTAAAATTATTAGACTTATAAAGTATGTTTATTAACGAATAATATTAGAAAACCCATATATACATATAAAATTAGTCATTTTTGCCAATAAACTTAAATTATTTGAATTAAATATAATTAAAAATATTAGCAGAACTGATCCCAAGGACGGTTTTCTCTCGGAAAATATTTATAAATGTAATACAGTTAATAATAAACAAAATATAATTAAATATCTTAAATCGGCGATAATAAAGCTAAATATTTATAATAGTTGTATAACCGAGACTAGTTTTATAGTTTAATTTTAATTTTTTTGACAATCGGAAAATCCTGTCCCTGTATGTTTAAACATCTTGATATCAAAGACCGGTCAAATTCCTTCATGCAAATAGTAAAAACGTGAATATGAATTGACAAAAATCTATAACTTTTAATAGACAACCCCCGGTCGAGTAATTAGAGCGAAGCGCTGGAGAAATATTTCCATCACGTACGTTTTATGTACGAGCGGAATGGTTGTGACTTAAATCGACAAATAAATCAGTAGCGATTTCATTTAACAGTAGTGATCAAAGGAGACCGAACATGTAATCTGACTATCTCCATTTGACCAGTGAGTTTTATTTCGTCGTGCGATCCTTTCGGCAAAGAAATATCTATATTTCAGGCGGCTTTTTTTCTCTTTCTCCAAATGGAGACGATCTTGCTTTATTGCTTTTTCGGATATTTACAATCGAGCGACGCGGATACACATTGCAAATTGGAAAATGTTTTTATCTTTTCCATTTATTTTTTAATTGTACTGTTGGCCTGAATAATTTTACCTGTCAGATCTTATAGATCGAACATTGATATACATTCTGTCTAAAAAGTACCGGGAATTGATCATTTGAAAAGCCCACTTACAGAGATTGTCAAAATTATTTTTATCGCTAAGTTGGCAGAACTGCCCTCTACACTGACGCGGAGTTTGAACGTCAATTCAAAAAAAAAATCAATAGAGGTGTTGTCGTTTGTAGACTCGTGATTTCGTGTTAATAGTTGCCAACTTGTCTAATTGTCCACATTTGTAGGTGATGGGTTTCGGGATTAAGTGAAGGCTCTGTATATTTACATAATGTAACAATCAATATATTATTTCGACAGTAGAGTCTTGTGTTAAAGATTACCTTGGTAAAGTGCAAATGAATACAGAATCAGATTAAAACTTATCTCAGAAAGACCATTTAAAATAAAATCAAATTTATACCATGAGGAAAGGTTAGCTATAGCTAAATTAAAAAATGACAATTCTAGTTAATAATGATTACTATCAGATAAAGGTAAAGCCACAGTTATTCTGGACACTACAGAATATAATAACAAAACTAAAACTTTATATATTATACATTAAAAATAGAAAGGCAAATTTACAATATATTATATAAACACAAACACGAATTTACAGATCTATAAAGATCACAACTTACACCACATTATAGTAAACCACCTCATTTCTATGGTCTACCAAAAATACACAAAACTAATATAGCACATCGCCCTGTACTTAGTACTATAGATTCCCCATGTTCTAAACTAGCAAAATTTGTATTAAACATTTTAAATCCACTTTCGGGTAAAAGAAATTCATCCATTAAAAATTCGTCAGATTTTTTAGATAATATTTCCAACATTAAAATTACAAATCAAAATTTAATGGTTAGTTTTGACGTGGTGAGTTTATTTACTGATGTACCAGTTGATAAATCACTTTTAATAATTAGAAAGAGATTAGAACATGACACAACATTAAAAGACTGCACTAAACTAAACATAAATACAATTTTGAAATTATTAACTCTGTGCTTAAAAACCACATATTTTCAATTAGAAAATGATTATTATCAACAAAATTTCGGAATGGCAATGGGTTCTTCTCTTTCTCCTTTGATGAGTAAAATCTTTATGGAGAAACTCGAGAATGACATATTAAGTAAATCTCTTAAAAAGCCCATCATCTTGCTTAGATATGTTGATAACATTTGGCATATGGCAACATAGTATTGATGATCTAAATTATTTTTTTTACAATGTAATTAAGTTTAGTTTAAATATGGAGGGCGAGAATAAATTGCTATTCCTTGACACTTTAATAATAAAACAAAACTACACATTAAAAACTACAGATTACAGAAATCCTTCAAATACAGATAGGTATCTCAATTTCCTTTCCAATCGCTCAAAATCAGTCAAAATAGGAATAATTAAAAGTTTATGACAGAGCAAAATTTGGTTGTACCGACACTGATACACTATAAAAAAACAAATTACGTTAAAGATATTTTAATACAAAAAAAAAACCAAAAAAATTCATAGATAAATCTTTTAAAACTTTTGATACCAGACAAAACAGACAACTTATTAATAACAATAATAATAATAACTCTCAAACAATTAACTCAATTCCTTAACATAACCTCCTTCTCCTTAACATCCTTAACTCTCAATTCCTTACATCCACCGTATTTCTGACATAATTAAAAGAGAAGCAAATAAATACAACATAAGAACGACATTTAAAACAAAAAATACTCTTAGATATATATTAACAAAAACCAAACTAAACAACGCACAACAGATTACGAAAAGTGTGGTTTATAAAATTCCCTGCGAATGTGGCAAATTCTATATAGGCGAGACAACTAGACCGTTAGATGTTAGGTTAAAAGAACATAAAAGCCTTCTTAGAAAGGGTGATTTTAATAAATCTAGAATTTGCCAACACATATGGGAATCGGAACATATAGTCAATTGGAATAATTTCAAAACGGTATCAAAAAAAGGGTAACTAAATACAGAAGATTAAAAGAAACCGCTATAATAAATTTAAATAAAAATAACTGTATTGTTATGCCTTCGGTAGATTTAAATTCAATATGGTTCCCGATTTAAAAACGTTTAATTATTTCAATCAAAATAATCGCCCAGCAAACCTCAGCTATATAATTTTTTGGTAGTATGTCACTGTCAGTGAAAAATATTATTGTCAACATATACAAATTATATTTACTTACTATATTATAGAATATTTTATAGAAATTAATGTACATTATTTTTAGATTCGTTTTGAAAACAGGAAGGGAAAACCTCTCGAAACTTTAACGTTCAAAAGTTTGTATATATTTTAGAAAATTTTCTGGTAAAAAAATTATTTTTTTTGATCGTTAGGCAAATTTATTACAGAAAAAAAATCACTGAGAAATTAGTCTTCGTTTTGTTTCTTGCCCAGTGATTCTTTTATTTACATAAGAACAGATATTATTGATATTTTTTTTTGAATTTTAGTTCGTGGCAAAAAACTTAAAAAAAAAAGGGAAAAATATACGCTACAACCATTTGACACTAATCAATATATAAACAACAATGGTTTATTGCTAGGATCAAAAAATAAAATGACGGTTTAAACATTGGCGTGATTTTTGTATCTCTAGAACCACTTTTTTAAATTGGTATGACTGCCTTTAACATCTAACAAAAGTTTCGCGTTAATTTGCTTATTCACACAATAAATTTGCATCAAATTTTGTCAAAAAACCAAAATTTCTTGTGCTAATGCATCAGAAAGTTTTAAGGCGAAGATATATAAAAAAATACAACTGCTATAAAAACTTTAGAGCCAGTTAAGAAGCACCTCGTTCAGGAAAAGCTTCTACGTCAACCAATAAAGAAAATATCACGAGAATCAAGGACATTGTAGCGTTTAAAAATTATCAGCTGTTGCAGACTGTTACAGGCAGACTGTCTTGGGCATATCTTGCTTCAAAACGCATCTGGATACCCCACGGATGGAATGCGTGGGCAGTAGAAAGCCTTGCCTCGTGCTGATCACTCGTCTCTATACCAAAAAGACCGACAGTGACCTAGTAATCCCCTAGCGAATAGGTTAAGTAATCCTTTCCTTAGAAGTATGTTGAGTTTATCAAGCTATTAGTTAACCAAGCCCCGCACAAGCTTTTTTGTATTTTTAGGGGGTTTTAACATCCGGACGTTTTAGAATACGGATATTTTGGGTTCCGGATATTTTAGGATCCGGACAACTTAGGCCCCGTACATTTTACATACGAGACAACTTAGTTACCATCGGTTTTTCATGCGAGGAATTTACCAGGTATGTAAATATGAAACCGGAAATTTGCCCAAAGATGGCCCTAGCTGTCAATGTATTTACGGTCAAACCGCGTCATTGATGAAATCCACTTGCGACCGAAAACCGAAAAGCCTCTTGCGAAATGCTGCTCGCCAGGTACAAAAGAAAGTCATTTCTCCATCGAATTGTGGCTGGCGATAAAAAGTGGCTATATTTTGAGAAAAGAAATATAAGAATATATATAAAGAATATATATAAAGAATATATATAAAGAATATATATGTGAAGTATAAAGAATAACAGAACATCCGGTGAAGATGGTATCACCGCGGAACTATTGAAAAACCTCGGGCCAAATTCACTACGGAAACTCATGCAAATTATCACGAACATCTGGCAAACAGAAAAATTGGCAGACGATTGGAAATGTGCTCTTATCTACCCATTGCACAAGAAGGGAGACAGAACAGATATGAACAACTACAGAGGAATCTCCTTACTACCAGTCACTTACAAAATCCTCTCAGCATGCCTTCTCCAGAGAACACAAAATTGGCGAGTACCAGGCAAACTATCGCCCTGGTCGCTCATGTACTGAACAAATCTATAACTTAAAACCAATACTGAAATACAAAGCTATCAGGAACGTCCCAATCATCTGCACGTTCGTGGACTTCAAAAAAACATACGACTGCATCGACCGAAAATCTCTCTTCAACATCCTATAAGAACAAGGACTCGACACAACGACTAAAGTGAAATTTTTGGGAGAAATTTCCGAACCCTTCCTGATTAAAAACGGAGTAGCTAAAGAGATGGGTTATCACCATATCACCACTCCTCTTCAACCTGGTCCTGGACAAAGTCATAAGGGAATGGGACTAAGAACTGAAAAATCGAAGACACTGGAAAACAATTAGACTCAGACGACCCAAAAACAATATAGAAATCTCATGCCTAGCCTTTGCAGACGACTTAGCTACATTCGTAGACAATGAAACAAGGGCAACCAAACAGATAGAAGTTCTCAAGGAATGTGCAGAGAAAGTCGCCCAACAAATCTCCTCCAAAAACCGAATTCTTGAGCGAAATATACCAACAAATACCTGGGCAAAATCCTCAAACCCACAGGAGAAGAGAAGATAGCTCAGAGAGCAATTCGATTACAGAAGATGGAGAGGGCATGTGGCAAGACACACAATATCTACAATAAGAAATGCATATCCAAACACGCAAAAATAAGACACTACAACACAGTAATCAAACCAGAGGTACTATATGCAAGCGAGACACTTACACTCCACACAAAAAGGGGCATAGAAAAAATATTAAAATAAGAATGCAAAATTATGAGGAAAATTCTCGGCCCAAAACTAACAGCGAAAAGACACACACTACATCCTAGAAAGACCACAGTGAGAATGTCCAACGTAGCGGCGGACATAAGAAGGTTGATATTCTATGGACATATCAGTAGACTCCCACCGACAAGACCCACCAACAGAATTCTTACATACATACAATGAGTCAAGTCAACAGTACCATGGATTGCACAAATTAGAACTGATCTGGGAAAGGCACAAATGCACTCGAGAGATTAGGGATAGAAGAACGTACAGAAACAAAATACATATGTGTAACGTTGCATCAGAGAGCCGAGTTTCAGGGACATCGGGGACAAGGTGGATGGAGGAGCGAAAGAGAATCCACGGAAAAAGGATGAGAGAGGTGTGGGAGATCAGAAGGAATACTCGAAAATGGGGCAGAATGCTTTGCGTGATCCAACCAAGTCTATATGCACCTAATAATATATATATATATATTTTTATATATTATTTCTTTCGGACAAACGGAGCTCTACAACTTCCTAGAACATCTGAACTCCCAACACACAAAAATACAGTTCACACTCGAAATTGAAGAACAAAACAAGTTACCGTTCCGGGACGTTCTAGTCACAGAAACAGATATCTCAACGCACAGTCACACCACCACCCTAGTCAAATCCAGTCAGTAGCAAACACTCTAATCTCTCCTTACCCTAGCCTAAACACCCTAGATATCTCCCCCTTACAGATAACGATGCACAGCAGGCAGAACTCAGTAACATTACGAACACTCTAAAACAAAACGGCTACTCAAAAAAGACAATCAACCGTCCAATACAACAACACCAAACACAAAAAGCACAAACCGAAGAAAAGCAGAACACAAAGCCGAAGAGACATTCAACCTAATACTGACATACATCAAAGGAACAACGGACCGTATCGGAAGACTAGAAAATCCAGGAGTTGGCCGCATCTCATGCGCAGGCTGTAACAAAATCTACATCGGACACAAAACAAACATACGGAATAAGCAAACAACATCGGCATTATTCCAACACTAACTAGAAACAGACCACAAAACTAATTTTGATGATTGCAACGAGACAGCCAACATAAACCATTTTCGGATACGCCTGATTAGAGAAGCTATAGAGATCGAAAATCAAGGAAGTCTAAACAAGAGAGACGACGCTCTACCCTTGCCACCAACGTTGAAAAGCGTTCTAAGACTAGCAGACCCGGACAACACGACTGGAAACAAAGACGTCGCAAGCGGCTCAGGGAGCGAAGCTAGCGTCAGTGCCAGCCAATCGCTACCGATTAACATGGCATTAATATAACACGGCAAACTGATCTCTCTCAGACAGTCACGAACCTCGCGACAGTAAGCACCGAAGATGCCAAATGAGATTTTGGCGAAACGACAGCAAGCTACCGACAGGGACTAACTCGACAACCGGTTATACTCCCGGAAAAAACCGAATACATGTCTTTCCATCCGTGAAACCGTACGTACAATATATACGTCATTTACAGTTCGTACTGATATGTGTATATATATATGACATGTATATATATATATGACATGTATATATATATATATATATGTATATATATATATATATATATGACATGTATATATAATATATATATATTATAGTAAGTATATATAATATATATATATATGACATGTATATATATATATATATATATGTATATATATATATATATATATATATATATATATATATATATATATATATATATATATATATATATATATATATATATATATATATATATATATATATATATATATGTCAAGTGTGACCTTTCGCCAAAGTCACACTTGACATTCTCAATGCTTGTCTGAAGACTGAAAGCTGTGGACTTCGACTTACTCAGCTAGGTTTTTTAGTTAGCCCGGAGGCTCCTACTAGTTTACAATGAAATTAAAACCCTAAGATGAGCGCTTTTTACGTTTTGAGGTCTCTAGCTGACCTTTGACCTGCCAGAATTGAAGATTCCGGCTGTCATTTAAGTTTATAGAAAGACAAGAAGGATAGTATTTCAATTATTAGAAGTCCTGGCGAACTTCTTGAGGTTAACAAGAAAGGAAAAAGAGCATAAAACAAAGCTAGATTTCTATCTTTTTTATTTTTACTTCCATCGGAAATTCGATGGAGTTTTCGCCGAATGGCGGTCCGACCGATCGAAAAAGAGAGACCGATCGGTCGCCATCCGACGACGCCGGGGAGCGTGCATCATTCTGTTATTTATAGTCGAAGCGGCCTTACGCAAGGCAGGAACCGATATTCGATTCCCTTCTGCTTGCCGCCCGTACAATGACATTGGGGATTTTTTGTGGCTCGATTTACCGGGAGGTCCGGATACATTTTCCGGTATTTTCCGTACGAGCGGGTTTTCGCTTAGAGAAGTTTTTAGAACAAACTTCTCGTAAGCTTTTTCAAAGAATTGCGAAACCGTGGGGACTCCGGTTTCGGCATGAATTTGGGTGTTCCGAACAAACCATGGAGCGTTGAGCGACAAACGCAAGGTTTTATTGTGAAGAACTTGTAATCTGTGCACCGAATAAGGTGACAGGAAGCGAAAATACACTATTACACCGTATAAATATACGGATCTAATTAAAGTGTTATAAATATTTACTTTGATGCAAGGGTTTAGCTTGCTCGACCTGGAAATTAAGGGGTACGCGAGTTTGAAGATACCGTACCCCTTACTTAAAGTAGCTGGATTTGACTAGACCACTGAAGAGAGCGGTCGAAATGTAAGCCTAGATAGGTTGCAACCATGGAATAGGCAATTTGTCAACCAGCAGTCTGGCTGCGCATTTAGGGCGCTTTCTGGTGAAGATAATCGCCTGAATCTTTTTAAGATTGACCTGCAGGCGCCAGAATTTAAGCCAGGAAATAGCAACGTTAAGTTGCTTTTGCAGTCGGTTATGAATAGCCGACGCATGACGTGACGTGACAAAGAAAGCAGAGAGCATCCTCAGGAGAAGATTTAATCTGATTTGATTGAGATTAAATCATCCGATTTGCTTGAGATTAAATCATCTGATTTGATTGAGATTAAATCATCTGATTTGATTGAGATTAAATCATCTCCTGATGATGCTAACATGGTTAGCGAAACGTGCGTCGAGCAGTTCAAAAAAGTGTTTTGGTGTTTAGTGGTAAATCTCTTCAAGTTGTATATGACAAATTTAGTATACTAACAACTAAACTATCTTTACTACGGTTACGGTAAGTAACGTGTATACAATTTCGTAATTATCCGCAATAGAGCAAAAATTTCAGGGGAGAAATTTTATTTACGTGACAGTTTTGTAACTCCGTGTATTTAACCACTTTTTCACTGCTATGAAAATATCAAAAATGGTCACCGCGACGGCGCAGTATCTTGCTGTTTTACGACAGACTTCAACTGGGTCGCCATCTCTTTTTTTTCGAACCCAATTTTATCGGTAGAACTAACCCCGAGAATTTCCAGCCCCGCTCTCTCCTAATTACAATTAATCCATGTTAAATGAAACATGATATGATATTTTTTCGATTTGTATTTTTCCGCTATTTTCATTTAAATAAACGTTCAGTTAAAGCATATGGAATAATATCTGAAATCCATGGTAACTGAACCCTATTACAATGAATAACACATGGGCTGAAAAGTCCCGGGCCTAACAAAGAAAACACAGTTTTTTTGGTTCAAAATTAGCTTTACTCATCAACGTAATCTCCATCAAGAGCAACGCAATCATTCCAGCGCCGCTCTAACATTTCAATACCACTTTTGTAGAATGATTTATCTTTTGCCTCAAAATAGGCTTCAGTTTCAGCGATAACCTCTTCATTCGTGCGAAATTTCTTACCGGCGAGCATTTTTTTCAGGTCTGCGAACAGCCAGTAGTCGCTGGGAGCCAAATCTGACTAATACGGTGGATGTGGGAGCAATTCGAAGTTCAATTCATGTAGTTTTGCCATTGTTTTGATTGACTTGTGACACGGTGCGTTGTCTTGATGAAACAATTTTTTTTTTCTTTGCCATATGCGGTCGTTTCTTTGCAATTTCGGCCTTCAAACGCTCCAATAACGCTATATAATATTCACTGTTAATGGTATTTCCTTTCTCAAGATAGTCGATGAATATTACACCACGCACATCCCAAAATACCCAGGCCATAACCTTTCCAGCCGATTGTTGTGCTTTCGGGCGCTTGGGACGAGGTTCACCAGTTGCTGTCCACCCAGATGACGATCGTTTTGATTCCGGAGTGAAGTGATGGATCCATGTTTCATCCATTGTCACATATCGACGCAAAAATTCCGGTTTGTTACATTTAAACATGGCCAAACACTGCTCAGAATCATCAACACGTTCTCGTTTTTGGTCAACAGTGAGCAAACGCGGCACCCACTTTGAACCGAGCTTTCTCATAGTCAAATGCTTATGCAATATAAAGCCAACACGTTCTTTTGATATCTTTACGATGTCAGCTAACTCACGCAACTTTACTTTTCGATTATTCAAAACGATTTTGTGGATTTTTTTTATGTTTTCTGGTGTTACCGCCTCATTTGGACGTCCACTGCGTTCTGCATCATCGGTGTCTCTACGACCATGTTTGAAGTCAGCAAACCAACGTTTTATTGTTGTTTCTGATGGAGCGGAGTCTCCATAACACTTCTCAAGCCATTGCTTCGCTTGAACGGTATTTTTTCCCATCAAGAAGCAGTGTTAAATTAAAACACGAAATTGTTTTTGATCCATTGTTTTGAAAATAACAAAAGTAGCGTCACTCTTAGCACAATAACTCACAAACTAATGAATAGAATATCATGAAATTTTAACAGCTGTCTTTTGAAGGTTAGTATTAACTGAAAAAAAGGTGACTGCAATAAAACTAGCGCCATCTATGTGTTTGGCCCGGGACTTTTCAGCCCATGTGTTATATAGGATGTTCCAAATCTGAGAGACTCGATATAATTTCCATCCCGTACCACCAAAAAGCATAAAAGTGCTAGGCCATGGCTAGGCATATGAATTTGTACAGGAAACTGTAAATAATTAGATTTAAATTCATAAACCTAGAGAAACATTAAACTTGAAGAGATTTACCACTAAACACCAAAACACTTTTTTGAACTGCTCGACGCACGTTTCGCTAACCATGTTAGCATCATCAGGAGATGATTTAATCTTATGATTTTATCTTATGATTTTATCTTATTAGATTAAATCATCTCCTGATGATGCTAACATGGTTAGCGAAACGTGCGTCGAGCAGTTCAAAAAAGTGTTTTGGTGTTTAGTGGTAAATCTCTTCAAGTTTAGTGCATTACACCAAAAGTTCCAATAGAAGAATAGAACTTTTTATGTTAAAAAATAAAGCGAACCAACAACACAATCGTATTGTATCAAATCAACCCACAAAAGTGTTTAATATTTAACACAATTTTTTTTTGACACAAAGATGAAAAAAGTTTTACTGTGTGTGTATAGTTTGGAATTAAATTGTCTATTCTAAGGCTAAGGCAACCTTTAACCAACTTAAAGAAAAGGTCCAGAAAAGGTCCAAAAAAACCAGTCTAGAGAAATTTCAAGTATAGATTAAAACATGACATTGCGTTAAAAGCGGTAACTTATATTCCCTTATTTTCCTATTTTAGTTCATTCTTATTATCTTCAAATCAATCCGGGCAAGAGCAAAAAAGCTCACCAGAACCACCGTTTAAATCTGACAATCTTATCATCGCTGGCTCCGATCTGGAAAATTATGTAAATGTTTCACATCACCTCTTCGGATGATTTTATCAAATTTATTCTCGTCAATTTACGATCGAGTCCCAGTTTAATAAAAAAAATGAACGCTCGAAAAATGCTTTATACCAGGGTTAATCGAAAATTAGTTAGAGACAATAATTTAAGATATTTTTCCTCAATTTCAAATATACAGAGTGTAAGGGAAAGTATTTTCGGAAATGTATCAACGATTCTTCACCTTATTTGTAAATATATATATATATATATATATATATATATATATATATATATATATATATATATATATATATATATATATATATATATATATATATATACCAGGTGTCCCATTAAGGATGGATCGCGACCGTATCTTGAAAACTATTTATCCCACAGCTTTGGGGGAAAAAAAATTGTACTAAAAATGATTATGAGAAATTCACCAAACATATTTTTAAGCTTCTAAAACGGCCGCAAGAGGGCGTGACGAGCTAAACATTTTTAAAAATCTTTTTTTTTGTGATTTTCAAGTGTTAACCGAGTAAGAAAAATTCTCAGTTATAATTAGCAAACTGCCTCCTACAACTTTGTTTTATGACATTTCGTCGTAACTTCGCGAATAAAGAAGTGGGGGGAGTTTTGCCTATTTAGATAAAAAGTCGTCTAATGTCCGTTTGCCTAAACCGATTTTCCTCAATTTGGATTCGTTTAAAAGGCAATTGCTGGGACAATCAGATAATCTGGGAGATAAATTATTTGGTTTATAAATGACACCGCGAGGTGGCGTTACATTCAACAATAGCTTTTTTGAAGTTTTGTTCAGTTTTTTCAAATGGAATGGTACAGCTTTTATTACATGGCTAGAGAGGTAATTTAAAGAGGAATCATCCTCCTATTTTCATATATATATATATATATATATATATATATATATATATATATATATATATATATATATATATATATATATATATATATATATATATATATATATATATGAAAAACAGAAATTTTTCATCCGTACTTGCACGTACCTCTGCTCGTCTCAAATCAGTCGTCGTCACCATGCCGAGACAAGTACCTCCCAGGACCAGTTTCTGGCCTCACAGCCGTCATCAGCTGGACTCGAGCTCAACGCAGTGAGACAGCTGAAACGAAACGAACCGAACAAGACCAAGTCAACTGGTCATATCGATGGCGGGTCGCAATCTCAATGAAACTCGCGCCATACTACGGTGAATGATCGCGGCAGTCAAAAACTACTCGACACATTCTTCCCACAACCTTGGATGTAGGTATAAGGTTTGCTCAAAAGATAGCGTAGTGGGGCCGTGGAGAGAGATATTTGAAAAACAGAATTTTTTTTTCAAATCAGTCGCCGTCACCATGACGAGACAAGTACCTCCCAGGACCGGTTTCTGGCCTCACAGCCGTCATCAGCTGGGCTCGAACTCAACGCAGTGAGACAGCTGAAACGAACAGAGCAAGACCAAGTCAACTGGTCATATCGATGGCGGGTCGCAATCTCAATGAAACTAATAATATATATACAATATATATATATATATATATATATATATATATATATATATATATATATATATATATATATATATATATATATATAAATATATATATAATATATATATAATATATATACAATATATATATATATATATATATATATATATATATATATATATATATATATATATATATATATATATATATATATATACATATATATGGCCCGTGTCTCTCTCTCTCTTAATATATCTAAAGATCTCTCTAAAAGATTAACTTCTAGTCTATCAAATACTCTTTTGCGATTCGACCATCTTTGAATCTCTTCTTCTGTATGTCTGCTGCTGTTCATCCAGATCTGTGGTGTAACTGTTGACAAAGCTTCTTTCCACATATCCAAACAGTTATCAATCGTTCTTCCATCTCGACCAATATGAGGATTGTAATAATTTTTGGCCACCCAATTCAATTCTATAGGATTGAATATGCAATGATAAGGGGGAAGGCGTAATACTTTGTGGCCATACTCTTCAGCCATATGATCTGCCACATATTCTTTTTTAGGCTTGTTCCTGAAAAGAACATTAACCTGTCCCTTTAATTACTGCTTACCGAATAACGATTTGCAGCAGTTTACTTTTCAACTTAGAATTTTCAAAAAGAAGATTATGTTCCGTCAGCCATTCTGCAATTTTTGATTTTGTCCATGCACTGGTTGGAGGTTTATCCATCACTGTACTGTGATATGGTGCATTATCCATGACAATAACTGATGGCTTCTCCAAGATTATCAACAGCTGGTTTTCAAACCAAAACAAAAAGTTATATTTATTCATTTCTCTATGATAATCACCTTTTGTTTTAATAGAGAAGATTAATTCGGCCTCTGAAATAAAGCCATTCTTGTTCCCAGAAGAACAATATATCTGCAATAACATGTTATTATTGACATGTCTTACAACAATTATTTATGACATGACTTTAATGGCTCCGAAGTATTATGTATAGCACTCACCTTTTTCGATCAACTTTTGTAGGCTCTACACTCCTGTTGTTATCATCTTACCATGAGCGACTCAAGGTACCATTTTGAAATATCCATGTTTCATCCAAATCAACAAACTGAAACAGAGATTCGTCTTTGATATTTTGATACATCTTCAAAAATTGAATTCGTTTAAAGGCAATATATGGAAGTTCCATCAGGCCCCTACGTGGATTATCTTTACTCCATTTGAAACCTTTTACTCTTTTACTGAAATTTACTCCATCAAAGAGCTACATGTTCTTTAGTTTTTACTTTCAAGATTGACCGTTTGTTCTGAAATAGTTCAATAAAATTTGATAAAAATACAATATTACCATATAAATCTACTGACTTTTTTCATACATTTCATAGATTTGATTGCGAATTGAGTCCACATCAAGTTGATCTAGATTAGTTACTCGTTATGGATGTTGACGCTTTTTCTTCTGTGATTTTAACATTTCGTTCTTCTTCAACTTTTTTGAAATTGCACTAACTGTTTCAATACTAATATTTAGTGCAGCTTAAACTCGCTAAAAAAAATCCAATTAACCATGAGACCTACTAAGTTATTAATACATACCTCTCTCACAGCGTTTAATGGCAAAAAAGGAGCCCCATTATCTCGTTTCTGTTCAAAATAACTGCTAAGTGACGAGACAAGCAGCTTATACTGATCGTTTAACGGTTTTGGCTTTTTTTTTGCAATTATAATCGCAGATTTTTTACTACAGAACTCACAAAAAAGAAACTAAACAGAAAATAAGTAAAACAACAAAGAATACAGTAAAAATAATTCAGAAACGTTTGAAGGCACAACTCAAAAACGATCAAAACATGAAAATGACAGATTCTACGAAAAACTTGTGTAAGGTCGGCAACACTGTCCAGAACCACAAACCTAAATGTTATCTTGACAGCGAATTCACAGATTGTAATCCGTCGGCTCACCGTATTTGTATCCTATTCTAATAAGATTAGAGGAAGAAGGAAACAGAGTGCTTTGAACTTTAAATGATTTTTTCCCTCTTATGGATTTAAATTGGCAATAGATTTGTCTAGAGTGATGACGTGCAACTATTGTTTCTTTGAATGATCTTTAGCTGGTGTGTTGATAGATGGGCGTATTTCAAAACTTTCAGAGTAACCCCCGTACGAAATGATCCTTTAAACAGAGTAGAAGGGAGAGAGCGAGACAAAGCTACAGACCACGTCGCCTCCCTCATCATCAGCGTTACCTTTCGTTGACAGCTTTACGGGGCCGCTCACCTGAAATCTTATCGGGAAATATTCCGAGTCGGATAAACGGAGCTCATTCGGAAATCGACGTTAAGATAATAAAATCGTTTATTCGGACGAAAGGTGGCGCTTCACACGCGATCCGCTCTTTTTTGAACCGATGGAAGCTATCAGAGAAAAAGCCTTAGATTTATGGACTCGTCGTGGATGAAACCGACGAAATGGTATCAACGGCGTTTATCTAAATTTAAAAACTCGGATGTTCGATAAGCTGCTGTAGAATTGATTCAATTTACATAAGAGATTATCGGATGCCTTCTCGCGCCGTGAACTTAGTTGGTTGTTTATTTAATTCGCCGAATGTCATTTGAAAGGTTTTTATTTATCAGGTTTTACGGAAATGACTTCACTTTTCCTTTCAGTAGATGGCTTTAGTTCAATCTTTGTATATGTACTACTAAAGGGTGGGGTAAGTTTTAAGCTTGGCGCCTTTTTTTTCGTGATATTTGTGGCAGTTGTTTGTTTTAAGTCGATATGTTAATTAATCCGTACAAAAACAAACAATTTTAAAGTAAACGTATCAGTGTTATTTTTATAAATGGAAAAAATTGAAAATCGTGCAGTTTTATAAATTCTTTATAAAAAAAGGTTTAAAGGTAATGGAAATTCATAGTGAAATAGTAAATGTATTAGGAGAGTCTGCTCCTTCCTCCAAAACAATAGTTTGTAAGTGGGCAGGTGAGTTTCAATGTGGCCGTACAAGCCTGGATATTGATCCTCGTTCTGGACGTCCAATAAGTACTGAACAAATAATTAATTCTATACCTGATATGGATACGGATGACAAACAATTGACTTTGTGTGAAATTGCTAAGGTCGTGGATATCTCAATTGAACGGGTGTTTCACTTCGAGTAAAACATTCTTTCCAACATTTGAATCTTTTTCGAAAGAATAAAATAGATTTTAAACGTCGTTTTGTAATTATGGATGAGACTTACCACTTGCGGTTTACCACTATGATCCTGAATTGCGCACCTAACAAACCGCACAGTGGACTGAGCCCGGTTGTTCAGCTTCGAAGCAGTTAAAGTGGTCAAAATCAATGGAAAAGGCATTTTGTTAACTGATTATCTTCAAACTACAGGCTCAGTTTTTGCAATGGCCAAATTGAAGAAGTTACACTACGAATTGTTGGAGCATCCACCATATTCACCAGATCTGGCCCCCTCTGACTTTTATCTGTTCCCAAACCTTAAAAAATGAGTACGTGGTTAGCGTTTTTTATTAAATGAAGAACTTATAGCAGCCATAGATAAGTATTTTGAAGGACTTCTAACCAAACCAAACCAAAAAATCACTTTAGAGATGGAATAAATGAATTGGAAAACCGCTGGAAAAAATGTATTGAGCTTAAGGGAAAATATACGGAAGAAAAGAGTAATATTTTCAACTATAAATTTATTTTATCATTTCCGCGCCCCGAACTTTTCAGTCCAGGAACTAGCCGGTCCAACGATTGTCGGGCCAGCGAACAGATATATTAATAAAGTTAGGAACACCTCCAAAAAATTACTTTACGGATACTTTCTGTTCATAGAAGAGCGGCTTTAGATCGTGTTTTTGATCCCCATGAGGTAGTGACTTATTAAGGCAAGTCCTTTTTACCTGCTTTATTACCGTACCTTCTAAATCTTTTTTTGTAATTATAAATTAAATTTTACTCTGTTCTGTTTATTGAACTGCAATGGAAAAACAACGTTTATTTCCGTAACAGAAATCCTGAACATAAGTAATGAATAAAACTAGATACTAGGAGATCTATATTTCCACTCTTGAAGATCTTTTATGAAAATATTTGGCCATATGTAAAATACTCTATTTGGTTGTTTGTTTATCCCTTTAACTGCACAGTACGAAAAAATGTAGAGCTATTGCTAGATTTTTTTGTAACCAACTTTTATATTTTAAAGAGTGGGGCAAATATTACCCTACCCGGCATTATAGAATTTCTTTACCAGAATTTGCCACTCTGGAAGCCACTGCCATTTTTGTCGAGCTCCGGGACCGACCCATCATCCTTTATTCCGTGCATCAGCGACTCGGTGAACCATTGGTTCCATTTGATTATTCTAGTATATTTAATACCGACGCCGCCATTATCTTTGGCGGCGATTTCAACGCACACAATACTAGCTGGGGTTGCCGAACCACGAATAATCGTGGTAGCACCATAAGCACGTTGTGCGAATCGCTCGGGTGCCTCATCGCCTTTCCTGATGCAGCTACCCATTATGGCGGTAACCGCCTGCATGCAGGATCGGTTATTAACTTCTTCATTACGAAGAATTCCTCCAGAGCGATTGCCACGTCGGTCCTGCACGAGCTCGTCTCTGACTTCTGCCTGTCCTCCTCGAACTTGGCGATGGCCGATTCTTGGGTGTTCCGTTTAAGTTGACTTATAGTGTTACTCACTGGAACATTTTCCAAACCCTTCTCCATTCCACGGAGCCAATTCCCACGATTGCTTCCCCGAAGCAGCTCGATCTTGCTGTCGGTAAACTGACAGGATATCCAAAAGGCTTTCGGACTTGCCACGAGGCAACGGACGGTCGACCAGCTCCAGTGAACTTCCGACCTCCCGACAGATCTGAAAGACCTTCCCGCGCGAAAAATCGCCTGGTAAGGAAAGCCAGATCCATCCTCGATCCCGAGGATAAAAGTCGGGCAAACCGGGCGATCAGAGAAGTCAGAGAGGCGATGGGGTCGTACAGAAACGAAAAGTGGGATCACCTGCTTTTCTCTGTCGATACATTAAATCCGAGGCAGATCTGGTGTCTGGCAAGGTCCTTGGCGGGGAAGTCCCGGCGGGATATTCCCCCTTGAAGTCGGATGATGGCGTTTCTACCACCGTTTCCGACTTGGAAAAAGCTGAGATGCTCGTTTTTCCAGGGTCAGTAACGGCTATCATTCGTAGTTTCGCCCGAAATAAAGCTCCAGGCTGCGACGGCATCACCGTTCGACAGCCCCGGAAGCTCCCAAGTAAATAAATCGCATAAATCACGATTATCGTGAATTCCATTCTGCGTTTGCAATACTTCCCGACTTCTTGGAAACACGCTAATTTAGCGGTGATTCCGAGGAAGAGAGGTGCAAACCTCTCTTCTGATTTTAGGCCCATCAGCCTTCTGAATAATCTCTCTAAAATAGCCGAAAAGGTCATTCTTTCCGCTCTAAATGATTTTACCGATAGCAAAGGTATCTTCTTCTTACGGGCGGCAAGCAGAAGGGAACCGAATTTTCGATTCCTGGCTTGCGTAAGGCCGCTTCGACTATAAAGAATGATGCTCAATCCCCGGCGTCGTCGGATGGCGGACGATCGGTCGGACCGCCATTCGGCGAAACACTCCATCTTTTTCCGATGGAGTATAAATAATAAAAAATAGAAATCCACCTTTCTTGCTCTTTTTCCTTTCTTATTAACCTCAAGAAGTTCGCCAGGACTTCTAGAAAATTGAAATGCTATTCTTCTTGTCTTTCTATTAACTTAAATGATAGCCGGAATCTTCAAGGGTCAGCTAGAGACCCCCAGAAACTACAAAGTGTCCACCTCAGGATCGAAATCTCATTAGAAATTAGTAGGAGCCTCCGGGCTAACTAAAAAAACCTGGCTGAAGAAGTCGAAGTCGAAGTATTACCCTACCATTTTCTTTTAGCACCTTTTTTTGTAATGTATCTGACGGTTTAGGTTTGGCTGTTGTGTAATGCAGACATGTAACTTTTATTAGGGATAAATACACGCTAAAAGAGCGCAGTGAAATTCTTTTAATTTATATTAAAATAAAATAATTTAATTATTACAACATTATACATATATATATATATATATATATATATATATATATATATATATATATATATATATATATATATATATATATATATAATATATATATATATATATATATATATATATATATATATATATATATATATATATATATATATATATTTCGGTTTTTTTTGCTGACGATTAATTGCTGACTTGCTGACGTGGAAGTCAACGGTTAGGGTTGATAACTCCGGACTATTAATTGTCTCATTCGACGCAGTCCAAAGAAATAAAAAAACTGCATGTATAAGTCATCCGACAAGAAATCGACGAAAATATGGGTTGTTTGATTAAGGATAGGGTCTCCCTATTCTTGATGAGAGAGCATATGTCGGTACCCTGATGAGTCTAACCACCAACAGATGAAACATGTGCCCTCCAATTTAAGAGATGGGTGGAGCTCGCTTCTATATATATATATATATATATATATATATATATATATATATATATATATATATATATATATATATATATATATATATATATATATATATCTATATATATATATATATGTATATATATATATATATATATATATATATATATATATATATATATATATATATATATATATATATATATAGCTGATATTTGTAATATATTATATTACTTTTGTCTGGATATTTTTTTGATATACTGTGTATGTTGATACTTCAAAACAGGCGAGAAAATCTCTGTAAAGATTCGAAAATGCGATGCAAAAACTTTGAGCGATACGCCGAATATTAATTCCGAGAAAACGTCGAAGTGTTCAATCACGATAAAATTGCCACTTGACGATAATTTAGGAAAGAGATAAATTAATCTTTTAATTCAAACGTGAAATTTTTAACGATACGACTGACGACGGCCATCGTTTCTCATCGTTTTTCGATGAAAAAAAAAACATTTTATAGGTCCAGAATATATTCGTTGGTGATTTTATTTTAGTCGACTTTAAGAGGAATTAATATGTATAAGATTGTTACAAATCATGGCCTTGTTTTTTAGAGTTTTCAGTTAGTTATGCCTTTATATATATAAAGTTTTCTATTTTCTAAAAAAAATGGAACATTTTTGATAGATATAAACTGATAATAATGTCGGAGTACGTCTAAATTATATAGTAAAAGGATAAAACAACTCAATATTATAATAATTTTTGTAAAGACTCTACAAAAACCTGTGTTTTTAAATGAAGTTCTTTTGGAAAAGGTTGGTTTCAATTAAGCTATTGAGATAGGATGAGACAAAGAAAGCTTTCCAGTTTAAATCGAAATATCTTGTTTTTGGTTTAATCCTTTTTTATTTTTCTTTAAGATCTGGGCTTATAAAATTATACACGTAAATAATTCCACTAACTCAAGAGTTAGGTGATCACCCCAGACCATGAGCATCGCCGAGCGTTGGTTAATTTAGAATAGCAATTTAGTTAATGCAGAATTTTGCAATAAAGTTATGTTTACAGATGCAGGTCATTTCGAATTCACAGGTTATATGAACAAGTAAAATTACAGGACTGGCGGAAGCAAAAATCACCGAGTGATTGCAGCAGAATCTTTATATCCTCTTCGAATAACAGTGTGATGTGTATACGACCATTTTTCCTAAAAATGACCATGGTGAAACAAAAAATGTTAAAGGTGAACGTTAGCTTAATTCTATGTTAAGAAACTCCCAATTTCCCAATCCAAAAATCCAATTGGATAATATGGTACCTTAAAAGTATATTCTTTCAAGAAGATGGTGCCCACTGTCGGCGGCTCACGGTCATATGGCTAAGGAAACTTTTACGGACACGTTTTCCTGGTTGCGTCATTTCTTGAAAAGTGGCCTGCAAGATCATGCTATCTAACCTTCCTCGACTATTTCCTGTAGGGCTTTCTCAAGGACAATGTCTATTCTCACAATCTGCAGATGATTAATGACCTGAAACAAAACATGTGTCAAGATATTGGTGAAATTGGACCGCAATGCTGGCAAATTGTTACTAACCATTTTATGCAAAGAATGGTCATCTGTAGAAACAGCCAAGGGAGGTATTTGGTGAACAGAATGTTTACAACATAACTTCCATGTCTCAACTTTTTGACAAAATAAACAAGTTTTTTTTCAACAGATACTTTTTCTACAATAGTTGGTTTTATTTAAGAAGAAAATCCCATACTAAAGTATCAATACATTCTCAGTATTTCGCTATGAGCTTTTTTCCTTTCGTCAGACCAAATTGTTTCAATCTTCCTACATTTTTCTCTCTAGCCAACCTTCCAAACGTTAACATTGTGTCTGAAACAGCCTCTATCCTGAATTTCACTTTGTGTAATATTTGCTAATCCTAGGTCTTCTTTAATTGCAGCAATCCATTTAATTATTTCTCCTTAAGCTCTACTCCTATTTTCATAAAATTAGACAATTTGTCTAATTAGCCTACCCGGATTCATCCGTTTTATGTGTCCGTAAAACTTTAGTCTTCTCTTTCTCATATCGCTATGTATATCTCTGTATTGTTTGATTTTATATAGATATATATATATATATATATATATATATATATATATATATATATATATATATATATATATATATATATATTATAATAAATTATATATATATATATATATATATATATATATATATATATATATATATATATATATATATATATATATATATATATATTATATATTATAATAAATTATATATATATATATATATATATATATATATATATATATATATATATATATATATATATATATATATATATATATATAGAAGCGAGCTCCACCCATCTCTTACATTGGAGGGCACATGTTTCATCTGTTGGTGGTTACACTCATCAGGGTACCGACATATGCTCTCTCATCAAGAATAGGGAGACCCTATCCTTAATCAAACAACCCATATTTTCGTCGATTTCTTGTCGGATGACTTATACATGCAGTTTTTTTATTTCTTTGGACTGCGTCGAATGAGACAATTAATAGTCCGGAGTTATCAACCCTAACCGTTGAGTTCCACGTCAGCAAGTCAGCAATTAATCGTCAGCAAAAAAAACCGAAATGGTAATATTGGCGGAGAGGAGAAAACTCACAAACCCGCAAATCAATATTCACATAGACAAAGACGTTAAAATGCCCACTCACGTCAAGATAATATGCAAAAAAAACAAATAATACATTAATGATAACTTAAAAAACCCCTCAAAATAGGTCACAATCAACCATTTTGTATGGGGCGTCCATTTGGGCGCATGTCTCATATTATAAGTACTATCAAACAATATTGGAAAGGCTAAACAGAAAAATGGCAGTGCATATGGAACCGTTCCCACAATCGCCATCCTAGTAGTTGCTGGCCTGCCACGAATAAGACTCAGATTCATGAAAGGGATCGCAATTTGCAAAAGGGGAAATGAATCTGGAATACTGGAAGCCTGGCATAAACAATGGAATGACTATAAAGGATAGGCAAAAATATTTATCCGAGATAAAGTCAAATGACAAGGAATGTCGCTACTATGGGATCGTGCATGTATTCACCATGTTCCACACCACACAATCTTCCAGTGCCCGAGATGGGAACCGCTTTGGATGGCCACTGCTGCCGAATGCAACGTACAAGTGACGGAACATAACGTCGGCGGTCTGCTCTTGGAAAGCAAAAGTCAATGGGCAAGCCAATGGGTATGATGGAGAGAATAATGGGGACAAAAATAGAGGTCGAGTGAAGACGCTAAGATAAATATGGACTGACAATCTATCATGTAGCCTGAAGTATTGCCTAATGACAGTTCGCAAACCACAAAATATCCAGAAAATATCTTAGAGACCGAAGGGTTTTAGTCGGTAGGCATGATCCCAATAAAGGCATGAATCCGACCCTCTCATGTTACTGAACATTAAATACATGCATGTCTGACAAATATTTCTTAATTCCCTCATAATTCACCATCATCATCATGCCTGATGATCATGAAGGCCTCTTCAACATGCTTCCAACTTTCACGGTCCTGAACTTTCCTCTGCCACTCTGGTCCAATATACTTAACGATGTCATCAATCCATCGTCCTTTCGGTCTTCATCGCGGACGTTTGCAATCAAGCGGTATCCATTCAAGGATTGCCTTGGATTGGATACCATTGCCATTGTCTTTCTGCCTCGTCTTGTAATGCCAATTACAATTACTTTCCATTCCCCTCTATGCTACCCGCAGTTTTTGAATTGATTGCGATGCGAGTGTTCAGGTTTCACTTTCGTTTGTCATAACGGGTAGAACGCACTGATCGAAGACTTCTTTTCAGGCAAAGTGGGAGTCTACTCTCAAGCACAATGTTGAGCCTACCAAATGCAGGCCAGCCACATTTAACACTCCGTTCCACATCCCAGGTGGTATTTGCCTCCGTTGAAATCTTCTACCCAAGATATATAAAGCTGTCCACAATCTCCAAATCCCTTCCGAAAGCTGAAATTCTTCTGTCCTGAGCGAAGTTAATGAACATAACCTGACCCTTTTTCAGGTTTATTTTCAAACCAAATGGTTTATCAGCTTTTTGCAGATCTTGTATGCATCTTTGCAGCTCCTCTGGGTCCTTGTGAAAGGAGAACGATATCATCTGCAAATCTAAGATGGTTTAAGTTTGCACCATTGATCTTTACACCATCCTGTTCCCAATCCAGTTTACGGAATACCTCTTCCAGGCCAGCCGAGAAAAAAAATAGGCGATATTGCGTCACCCTGCCATACACCTCGTTCTACATACGCTTCGACTGAAGACAGTTGAACTTTCGACGTCTCGAAGCGGGCGGACAACCCTTTAAAATGCCAAATGAGATCTGGCGAAACGTCGTATACTCTGATAAACTATTAGTTGCAGTTTTTTTGAAATATTCTCTGTTTTGCTAAACATTAAATAAAAAATATCGTGTTCGTTAATATAGTTTATTAAGTTGAATATGTTACATTTAATATTTTCACGGATGGTAGATAATATTTTTAAATCATTCCGGGTATCAATCCGTTGATTCTGTGAAGAGTCACGACCTTTTGCCAAATTCTCATTTGGCATTTTCCAGTGTTGTTCGGAGATTTTGGCGAAACGTCGTGACTCTTCACAGAATCAACGGATCGACACCTGAAAAGGTTTAGAAACATATATGTATGTATGTATATATATATATATATATATATATATATATATATATATATATATATATATATATATATATATATATATATATGCTGCAGTTATTTGCAGGTGTCCTTTTAAGAAAATTAATGTCTTTCACTGAAAATAAATTACCATATGCCTTTGCTTCTCCAAACCATCGCTACATGCTCTAGCATGTTGATGTTGTAATCGTATCGTCCAACAACGCCAATTTAGCGCGGCGAAACCATCGCAATTTCCCGGTCGTTTTTCAATATCGCTTGTCGGCCGTCGTCGTACGATAAATCAGCCGTGGAAATTTTACAAATGGCGGCATTTGAATACGCACAAAATGTGCGAAGAAATGCCTCGGTAATAATATAATGCACATTATAAATCAAGCGGGTTTAGACGTTCTGGGCCGGACAAGTGACAGTCGATGCCTGCGGGTCCTGTTGCAGTCGTTTCGAATAATTTCACCCCATGATGTTCGACGTAAAACTACATGGCCGTTCATAAATTATTCTCTCCCCAGTTCAAGGGTTTTAAGCTTTCCGGAATTGTTTAAATATTTCAGTTGATACAAAAATTATTTTTAATAACCTCGTTGGTAATAGTTATATTTATCTCTATTATTATACTCAGTACCTTTGTACTGAGAAGGAGGACCAAAGACTCACATTTACTGAATGTTTAACAGTCTGCTATACCAAGCTAATGGAAGTTCGATCAGGCTAACATACGTGAACGAATTATAAATTATATCAAATAGTCATAAAAAGCAGAATAAATGTTACAAAATAAAAGGCAAAATGAAAAAGGATACAATTAAGAATAAAATATACAGACAAAACTTAAATACAAAGACCGTAAAAGTACATGTTCAGAATGCATGAAAAAAAGACTAACTGAGAGACTATATGACACAAGCATATCAGAAAAGATCAAAAAAGATTTTTTGAAGTGGATTTACGTTAAGTTTTGTCTGAAAAATGTGCTTTCCTTTGCATGCTTTGCTTTGCTTTTTCTGATGTATTAAAATTTTTGAGAAAAAAAGATGGTGTTGAAGTTACGGGGGTCGTACGATAAGTCCTTAAAAAATGCAATAGATGGCGTTCGTACCATCGGAAATGGTTTGTTTTTAGTAAGGATCATTATTCACGAGATAGCTGTCAAAGTCTCAATTAAATTCATCACATGGTTTCATTTTTATTGTCGACAGAAGCAAGAAACTTTTGTTTATTTAGGAAAATGGAAAAAAGTGAGTTGTGAGTGGTGATTAAACACTCCCGAAATGATTGACAAAATCCACGACATGGTTTTAAGTGATCGGCGAATCAAAATGCGCGAAATAGTTGAGGCCACAGGTTTATCGCAATGTACAGTGTTTTCAATTTTGAACAAAAAATTGGGTGTGAAAAAAAATATCGGCAAGAAAGAAGCAATGAAAGGTGAGTCTCGTTCTGGGAGACCTTCCACATCAACCAGTGAAGAAAACATTACCAAAAGTATGGATTTTGTACTAAGTCATCGCGGATTAAATATTACAGACAAAACATTTCGATTTGTGGCGAAACAATTTTCGGTTTTGCATCACAATAATGCAATATCGCACACAGCAATAATTATCCGTCAATTTGTTTGCTAAAAATCAAAATCAAAATATCATTTCACCAGCACCATATTAACCAGATATAGCACTATTTGACTTTTTCGTGATTCCTCGATTGAAAAAACTACCTCGTGAATACCGATTTGAGTCCACAGAGATAATTCAAAAGAGTTTAAATTTACATGCGTATAAGTATTTATTTATATACTTTGGGTTTTATTTAACAAATTTGGCGCAGTAGGTAGATTTTTGTAAACATAAGCGAAATATCGAAGATCTAACAGGTGGTGGCGTATCCCAATTCTTGATGAAAAGAAACGAACCTTATCTAAAGTAAGTGTATTGCACTGAGGGAGGATTTGTCTGAAGGAAGGGAAGGAGGGGAAGGAGGGGAGGGAAATAACTTTACCTTTTGATCATAGTAAATAATAGATGTTTTGGTTAGTAATTTGGATTTTGCGAAGAAATGACGTTACTAATAGGTTTGTTGGTATAGATTAATGAAGTCTATGGCGTTTTGGAAGATAAACAAATGTCATTAAAGACCAGTTCGTTATTAATTGTCATTGTGTAAGAAAACACAGTTTTTCGTAAATTTGAATATGTCGAATTATCTACCAGAAAAAGACGTTTTGCGGGGAAGTTTAATGACCTTAATTCATTTGAAGAAAACGGCTGCTATTGTTGGTTGAAGCTTATGGTCAATGCTTTAACTCAAAAAAATTATGAACGATGGTTTAAACGCTTTAAACGCCGAGTAAGATTTGCAAGCATTATTTGATGAATACTCAATTTATACGTTGAAACAATTGTCAGAAACATTCAATATTACCTAATGGGGCTACACGCATTGGGAAAGATCTGGAAGGAAATAAAATGGGTTCCATATAAATTGAAGGGAAGAGACATCGAATGGCTAATAACCGCTTGCGAAATTTTGCTTACCAGATAGAAACAAAAAGATGTTTTGTATTGAGTTGTGACAGGTGATGAAAAGCGAATCTATTTTGACAACCTAAAGCGCCAAAGATAGGTAAAATCATTTTTCAACATAATAATGCTCGGCTCCATGTTGCAAAATGTGTAAAAAACCAACTTAGCCCTGCATCGGTACTGTGGGGCATAATATATCCCAGTGGAGTTTACCGCGAAGTAGTCCATTAGCAACACGCCACAGGTTCGCGAGTATTCGTGTATCTTCATATTTGGCTGATTTCTGACCAACAATACGTGGAGTATAGTCTGATGTAAAGAGCAGTACACATTATTTACCGTTAATTCAGTAGGTGCCTTATACCCCACGGTACCGATTACGTGTAGATTCTAACATATAGTTGAGCTATTTAACGAGGTATTTTTATTGTCTATAATTAGTAATCTGATGAATAAATAATGTAACTTTTTAGTATGATGAGTTATGAAAAATTATAACTATGGAAAGATTTAGAGCAATAGAATGATTTTGCAGCATCCCCGGAACTAAGATCTGGTTCGGAAAAAGAAGATGATAATGCTTGCCGATATTGTAAAATTTACAAACTGCAACCCTAGAGAAAAATCAGAAAAATACAATAGAGCTAACACACAACATTTGACAAAAGAAACAACTTTGGAATCTGGAAGGCAACATTTAGATGATTTATGGTCTACAGATGGCTTTCGTGCTGATATTTTTAGAGCAACAATGTGTTAAAAAAGCTTCCGTTTACTGTTACAATGTCTTCGCTACGACAATGGTAAAACGAAAGCAGAGAGACGACAGCTCGACATGCGCCCATCAGAGGAATATTTGACATGTTTGTCGAGAATTGTTTAGCTACTTACACACCCAGTAAATACTTTACAATTGACGAAAAATTGATAGGGTTTAGGGGCCGTTGCAGTTTTCGCCGATATATACGAAATAAACTTGCTAAATATGGTATTAAAATATTTGATTGGATTTAAATTTTTAGAAACAAAAGATCGACTACAAAAAACATCTTGGTTTGTATTCCAAAAAGATGTAACGCTAGATTCGTATTTTTTAATTATAAATGTAAGTATCATTGACATACACAAAACAATATATTTACTTTCTATCTTTTCATAATTTATAGAAATTAATATACTTTATTTTTAGGTTCGTTTTGAAAACGGGAGGAGAATACTTCCCGAAACGTTAACGTTAAAAGTTTGTATATTTTTTTAGAACATTTTTGTATTTTTAAAATTTTGTTCTTTAGGCAAATTTATTACAAAAAAGAATCACTGAGAAATTTGTCTCCGTTTGATTTTTGTTTTTACCCAGTGATTCTTTAATTACATAACAACAGATATTTTGATACTTTTTGAGTTTTAGATCGTGGCGAAAAACCCAAATAAAGAAAAAATATATATATGAACATGCTACAATCATTCAGACATTACTTAGTTTCGTATTTGCCTAAAATAGGCAAAAAAGTGCTGTTCTCAGCATAACATCTCTCTGATACTATCGACGAAAAAAACAGGATCTGACCGAAAACCGGAAGTCATGACTTTTTATAACTTAAAGAAGGGAGGCGTTGATGTAGTAGTCATCTAGTAATTACAACGTGTCACGTAATAGTCGCAGATGGCCTTCGACTATATTTTTCCCTGCTAAACACATCAGCAATAAACGCATTTATCATATTTAATTCAGATAAAATTCCGATAAAACGTCGCCAGTTTATAAAACAGCTAGTTCTGGATTTAGTATTAGCATATATCAAAAACCGTCAAACAAATTCCAAACTATCAACTAGTCTAAAGCGAAAAATTGGTGATATAACAATAATGCCTAAACACGTACATGGGTGAATTTTAAATTGACCATGTTGCCATTTCGTACCCTAATTATAAAGAGATTTTGAATGTTCAAGTCAGGAAAGAAGCTAACATAGACACGGATCACTACTTAACTAGAATCAAACTTAGCTTAAAACCTCGAAAACTTATTCAAAAGAGACTGCTAATACCAAAGTTCGACCCTACGAAAATAAAACTAACCCTAACAGAAGAGTTTGATAAACAACCAGCACAGAACTGGCAAGAATTGAAACAAAAATGTATTAAAACAGCCTTAAAGTTGGCCCCTTTACAAAAACGTAGAAAATATTCGTGGTGGGATAAAGTTTGCGAGCAAGCAGTATTAAGCCGAAGTAAAGCATTCAAAGAATGGAACAGTTAAAAAACAGCATTAAATTATAACCTCTTTTTGGAAGTAAGAAAAGAAAAATGGAAGCTAATTAGACAAACTAAAATAAAATGTGAAAAACAATCAACTTAATGAAATAGAAAAATATTTTCAAAAAAATAACACCCGAAACTTTTACAAAACATTTTAAACTAAATTAACAGACTATCAACCACAAAGTCTTTGTTTCCAAAAGGAAAATGGACAATTAGCTCTAAATAACCAAGACAATTGCAAACAACTTGCGAAATATTTTCAACAAATACCAAACTGTCCTGAGCCCTTAAACAAATTATCAACACTAAACCCTAAACAAACAAACTTTAGGCAAATTTAGGCAATTTAAGAAAATAAAAATTAGGCAAATCAAGCGACTTAAAAATAACAAAGCTTCTGGTGAAGATGGAATCATTGCTCAACTTTTGAAATCCGCTGATCCAGGTACAATCAAGGAAATAACCAAAATTCTCCAAGAAGTTTGGCAAACCGAACGGATTCCGGAAGATTGGAAAGATACCTAATCCTTCCACTACACAAAACAGGAGAGGAGAACGGATGTAAACAACTACAGAGGGATGGATATCTCCTCTCCCAGTTTATTACAAGATTCTATCTCAATGTCTACTAGACAGAGCACAGGGACAGTTAGAACCTAAAATTGGTGAATATCGAACAAGTTTTCGACCGTGTAGGTCCTGCCCTGAACAGATCCTGAATTTAAAGTTGATCCTAAAACATCAAAAACTGTAAAATAAAAATCTCGTCTGCACATTTGTAGATTTCAAAAAAGTGTATGATTCTATTGACCGCGAATCTTTATTCCAAATTTTGAAAGAAGAAGGACTAGATCTGAAAACGCTGGCAATTATTAAAGCAACATTAACTACCACAAGGTTAAAAGTTAAATTTATGGGTGACATCTCAGAGCCCTTCGAAATTAAAACTAGAGTGAGATAAGGGGATAGACTCTCGCCACTCTTATTTAACTGTGTTCTAGAAAAAGTGATAGTAAAAAGTGATAGTAAAAGTGGCGTAAGAAAAAGTCGGCTCTGAATATAGAACAGCCCATTAAACTGGGGAGAACCAACATCAAAATTGATTATCTGGCGTTTGCTGATGATCTAGCAATTTTGGCTCAAGATATATTAACGGCACAAAAACAGATTGAAATCTTAAAAGAAACGGCAGAAAAGGTAGAACTCTAAATTTCCTTTGGAAAAACACAATACATGACCTGCAACAGACTAAGAAGACCATTTCTAAAAACAAAATATGGTAACATCAGACGAGTCTCTCAAATCAAATATTTGGGTGAAATAATCATGGAAAATGGGTTGGAGAAGGCGGCCAATAGGGATAGATGTCAAAAAATGGAAACGACATTGAAACTTACACAAAATATTTACAACAAAAGATGCATATTTAAAAACACAAAAAATTCTCATTTTGAATAGAAAGAGAGACATCGAACACATTGAAAAGAAGGAAAAAAGGATCATAAGAAAAATCTTAGGCCCCAAACAAATAAATAGCACAACATACCGAGTTCGAGAAAACCAAGTAATCAAACAATAGACAGATATACATAGTGATATGAGAAAAAGAAGACTCAAGTTTTACGGACACATAAAACGGATGAAACCTTGTAGGCTAACTAGACAAATAGTCAAATTTTATGAAAATAGGGGTAGAACTAAAGTAGAAATAATTAAATGGATTGCTGCAATTAAAAAGGACCTAAGATCAGCAAATATTACACAAAGTGAAATTCAGGATAGAGGTTGTTTCAGACACAAGGTTAACGTTTGGAAGGTTGGCCAGAGAGAAAAATGTACGAAGACTGAAACAACTTGGTCTGATGAAAGGAAAAAAGCTCATAGCGAAAGAAGGAAATTAGTATGGCCGCAAAGGCAGGTTAACAAGAAACGCCTTTAATTGTACTTTGCGTGGTCCACCAGGGCCCATACGTGAATAATAATAATATTATTATAGCCTTCAGGCTCGGCAAATACTGATAATAGTGAATTGCCTGGTAAAAAATAAAGCAAATCTGGAATATGTTATACATGTGAACTGAAAAAATACAGAAAAATCTTATTATATTTGTGTTAATTATCGGAAAGTAATTTGTTTACAGCAAGCATTATTAACATGTAAAATGGGCAAAATAATGATTTTTTTTATTTGTTCTGCCTTATTCTAGTTTTATATAACATTCTTAGAATATTAAAGTAATTCTTGTTATAATGAAGTTTTAAAACTAGTTTAATACTATAATAATACTAATAAATAATAATAATAATAATCTACACAAGTATTTCCATTTTATTCATATCCCACCATACCCCCTATGTAATTAAAACCGTGACGTCCTACCCACCCGCCGTATTAACTGGACTTAGCCCCTTCGGACTACCACTAATTTCGATCGATGCAGCATAAACTTCCAGAACAACACCGACAGTTTAACGAAGAAGTTAAAATTTGGTTTAATGAATGGTTGGTCTCAAAAAACCAAAAGTTCTTTTGACGCGACAGAATCCACTCTTTGACAGAAAGATGGGAAAAAGTAAAATCTAACGATGACCAATACTTTGATTATTAAGATAATTTACTTTGTTATAGAAATAAACGCTCAAATTTTGTGAAAAATCGACATTTGTAACCGAAAAAGGGAATCGTATAAATCTTTTTTCTTGGGTTATTTTCAAAAGACTTAATTTAAAATTAATCAATCAATTTAAAAACGGGATTAATTTTAAAATATTTGCTATTCACGCGATTTCAAATTGTTAGGATGTTTATTAAAATATTTTAAAATGTTCTTGATCATAGTAATATGTTAAGTTAACTAGAGAACAAAATATTTTCTAAGCCCATCACAGGATTTTTAACAACTTCTTAAATGAAACTTACATTTTATATCGCATAATCTCTTAAGAGCTACAAGGCACACACACATGCATTTAGAAGTCAACACCCTTCGACAAAACAGGCCTTCTGACGATGCCGTCACAATAGCGGTAGGCGTAATCTCTTCGTACGGATACGGACCAGCACAGGTTTTATCACGTGTCAACAAATATTATCAGAATCTAATAATTCATTTACGAGTTTGAAGCGGACCACACCAAAGCAATGGACGGTTACATTGACCGAAAAACCAACCTGCAACATGGTCCAGAACGTGGAGGTATGGGGTGTCGGACTACGACGGCTGCATATTGTGACAAGATAGGCGATAAAGTATAATCAAGTAGCCTCTTAACAAAAAGATATTTAATGTATTTTTTGAGACGCATAAATCGTCGGGTTAAAGAGGTGTTCGTACCGGACCCAATTTATGAATGTCGAGACGATGGTCGGCTTTTTTTTCTTGTCTTCGGTTGGTCGGTTCTTTTTCGACTAGTGCTGGTGTTAACGTCCTGCAGAAATAGATAGATAGATCTTAAAAATAAAGCCAAATACTTATATAGTATTCTTAAAATCAACGGACTCGTAAAATTATTTAAAACACTAATCTATTAAAACTAATTCTTCTTCTTCCTGTTGTTCCAGAGCCCATTAGTGATTCTTGACTTCCCTCAACCTTCGCCTTCAACAAGATTGATCTCCAGCAGCCTAGTGTTTCGATGGGCAGCAGTTCTTACATTGTGCTGCCATCGTATCTTCAGTCGAGCTCTTTTACTGATACTGATTTTACTTTCTAGTATACAAGTATGTAAATATGAAACCGGAATTTTTGTATAGAAAATACACGTTTATTGTATACAAATGACAAAAAAAATTATATTCGTAGTATTGCCCTTCGCTAGCTATACATTTTTCCCACCTGCCTGAAAATTTGTGGATGCCACGCCAAAAAAACTGTTGCTCTTTTGAGGCAAACCAGTTATCGAGCCATTTTCGAAAAAAGTGAAGCGCTGCTCAGCAAGTGCGTATCCCGTCGATGCAAATAAGTACTAATCGAACGGAACTAAGTCTGGCGAATAAGCCGCATGTAAAAGTATTCGCCTCAATTGTTTCCTTAACTAATTTTGCTGTGTGTTATGGTGCATTATCGTGTAACAAAATCACTTCCTGTTGCCTTTTTTGATATTCTGGTCGTTTTCCACTCAAACATTGATTCAAATCAATCATTTGTTGTCGGCAGCGTTCTGTATTAACAGTTTGGCCAGATTTTAGCAGATCATAATAAATCATACCCTTCTGATCCCACCAAAAACAGAGCATTGTCTTCCGTCCATAGCGATTTGGCATTGGAATTCATGTCGATGGTTCGCTTGGAGTTGCCCATGATCTTTTACGCTTAGGATTCACAAAATATATCCACTTTTCATCACCAGTCATAATTCTATGGAGAAATTATTTTTTTACACCTGGCGAGCAGTACTTCGCAAGTGGTTTTTCGGTTTGTCTACTGTCTATCAATTAGTTTTATGGAACCAATTTTCCCATATTCCGAATATTTCCCATGACCTCCAAACATATAGAGACGACTTCACGTATCACATTTAATTGACTCGCGAGTTCTTGTTGCGTTTGAGCATTATCCTCAGCCAACAATGCTTGCAATTCGCTGTCTTCAAACTTTTTCGATGATCTTCCACGTTTTTCGTTTCTCACGTCAAAATCGCCACTTGTGAATTTTTTAAACCACTAAAAGCACTATGATTTACCAAGAGCATGCTCACCGTAAGCTTCGACAAGCATTCGATGCGATTCTGTAGAAGTTTTCTTCAAATGGTATAAGAAAATCGACATGAGCAACGTTAGTATAAACTATACTGTTTTATGAAACATGAATTGTTCTTAGTTGAAAATCTTTGTCAGATATCAACAAGAAAATGGCGCCAATGACGCGGTTTGACGGTACCCACATTGACAGCTTGGGCCATCTATGGGCAAATTCCGGTGTCATATTTACAGAGCTGGTATATATGATATACTTTGATATACTTCATTCGAAGATACCGAATGAGATTTTGGCGAAACGTCGTGACTTCACATAACGAACGGATTGACACCCGGAATGATTTAGAAACAAGTTGTGGATCACTATATACATTTTGCGCAAAGGATTTCAACAGGGATGGCACCCAGGCTATGGAACGATGTGTTAAATGTGACTAGCAGGCTCAATACAGTGTTTAAGAACAAACTACCACTGTGTCTGGAAAGAAAAGTTTTTGATAAGTGTGTCCTGCCCGTTATGAGATACGAAAGTAAAACCTGGACACTCAAAAAGTTACTTCAAACTCTGGCTAGCACAGAGGCGAATGGAAATACATGTTTGGTATTATAGACGGGATAGAAAGCCATGCACATGAATCAGAGAACAAACGAAAGTGACATAATTGGAAAAGTAACGGAATTGAAAGGGGGGTGGGTAGGCCATGTAGCGAGGAGATTGAACGAAAGATGGACGAAGGCGATACTGGACTGGATACCGCTTGATCACGGATGTCCACGGAAGAGACCGAAAATACAATGAACTGTTGACATCATTAATTATATTGGACCCGAATGGCAGAAGAGAGCTCAGTACCGCAAGTTGGAAACATGCTGAAGAGGCTTTCATCCTCCAGTGGATTGATACAGGCTGATGATGAAACAATCTCTATATCTAGCTAGCATCCAATCTTAGATATTGGATATCGCATTCTAAGTTACCGGTTTTGAATATCTCCTTAAATCTTGAGGACATTTTGAGGACTTCCCACTCTTCTTTTATGTACTGGGCACAAATATTGTATGATTTTTATTGTCTATTTTGCCAAGCAAAATTTCATATCCAGTTTCACCTAAAGCTTGTTTTTTATTCAAATTTCGACTTTATTAATCAATATATTCTCCTACGCTTTTCTAATATTTCTACACCTTTTTTCTAGAACGGTTTCTCTTTGTCTTCAACATGTCCTTCCGTTTTGGCAATTACCTTTTTATTAGAGAGCAATCTCCTTCCAGTAAACAATTTTTTTTGAAGTCTGGAAACAGAAAATAGACGCTGGAGGTCAGATCTGGGGACATCAGGAGTGCAATTCATATAATTTAGCCATCGGTGCTATCGAATTGTGGCACGGTGCATTGTTTTGGTGAAACAGCACTTTTTTGTTTATTTGGATTTTTTTCCGATCTCGTCCTTCAAACTATTAATAGTTTTACCTTTCTCGAGATAATCGATGAACAATATTCCATGCGCATTCCAAAATACAGAAGCCATAACTTTGCCGGCAGATGGTTGTATTTTTGGTCGCTTTGGACTCAGCTGACTGCTGATTTGACTCCGAAGTATAATGATGGGTTCAAGTTTCATCCATTGTCACATACCGTATGCAAAAATCCTTTATATTTCGCTTAAACTTACGCCTTATGGTATGAACTAAATACCTAAATACTTGTCAAATTCAAACATATTATCACAAGACACCAACTGACTTCTTGTAATTTATCGACGAGCTTTTCACCAACCATGTTAGCATCATTAGGAAATTTCTCAGTTCAATCAGCTAAAATATTCTGACTTGTGATTAAAGCATTGAACAATAAGAAAGAATTTTATTCAGGATAAGGTTGAAGATTACCTATAACTATTTTGAATGCATTAAGGTAAGAGCGTGTAATAGAAAACAGAAAACCAAACCCCTACCAGTATCTGCCTTTCGTATATTTTGCATAACAAAATATTTGTCATATTAGATTCGTATTATATTGTCTGTTTGCATCCAAATCGTCCACATCACACAATACCGCATGTAGGTGGTCCGTAGCGACGTGTCGTGTGCGGTCCTCTTTACAAGTTGCATTTCAAAATTGCTCCTGAGACGTGCATCCGTATTCTACCGAGGGACGTACAGAACGGCTTAAAACGGCAATAAACGGAAGCCTGAGTCGCGCATTTCGTCTTATTGACGTATTGGGATGTAAAACTGTCAACGCAAAACGCCAATTGATTTTCGAAATGGCAGGAGACAAAACGCTTCCTGCGAATGAACCGAAGAGGCGATAAAAATATGCGTTAAGGGACATCTGACTTTTACTATGGGAACTAAACCGTTTAGGTTTAACTGAAAGTCAGTATTTTTAAAGTTTATTTTGCATTTGGTTTATACTTACAATAAAAATGTGTGACATAAATGCTTTGGAAATATTGATGTTTTTAACTTAAAGCTACATAAAATGCAATATTTTAGGAAGTATATATACATATATATATATATATATATATATATATATATATATATATATATATATATATATATATATATATATATATATATAATTCCAAATCTTGAAAGAACAAGGACTAGATTTAAAAACGCTGGCAATTATTAAAGCAACATTAACTAACACAAGATCAAAAGTTAAATTCATGGGTTACATCTCAGAGCCCTTCGAAATTAACACTGAAGTGAGACAAGGGGATGGACTCTCGCCACTCTTATTTAAATGTGTTCTAGAAGAAGTAATACAGGAGTGGCGTGAAAAAAAGTCTACCCTCAATATTGACCAGCCCATTAAACTGGCGAGAACCAGCATCAAAATTCATTGTCTGGCGTTTGCTGATGATCTAGCAATTTTGATATATCTCAAGAGATATTAACGGCACAAAAACAGATTGAAATCCTAAAAGAAACAGCAGAAAAGGTAGGACTCCAAATTTCTTTCGAAAAGTCACAACACGTGACCTGCAACAGACTAAGAACACCATTTCTAAAAACAAAGTATGGTAACATCAGAAGAGTCTCTTAATTTAAATATTTGGATGAAATAATCATGAAAGATGGGTTGGAAAAAGCAGCCAATAAGGGTAGATGACAAAAAATGGAAACAGCATTGAGACTTACACAAAATATTTACAACAAAAAATGCATATCTAAAAACACAAAACTGAGACATTACAACACAGTTATAAAGCCAGAATGTCTATATGGGGCAGAAAGGCTTATTTTGAATAGAAAGAGAGACATCGAGGACATTAAAAAGAAGGAAAGGAAAATTATAAGAAAAATCTTAGGCCCCAAACAAATAAATAGCACAATATACCGACTTCGAGAAAACCAAGAAATCAAACAATACACAGATATACATAGCGATATGAGAAAAAGACTTAAGTTTTATATATACACACACACACACACACACACACACATATATATATATATATATATATATATATATATATATATATATATATATATATATATATATATATATATATATATATATATATATAAAAGCGATAGTATGTGTTGTTGACTGTGGACAGGGAGTCCCTATTCTTGATGAGAGAGCATATGTCGGTACCCTGGAGAGTCTGGAACCGCAAAAGACGAAACATATGCCCTGCAATTACAGGGATGGGTGGGGCCCGTTGTCGGTCAAGCAATCAATAAAATGTTCATTTAGGCGGAGACGCAGGTTGTTGTGTGTTCTACATGAGATTGTGGAACCCAGCAGTTGGGTGTATGATCACACTCCACACTGTGGTCTGATTGGAAGCAGCCAGTCAAGAGAAACCTTCGATCTGGTGGTTTGTAACAGTATTACTGTCTGAAACCGTTCGGACCCAAACCCAGGCCTTATATCTAAATATAAGTATAGAATATAAGTACCTGAGTACCAGATATGTATGAAAATACACAGTGGGTTAGTGGAGAATATTTAAAATACTCAAAAAACAAGGAAACAATTTTTCCTGTGCTCCGCATAAATTCTCGATCCTTCAGTCACCATCATACGAACCACCGGATGGCGTGAGCTGCGTTTCGATGCTGCTTTCATCCGATTTGGCCGATTAAAATGGTCAGGACCGCAGTCAATGCTTCAGTTGCTTTCAAACGTTCAACTCGAGCCCGACTGATGACGGTTTAAGGCCAGAAACCGGTCTCGGGAGATGCTTGTTGGCGTTTGATGGTGACTGAAGGATTGAGAATTTACGTGGAGTGGAAAAATTGTTTCCTTGTTTTTTGAATATTTTATATATATAATAGTCCAACTGGATTCTTCACTCGAAAAGGCCAAATGAGATTTTGGCAAAAGGTCGTGACTCTTCACAGAATCAACGGATTGACACCCGGAACGATTTATCTATTTATCATCTTGGGTAAAGAATTCCAAGGGGGGATACCACCCAGAAGGTGAAACGACGTATTAAATGTGGCTGGCTCAACATAGTGTTTAAGATCAAATTACCACTGTGCTTGAAAAGAAAAGTCTTTGATCAGTGTGTCCTGCCCGTTATGATATACGAAAGTGAAACCTGGACACTCACAACGCAGTCACTTCAAAAACTTCGGCTAGCACAGAAGCGAATGGAAATATGTATGTTACTAGATAGGATCGAAAGCCGTGCACGTAAATAAGAGAACAAATGAAAGTGAGTTACCCAGAGTGTTTCACAAAACCGTGACAGGGCCTATTTTTTTTTCTTATTAAACACCCTATATGTTCATCAGTTTTTGCATTCTGCTATTCATTCTAAACATTTTTCGTAGAATATGTCCAATACCCAAAACCCAGTGATTTAACCTATTCTCACTATTTTGTAAAAATTATCGCAGTTGAGAGACTCTATTTTGCAGTGTCATACATAATTTATTTTCTGAAGTAGGGTTATCATTTTTGGTAGGAAAATTAGTGAAACTATGACTTAACCTTTAATGCAAACAAAATTTGTCTATGTTATTTACAATATTCCTAAGATAAAATACTTCTATTCTTCTTAGACACGTCCTATACCTATCTGTCATCATTTCCAAGATGTTTACAATGTTTCGTCTGTTGGTGGTTAGACCCTCGGCAAGAATAGGGAGTCCCTCTCCACAATCAAACAACCCATATTTTCGCCGACTTCTCGTCGGATTGCTTATCATGGAGTTTTTTGACTTCTTTGGACTGCGTCCAATGAGACAGCAGTAATCAGTTTATATTATTATTCACGTATGGGCCCTGGTGGACCACGCGAAGTACAATTAGAGGCGTTTGTTGTTGTTAGCCTACCTTTGCGCCCATACTAATTTCATTATTTCGCTATGACCTTTTTTCCATTCGTCAGACCAAGTTGTTCCGGTCTTACATTTTTCTCTTTAGCCAACCTCCCAAACGTTAACCCTGTGTCCCAAACAGTATATATCCTGAATTTCACTTTTTGTAATATTTGCTGATCTTAGGTCCTCTTTAATTGCAGTAATCCATTTAATTGTTTCTATTTTAGCTCTACTCCTATTTTCATAAAATTCAACTATTTGTCTACTTTCTCTACTTGTCTACTACTAAACTTGGATTCATCCGTTTTATGTGTCCGTAAAACTTAAGTCTTCTTTTTCCCATATCGCTATGTATATCTGTGTATTGTTTGATTTCTTGGTTTTCTCGAAGTCGGTATGTTGTGCTATTTATTTGTTTGGGGCCTAAGATTTTTCTTAGGCTTTTGATTTTCCTTATTTCTTTTCAATCTCCTCAATGTCTTGCATTCTGGCTTAATAACTGTGTTGTAATGTCTCAGTTTTGTGTTTATAGATATACATTTTATGTTGTAAATATTTTGTGTAAGTCTCAATGCAGTTTCCCTTTTTTTGGCATCTACCCTTATTGGCCGCTTTTTCCAATCCGTTTTCCATGGTTATTTCACCAAAATATTTAAATTGAGAGACTCGTCTGATGTTACCATATTTTGTTTTTAGAAATGGCGTTCTTAGTCTGTTGCAGGTCATGTATTGTGTGTTGCAGGTCATGCTTTCAAAGAAAATTTGGAGTCATATCTTTTCTGCTGTTTCTTTTAGGACTTCAATCTGTTTTGGTGCCATTAATATATCTTGAGCTAAAATTACTAGATCATCAGCAAACGCCAGACAATCTATTTTAATGTTGATTCTAGTCAATATTCAGTCAATAGTCAGCGCTAGTCAATATTCAGAGCCGAGTTTTTTACACGGCACTCGTGTAACACTTTTTCTAGAATACTCTTTCTAGAATAGAATTTAACTTTTAACTTTGTGTTAGTTAGTATATATATATATATATATATATATATATATATATATATATATATATATATATATATATATATATATATATATATATATATATATATATATATATATATATATATATATATATATATATATATATATATATATATATATATATATATATATATATATATATATATATATATATATATATATATATATATATATATATATATATATATATATATATATATATATATATATTGGACAACACTAGATTTCTCATTTCTCCCATATCTAATGTGGGAAATAATCAGTGTTTCCTTCCAAAGCTTCCAGTAGAAGAATTGAATCAAATAAAACAATATCATACAGCACGAAATCATCATTATGAAATTGTCTTAATTATGACATAGGTGTTATATTAATTCAATGTAAAAAATCGATATTATTTTTGAGACATACTACAAAATTACTATAAATTAAGTGTCAATAATGTTCTTTTTTAATTCTTTCACCCAAATATTCTTAACTTCTTGATTTTTTTTTCGTAAAAAATCATTTAAAGATTAGTTGAAGGTATATCGTTGGTGACACATACGTTTATAACGTGACAGTAGCGCTGAAACGTACCAACTCATAACTGAGAACAATTAAACCGATGTCAAATAATTTACGATGGCTGTCAAAAACACATAAACGTAATGGCGTAATTGTTTGTTCGTTGAAGAAAATATAATAATCGATGTAATCGCAGAATTTTTTCTTCTAGATGATTGAAACGTCTTTTAGTAGTTTATTTAATGATTGTTACAGAGTGAACAACAAACATAAAAATCTTAAATTTCATTATATCTCTCTTTCTCTCTCTCCCTTTCCCAATCATCGCCCGCCCCGTAAAGTAAACATTCCCTCCAAATTCCTTTATATTTATTGTTTTCCTTTTCTATCTTCGGTTAACAATTTTAAAATGATTTTTGTTGATGTAAGTACAGTATATTAACTTGAAAAAATTATGATCAATATTACCGAGTCTCAATCAACTGAAGATGTGCCCCTGGGCTTAAGGAGAAGAATGTGGCTTCAACAAGATGGGTGCCCTGCTCCCAATGCATAAGCAGTCAGGGAGCAATTATTTCGAAGGAAGGTGGATGGGCACAAATCACGGTCACCAGACTTAAGCCCACTAAGCTATTTTCTTTAAGGTTATTTAAAAAATGAAGTTTATAAAAATTGTATGCCCATAACAAAAGTGGAGGAAACAAGATATCGTGTGACAGAGGCTTACACTATTGTAAATAAAGTTAATCCATTTTTTCATTGGTGTTTTTGTCTCAGTTATCTAACTTTACCTTAACTGCCTAACTTATTAAATTTTAACCAAATGGTTATGATATTGTGTTAAACATCAAAACCATTTGTAATTTCTTTATAAGGTTTATTTGTTTTAGGTCATATAAAAGAAAAACAAATAGGAAAACATGTACGGAAGAAATGTTACAAAAAATCTGAACAAAGAAAAAATTAAGGTATTTCCAAAAGAACCGTCGCAAAAGAGCTTGGAATAGATGGATCTACTCTACGAAAGAGATTAAAATCAGAGCAGATATCGAAGTGTATTCTCAGAGGAAAAGGAACGCAGAACCCTGTGAAAATCTGGATAACCGGTTTTATGGTATTACGTTTAAAACTTTAAGAAAAATCGTGTATGAATATACAATTTTAAACGACATAAAAACCCATTTAATCCAAACTCAAAACTAGCTGGCAAAGATTAGGCAAATAGTTTTATTAAAAAATACAACCTGTCATTGCGGGTTCCTCACGCCACTAATTTAGCATGAATGATGGAGTTTAACGATTTTCAAGGATATAATTGCACTTCCAAAGAGGAAAGATGAACAAAAAAGAAGAAGAGAAGGAAAGAAATCGCGAATACTTTCTGACACTCCCAATAAATTAAAACTGAAAGGTCTGGCTGAATAGACGTTGAGAAAGTCAATGCATATCAAAATAAAAAGAAAAATTACAGATGACGCTACGAGTAAATCAAAAAAGAAGGTTAAAGTAAAGGAGAAACTATCTGATGATGTCTGTTCAGGATGCTATGCACCCTATGAAGACCCTCCCATTGAAAAATGGATACAGTGTAAAAAATGGTGGCATGAAAAGTGTACGTCGTATGAGAAAATTGGGGATTTACAATGCGATTTATGCATTAAAAACGTGTGCAGATGTTTGCCCCACATTAATCGGACTTTTGCTCCGCATGTAGTGCAAAAGTCATGTTTTTTATGTTTTTAAGTCCGTCATTTTGTCCACCTCTACTCTATAATGAAATTTTTTTATACGCCTTTCTTTTCTTTGCGTTAAAAAATACTTAATGTTTTGTGCGGTATCGAGTGGAAAAAAAACAACGTATGATTTAACATGCAACAAAGAAATTTCAATATTTTTCACCCACATATTTAAGTACATAGTTCGTGGGTGAAAAGTGGCATTCGGGCCATTACTACACCAACTCTCCAGGTGTACTTGAAATCGCTTTCTTGCGGGCACAGACACACGCTCACAGACACATAAGATTTAAAATTCTTGAATGATGTTAAAACCCGAGAGAACAAGTTCATAATTTTACCCAATTACGCAGTTTGGGTTTTAAAACCAAACTTATCTACCGCTATCTTCACGTCTCACGTGCTGGAAAAAGACTTATTTCTAGGAAGATTCGGCTTTTTATATAGCGACAAAGCAGTTGAGAAACATCTCACGATTCAAGCGTAGGAATCAAGGAAAATGTTTATTTTAAATTAAATTTTAAAGTTAATTGTTGGTGCGGTATTATAAAACTTGCCTGTTACAAACATTTGACACGAGCCTCCGTGGCGCAATCGGCTAGCGCGTTCGGCTGTTAACCGAAAGGTTGGTGGTTCGAGCCCACCCGGGGGCGTAATTTTTTATTTAAATTACATTCAATAATATCTCGAAAAATTACCAGATTTCCTAGTTAAATATGTAAGGTATAAGATCTTCTATATTTATACTCTAATAAACTAGAATCCTAAATTTTGTAATGATTATATAGGGTGATTTTTTTAGTACGTTCGACAAATGCGTCAATTCAAATAAAACAATAACCAAATTATTAGATGCCTTAAAAATATTTATTTTATGTGAAATAACATTCAATGCTTAAATAAATGTCCGCCACGGCTAAGTCTTAAGCTGGGTCCACATCAATGCAAGTTTGCGTTGTGCGGGCTGTGTTGTATGTGATCGGTTTGCGTGGCAATGTAGACGCTCTGTCACACAAAGCCACCCAGAAATATTTTCTCCTGACAGTACGCACATGAACCATCTATTGTCCACCAGATAATTCAAACAAATTGTTCCAGTAAATTTAACACACAGCTTTACAAAGCGTATTCTATCAATCCAATTTTCGACCACTTTTTCAAGCAATTGGGATCTTACGCCAGTAATTGTCCGAGTTATGTTAGCTTCCAAGGCATCAATAGTTGCATGTTTATTAGCATAGACCAAAGATTTAACATGAACCCAAAGACAACAAGAAATGAGTTAAATTACCTTCGTGGTCATTCAACAGGCCCGTTCCTCGAAATAATTTTATCATCGAATTGTTCAACAAATTGATTGTTGCTTTAACTGTATGACATGTGGAGTCCGTCCTGTAGTCAAATAACAAAGCCCAATTTCCTGCGAACGGCGACGAATTAATAAATTTGGATCATCATCGCCCATTGCCAGCAACAGCGACGAAATTTTCTTCGGAACGCACAGTTTTTGACTTGTTTTTGTTTCAATATCGAGCAGCGTGAAATGTGCTCAACATTTGTCGATAATTCGGCGAATAAATCGCTCAGTTGGGCGATTATGTGCTCCATAAAATTTACGAAGTGCTCTATAAGTCTGGTATACAGAACACTGCTTTTTCTAATAAATTTCAATAATCTGCGAACGTTGCTCTAAAGAGATTAGCGTTAACCAATCAGGAGAATTGTCAGGAGCTGGCACATTATTTCTCTGATCTCCTCAATTACCCCGAACGCGACACAAGATTCCCCAAGGAAAAATGTATCTATACCTACTCAGAATCACCACTACCAATACAGGAAGAGATCCACAGGCACATACAAAAACTGAAGAATAACAGGACATCCGGTGAAGATGGTACCACCGCGGAACTATTGAAAAACCTCGAACCAAACTCACTGTGGGAACTCACGCAAATTATCACGAACATCTGGCAAACAGAAAAATGACCAGATGAATGGAAATGTGCTCTTATACACACGCTTCACAAGAAAGGAGACAGAACATATGTAAACAACTACAGAGGAATCTCCTTACTACAAGTCACTTACAAAATCTTCTCAGAGAACCTTCAGTATGCCTTCTCCAGAGAACACAGGAACAACTAGAACACAAAATTGGCGAGTACCAGGCAGGCTTTCGCCCTGGTCGATCAAGCACTGAACAAATCTTTAACTTAAAAACAATACTGAAATACAAAACTATCAGGAACGTCCCAATCATCTGCACGTTCGTGAAAGAAAGCATACGACTGCATCAACAGAAAATATCTGTTTAACATCCTAGAAGAACAAGGACTCGACCCATAAACACTATGATTGATTAAGCAGACCCTGACCGATACAGTCGCCAAAGTGAAATTTATGGGAGAAATTTCCGAACCCTTCCTGATTAAAACCGGAGTACGCCAAGGAGATGGGTTATCCCCACTCCTCTTCAACCTGGTCCTGAACAAAGTCATAAGGGAGGGGAAAAAGAACTGAAAAATCAAGGACACTGGAAACCAATACGACTCGGACGAACCACAAACAATATAGAAATCTCATTGCTTAGCCTTCGCGGCCGACCTAGCCATACCCGCAGACAATGAAACAAGGGCAACCAAACAGATAGAAGCCCTCAAGGAATGTGCAGAGAGAGTTGGCCTACAAATCTCCTTTCAAAAAAAAAAAATCTTCCTTCCAAAAAACAAAATTCTTTTGCTCAAAATTAGATGTTCAAAATTTGAACACCAAATACGGCCTGGTAAAAAGGGACACACATTTCAAATACCTGGGCGAGATCCTCGAACCCACAGGAGGAGAGAAGATAGCACAGAAGGCTGTATTACAGAAGATGAAGAGGGCGTACGGCAAGGCACACAATATCTCTAATAAGAAATGCATCTCTACATGCACAAAACTAAGACACTACAACACAGTAATCAAATCAGAGGTACTATACGTAAGCGAGACACTTACACTCCACACAAAAAGCGGCATAGAAAACATACTAAAAGAAGATCGCAAAATTATGAGGAAAATTCTCGGCCCAAAGCTAACGTAGGAAGGATTCTGACTATATTCCAGGAAGACCACAGAGAGAATGTCCAACGTAGCGGCGGACATAAAAAAAAGGAGGTTGAAATTCTATGGACATATCAGTAGACTCCCACCGAAAGACTCACCAACAAAATTCTTACATACATACAAGGGATCAAGTCCCATAGTACTATTGACTTATTAGCGATTAGTATTATTGGCGATCGCACAAGTCAGAACTGAATTTAAAAAGACTTAAGTTTAACGAACACATAAAACGGATGAATCTGAGTAGGTTAACTATACAAATAGTTGAATTTTATGAAAATAGGAGTAGAGCTAAAATAGAAATAATTAAATGGATTGCTGCAATTAAAGAGGACCTAAGATCAGCAAATCTTACACAAAGTAAAATTCAGGATAGAAACTGTTTCAGATACGAGTTTAACGTTTGGGAGGTTGGCCAAAGAGAAAAATCTAAGAAAACCGGAACAGCTTGGTCTGACGAAAGGAAAAAAGCTCATAGTGAGAGAATGAAATCAGGTTGGAGGTAAAAGGCGTCTCTAACTGTACTCCGCGTGGTCCACCAGGGCCCATACGTGAATAATAATAATAATAAATATTGTATTGATCATAAAGTGTATAATGAAAGTAGTATGGATTAGAGACTATATGGTTATAGTCCAAATGGAACTCAAACGATAATAGGTAGTAGAGAGTAAATAAACAAACTGCTATGAATCGTCCGGTGTAATGCATGGAATTGAATTCAAAATGTATATTAAGAGTAGAGGAAGAGGTAAAAAATGTTAAAGAAAAAATGAGTTTAAAGATAATAGAGATGGGCTATATCAAAGGAAAGTAGGAAGAGGAACGGAGGAATTTTAAAAAAAGAACTGGAGTAATGAGGGGACAAAATAGATGGAAGGTCCCTGGGAAGTCCATACGTTTACTTAAGAGCAGATAATGAAGCGCACTCTAGCGAGACGTGGCGAACAGAAAGAGGAGCACCACATAAAGTACATACTGACGGAGGGTCACCACTTATTAGATATCCATGTGAAAAGCGACAGTGCCCGATTCTAAACCTATTCCACTTTAAATAGATGACGTTCGAGAGTTGTGTCGGAGGGAGTACATTCGAAGAATTTAAGTTTCACGGAGAAACAAGGGATTGGAGAGAACTTAAGGAATCAAAGCAGATAACCCAAATGGATGTTGGCCGAGAGAATGTATAACAAATGGCCTCTCTAATAGTTAAAAGCTCGGCAGAAAGGATATTATTTCAGGGGCGAAGACAAAAACACAGGTAAAATTATTGGGAACGGTGGCCGAACACACTCCACCCCTCGACTGGTAGCTATCAGTGTAAATTACGTTATCAGGTCGGAAGTCTTGAATGATTTTAGGGAAAATGGTATCAAAAGGAAGGAGAATTATTAGGATATATTGATTAGGTTATATTATTAGGAAGGTTTATTATATGAAAGGAGGCCGAAATTAGGGACACAGCGCAGACGTAGATCAAAGGTATGGTAGCAGGGCAATATATGAAGAGAAGTTGAAAAACTACTGAACATAAAACACTAGTAATGAGCTGCTGGAGATCAATCCAGATGGAGGCGAAAGTTGAATCAATCTTTTTGAATCTTCCAGAATTTGATCAATCCAGATGAAAGCGATTAGGGAGCTACAGAGTCACGCATGTCTTATTCATTATATTTCAGATCTCCTAAAGCCATGTGAAGGAAATCGGTTAACACTCTAATGAGTAAACTCGAAGAGATTTACCAATAATTTAGCATCATCAGATGATTTAATCTAATTCTAAAACTAAACTATGCTCTATTTATATGGTAACCCTACCTAATGAAGCGTATAAAAATCATGAACCGTGAAGTTTACTGAACGTTACATTAATAAGTGAAAAAGTTGACTTTATACCGGTTCATAATTTTCTTACATTTTTCTCTGTAATAAAGTCAACAAAATTCACAGAAAAAGCCAAAAACACTCATCTACAGAAAGGTGAGGTCTTGGTTTCCTTTGACTTATCATCGTTGTTTCTGAGTGTTCCGATTTCACATACTTTGAAATACCTGAAGGAGTTACTCGAGTTAAACGGTTTTAGTAACAAGATTGTTTCTGAGTACATCTCCTTAACAAGATTATGTATGAAGCAACATTGTTTTGAGCTTAATCACAGGTTTTACGAACAAGAAGGAACGGCAATGGGCAATCCTCTGTTCACCGTTCATGAGTAAATTTGAAACCGAGGCGAAATATGAATTCAGTTACTTTCCGAAGGTATAGTGAAGATATGCGGATGACGGTTTTGCAATTTTCGATTCAAAAAATAAAAATTTAGATGATTTTATTAAGAACTTAAATAGTAAATCCCAAAACATAGTATTTACGCATGAACTCGAAAACAACGATAGTTTGCCATTTCTGGATGTTTTTTTTCTTCGCGCTCTCCATCCACCCGAGATTATTTTCTAAAATAATCCCGAAACCTCACTGCTGGTAGATGGGATAAGGATTTCCGTAGCTATTTGCCACTTAAAAAATCGTTATCTTCTCTTCCTTGGTATTTCCGCAGCTTGACGGCAGCTTGACGGACGGCGTTCAGAGCCTGTCTCAGTATCTTATTTTCATAGCTTTCAAGCTGTTTGATGTAGGATTTTGCCGCGTAACCCCACGCGATCGATCCAAACATCATTACACTTCGTACTAATGATTTTACCATTAGCATCTTGAGCTTCACGTCTAATTTGTTATTTCTGCAAATTAGCGGGTAAGCCATTTTCGTTATCATCACTGCTTTCAACCGTGCGTTCTTGATTTGGTGACCCCACGTCATCTTCTTGTCAAAAGTGGCGCCCAGATACTGCTTCTTCTCTGCGTGATGTAGATAGCCTGTGCCTTGGTAACATTTACCTTGATCTTCCTTTCTGGATGTTTTAGTCTGCAGAAGCAATAAAAATGGACTACATTTTCATATTTTTAAAAAACCCACCACCACTTCCAGTGGCGTAACTATATCTGAGGCCTGTGAAAAATTCATTGGATGCGGCCCTCCCAGTAAAAATCGTCACGTTGTAATTTAATTTCAATAAATCACTTAAGTAGTTACCCAGCAGTGTTACTAATATTGTGTGCACTTTAGTTGAATATCTAATAAATTTTATTTTCAAAAACATAGTTATTACATAATTTTAATGAAATAATTTAATATTAACAAGATATTTATTAATAAAGTTCTTTTCTCCGAGCTTTCCATTCCGAAAAAGTATCAATAACATTATCAAAGTTTAAAGATCGGGCCATAGAATTTTCGATAGACAGAATAGCCAAGTTACGTAGCCTGTCTTGTCCCATAAGGTTTCTTAAATCGGTTTTTATTATTATTATTATTATTATTATTCACGTGTGGGCCCTGGTGGACCACGCGAAGTACAATTAGAGGCGTTTGTGGTTGTGAGCCTTCCTTTGAGCCCATACTAATTTCATTCTTTCGCTATGAGCTTTTTTCCTTTTGTGAGACCAAGTTGTTCCAGTCTTTCTAGATTTTTCTCTCTGGCCAACCTTCCAAACGTTAACCTTGTGTCTGAAACAGCCTCAATCCTGAATTTCACTTTGTGTAATATTTGCTGATCTTAGGTCCTCTTTAATTGCTGCAATCCATTTAATTATTTCTACTTTAGCTCTACTCCTATTTTCATAAAATTCGACTATTTGTCTAGTTAGCCTACTCGGATTCATCCATTTGATGCGTCCGTAAAACTTAAGTCTTCTTTTTCTCATATCGCTATGTATATCTGTGTATTGTTTGATTTCTTGGTTTTCTCGAAGTCGGTATGTTGTGCTATTTATTTGTGTGGGGCCTCAGATTTTTCTTATGATTTTTCTTTCCTTCTTTTCAATGTCCTCGATGTCCCTCTTTCTATTCAAAATGAGCGTTTCTGCAGCATATAGACATTCTGGCTTAATAACCGTGTTGTAATGTAACCATGTAACCATGTAATGTAACCATGTTGTAATGTCTCAGTTTTGTGTTTTTAGATAGGCATTTTTTGTTGTAAATATTTTGTGTAAGTCTCAATGCCGTTTCCATTTTTTTATATCTACCCTTATTGGCCGCTTTTTCCAACCCATTTTCCATGATTATTTCACCCAAATATTTGAATTGAGAGACTCGTCTGATGTTACCATATTTTGTTTTTAGAAATGGTGTTCTTAGTGTGTTGCAGGTCATGTATTGTGTCTTTTCAAAGGAAATTTGGAGTCCTACCTTTTCTGTTGTTTCTTTTAGGATTTCAATGTGTTTCTGTGCAGTTAATACATCTTGAGCTAAAATTGCTTGCAGTTTAATGGGCTGGTCAATATTCAGTGCCGACTTTTTTTCACGCCACTCCGGTATTACTTTTTCTAGAACACAGTTAAATAAGAGTGGCGATAGTCCATCCCCTTGTCTCACTCCAGTTTTAATTTCGAAAGGTTCTGAGATGTCACCCATGAATTTAACTTTTGACCTGGTGTTAGTTAACGTTGCTTTAATAATTGCCACCGTTTTCAGATCTAGTCCTTGTTCTTTCAAGATTTGCGGTCAATAGAATCATATGCTTTTTTGAAATCCACGAACGTACAGACGAGATTTTTATTGTACAGTTTTTGATGTCTTAGAATCAACTTTAGATTCAGAATCTGCTCAGGGCAGGATCTGCCCGGTCGAAAACCTGCTTGATATTCACCAATGTTCAGTTCTAACTGTACCAGTGCTCTGTCTAGTAGACATTGAGATAGAATCTTGTAACAAACTGGGAGAAGAGATATTCCTCTATAGTTGTTTACATCCGTTATATCTCCTTTCTTATGCAGTGGATGGATTAGAGCATCTTTCCAGTCTTCCGGAATCCGTTCGGTTCGCCAAACTTCTTGTAGAATTTTGGTTATTTCCTTGATTGTACCTGATGCAGCAGATTTCAAAAGTTCAGCAGTGATTCCATCTTCACCAGAAGCTTTGTTATTTTTAAGCCGCTTGATTTGCCTAATTATTTCCTCTTCATTCGGTGGTAATGAATCTGGGTGACAGTTTAGTATTTGTTCAAAATATTTCGCAAGTTCTTTGCAATTGTCTTGGTTATTTAGAGCTAATTGTCCGTTTTCCTTTTGAAAGCATAGGCTCTGCGGTTGATACCCTGTTAATTTAGTTTTAAATGTTTTGTAAATGTTTCGGGTGTTATTTTTTTTGGAAATCTTTTTCTATTTCATTAAGTTGATTGTTTTCATATTTTCTTTTAGTTTGTCTAATTAGCTTCGATGTTTCTTTTCTTACTTCCAAAAAGATGTTATAGTTTATTGCTGTTTTTTTACTGTTCCAATCTTTGAATGCTTTACTTCGGCATTAAGCCGAAGTAAAGCATTCAAAGATTGGACTGCTGCTCGCATTGGATTACTGGTTGCTCGCAAACTTCATCCCACCACGGATGTTTTCTACGTTTTTGTAAAGGGACCAACTTTAAGGCTGTTTTAATAATTTTTTGTTTTAATTCTTGCCAGTTCTGTGCAGGTTGTTTATCAAGCTCTTCTGTTAGGGCTGGTTTTATTTTCGTTGGGTCAAACATTGGTATTAGCAGCCCCTTTTGAATAAGTTTTCGAGGTTTTAAGCTAAGTTTGATTCTAGTCAAGTAGTGATCCGTGTCTATGTTAGCTCCTTTCCTGACTTAAACATTCAAAATCTCTTTATAATTGGGGTACGAAATGGCAACATGGTCAATTTGAAATTCCCCCATGTACGTGTTTGGGCACCTCCAGGTCTTTTGTTTTGTTATTTTCTTCTTAAAATGGGTTGACATTAATTTTAGATTAAACTGCGAACAGAGTTCAACCAATCTTCTACCATTATGGTTAGTCCATTTATGAGCGGGAAAACTGCCGACTGTTTTCCTGTACTTTTTTTCTTTCCCTAGTTGGGCGTTGAAATCACTCAATAGGTTTTTTACATGGTTAGAGGGAATTTTAGAGATAGGCTTTTCCAGAATTTCCAGGACTTTTTCAGGATTAGATTTATTTTCTTCGTTAACTGGGAGGTGTGCATTGATTAATGTATAGTTTTTGTTAGCACACTTGAAGTATAGTGTCATAAGTCGATTATTTACTGACTGGACATTTGTTATAGAACCAAGAATGTTTCTTGAGACAGCGAAAGCAACACCGAGATGTGGTGTATTTTTGAGTATTCTTTTGTCCGTTTTACTTTTAAAAAGTCTGTAGTAGAATTCCAAGGTGTTATCATCTATCAATTTGGTTTCTTGCAAAGCTAAAATTTGTATTTTTTGCTGATTTAATGTTCGCCCCAATTCGTGTAGTTTTCCTGGACGCACGAGAGAATTGATATTTACCGTTCCAAAGAAAGTTTTTATTTTCGGTTTCAGACGTTGGCCAGAGGTCTCCGACTCCCTCTGAAAGATTTTGCTTTTAAGCCCGGACGCCCCAGAATCCGAAAGTCCGATTGTACCAGTAAAGCTGGCAGAGGATTGTCTACCTCCTGGGGTAATTTTGTAATTACTAGAACGCTTCATCTTGTACTTTGAATTAAAGGTATGAACCATGACGGTTCAGAGGTTAAGACTGGAGGGGTTTCTTTTTGCCTTGGTTCGGGGCTGCTTATTTTGGGATATTCGCAGCTGTCCATTAATATCTAATGGAACTTTCACTATCCACCACCCGTGACCCGTCCAGTACCTTAGGCGAGGTATACTGGAAATAGGATTTTATTAATTTTAGTTTCGAAAATGATCTTTCAGCACTAGTTGTAGTAACAGGAATTGTAACAAACAACATTAATGCAGTATATACTTCATAAAAGCTGCACGATATAAAATGATTATTATTAGTAAATCAGGAAGTTCTCTAATACACGAAGACTTTCCTATTTCGTCTCTGATGGTGGACCGAAAACTGAGAATTTGGCTGGCAAATGATTCAGATATGTCTTTTATATATATATATATATATATATATATATATATATATATATATATATATATATATATATATATATATATATATATATATATATATATCAACAAATTCTAGAGCTGTTTAAATAGTTCAATGTCATTTAAATTTTGCAAAGTCGCAGGTTTGGTGAAAACACAGAAATTGGAAACAATTTCATTTATTGGGAGGAAACGCGAATTCAGTTGATTAATAATGATGTCCAATACTCGATAAAATTTGTTCACTTTGAACTTTCTGGATCTTGGAGACGTCCATCTTCACAAAGTTCGTCAAAATGGCGTTTCACCGTCCTCTGACGAGTTTTAGAAAATTCAGAGTTGATAGACTATTTTTCTGTTACACTATTTGCTTCCTTTTTTAAAATTTTCAAATTCATGTCCGTACCTTTCCAATTCGTCCAGACAAATTTTCAAACGTTTTAAGACATTTGAAAGGTCGGTAGCTCTTGACTGAAGTGCTTTAGAGGCTGCATCGATAGTTTGTAGAATTTTGCAATAGAAAACCAATAACATAATAAAATTGTAGTTCTCGATCTTCTTCTTGAGTGAGATAGCTTCATTTCTTTCATCTGATTTGCAATTTAACAGAATTGTTTTCGTTAGCGCTTTTTGTACTTCAACAAACCGAACGTTTAAAGCAAAAATAGCATCATAACGTCCTGCCCATTTAGTAGGGTTCAATGTTTTTAATGTTATCGAAGTTGAAGGATCCCTTTCTTTATCAGATATAAAACTTGATAAAATATTCCATCTTTTGATACTATGCTCAAAAAAATTAGAAATCTGTTGAACTGTTTCAAAAAAATATTGCATATCTATAACCTCTCTTAATAATGTACTAGATTTAAATTATGAACAGCACAGTGAACATATACCGCATTTGGCTCGATATCTTTTGAGTTTTTGAACTCCACCATAAGTGCCTTTCATTGTGTTTGCACCATCATATCCTTGTCCTAGACACTTATTTAGAAGTATATTTTTGTCATTTATGGATTTAATAATTTGGTTGGACATTGCTAAGACAGTTTGGTCCTTAACTTCATGAAATCCTAAAAATTACTCTTTAATGACGAGCGCCTTTGGGATTCCATTTTCGTTTATCTCGATCATACAATAATAGTAAAGTTCACACATTTGATCTGTTTTTGAAATATCTTGAGTCGTATCGAATATGATGGTGCGGCATTATTTCATTTATGAGTGCATTTTGTATTTTTAGAACCACAACAGAAATGAGCTCATTTTGTATTTTTGGACTTAAGTATTTTATCTGGCCCTTTGGTTTACTTAATAACTCAACATCTGCCTTTTCTCTGTGACCATGAAAGGCTAAATTACACGTTGAAAGTGTCAGAGTAACATCAAGGAGTCTAGAGAGTACTTGCTCTTCATCTAGTGTTCCATGTAGCCGCCAGGCAAGAATCCAGGTAAATTTTCGATCTCACGTGTCTTTCTATGGCGTCTAAAATATGTTTCCAGTCGTCATAGCCTTCCATCCAAACATTTTCTATTTTTTTAGATGTCCGATTTGCGAATAACCAACATGGTTCACAATACACCTTCTGAAGTATTAAAGAATAGGATAGCCCTGTATGTTCAAGTTTAACGCCAGACCTGAAAACAATACAGTAATGTTTTTCTAGGAAAGATCTATTGCCACTGTCTTAAGAAAGGACCCTTAGGTTTAAAATGTCCGTTTTCAATCACGAACCGTTTCACTTGATCATTTAGTTCTTTAAAATTACCCTTATCAGAAATATATGGTGAAGATGCAACATTGTTCACACTAAACTATGATTCACTTTGATTTTTGCTTGTACCTTGTTGTGGTTGTTCCAGAACTTGATGTACACTGATGTCGGGTGCTGCATCTGCTATACTGTTACTTTTAGTTACGTCTCGTTCTTCACTTTCGGAGCAAGGTTCACTCGCTTTTTCATCAATAGAGGCGTCATTCTTAAAGTACTGTCTAATTTTAGGTCACATTCTATTTTTTTCTTCAGACTCCCTCTTTCTCTTTGGTTTTTCGCTCCCACTTAGATATTTTCTAGAACTAGACATGTTGATATCTAACTTTCACAATTAACTTTACTTTGCCTCTATTTGCAGATTCAATAAAACAAAAACTACGAAAAATTAAAGACACAAATGACCAATTCTCATAACAATCAAACGAAGAATGCGTAGTAGAACCGTCCGTACTTAAAAAATAGAAATCGGGGATTCCCCTAATGCCAGCCAGCGGCAGGAAAAAAGTACTTGATTCGTTAACAAAATGCGGGAATTCCCCGAGCATCACTAGCTCGCCCGCGCCACCAAAGTATCGCGACAAAAATGAAACAACCAATGGATGCGTTCCAAAATTGATCGACATCCTTTTCTTATGAATGCTTTTAAATATTAATAATTGATTTGAATTTGTATATGGTCTTTAGTTGTGTCTAACTTTAATTAATTTTAAATACTTATGTAAAATTTATAATTTTTACTAAATTTTGTTAAAATTGTTAGGTTATTTTTGAGTTCGCGGCCTCTCGGACCATTGGCCCCCGTCGGGTCGGGAGCCCGTGGTATTTTGCCAGCCCTGCCACCCTATAGTTACGCCACTGACCACGAGATAGATTCCTAACGATTCAAATCCTCGCTTCCAACATAAGATTGCTATTTTTTTATGGTAAATAGATTTGATGGTAAATAGATTAATCAATTTTCGGTTAAACAGAAAATTAAAACAACAAATTAAAATTAATTAGGGAGGTATACGAAGAGAATGGTTATAATAAGATAAAATAATTAGAAAACGTAAGTTTGGAAAATTATTGAAAGAATCTACGACTTTTCAAAAAGATCAGAACAAAAATAAATTCATGGTAATACCAAATAAATTTGAAAAAAAATTGAAACTTGTAAAACAATTTCTCACATCAGATATGTGAGAAATGAAAAATCTTGAGTTGTCCAACATGCAATCGAACATGACCACAATATAGATATTAGTAATTTAAGACTGGTTAAAAGTATAAATAACAATAGGGCTTTGGATGCATATGAAAACATTCAAACAGAAAAATGTAAGAAAATCATGAACCAGGATAAAGGACCCATTCAGTTCAGTTAACTTTTTCAATTATTAATGTAACGCTCAGTTAACTTCACGGTTCATGATTTTTATACGCTTCATTAAGTAGGGTTATCATATAAAAAGAACAGTTTAGTTTTAGAATTAGATTAAATCATCTCCTGATGATGCTAACATAATAAAAAAATAATTAAATAAAAAATCTTACCACATTACAAATTAAAACATATATTTATAAACAAAACTATTGTTCGTCACATTTTTCTCCAGTATCTATCTCATCTTCGTAACCGTCAGGCAACGCATTTCTTTTCGGATTATGAAACAAAGTTTTATTACCGTCTCCCCATGGAAATCTTTTAGTTCGTATTCTCATATACTCATACTTTGCGAAAGGTTCCCTTTCCTCTTCACATGCTTGTTTTCGAAGATAAGTAAAAATCGAAAGTCCCACAATTATCGGCAATGCTAAAAGTATAGATTTTTTATCCAGGTGCTAGAAATAGAATAGAGATACTTACCGACGAAAAGAGATAGCTGTTTGTACACTTTGTATGTGCCTTCAGGATGTTGAGGAATATCTGCAGGTCTGGATGGGCATTTTTGACTTAGGGCTACTTTGGAGGTCCAGAATTTACGCTTGAATATATTTCCAAATAAACCAGACATTTTAACGCTAAAATTTTGATTTATGACTTATGTCATGACATTTATATATCTTATCATAATATACAGTTTGTAAAGCAAACAACTTTCGTAAAATTCACCAACGATTCTTTACATTTTTAACAAATAAAGTTTCCTTAAAATCTGTATCCAAAATTTTCGCGGAAACAGATCAGAGAAAATAGAACTTTTTGAAATTTTCTTCGCAATGATTACTCAATAAGTTCATTGTAATGCGTTGAAAGTTTGAAGAAACATGAATTGCAAATAGAGTTTAAAATCCTCCAGTTGAATACATTACTTACTAATACCAAAGATAAAAATCACAAAATAAAAAATCTGGGGTTTATATGTTAAGTTGCAACGAGTACAGTCCTGGACAAACGGTCGACATTTTCAAACCAGATTCAAAGAAAACAAATCTGCGTACCTATTAAAGAAGCAATACTCTAATTTTGCGAACCATTTCATAGATATCGGATATATATTTCCTGAAATTACAAATTAAAACAAATTACAAAAATTAAAAAAAAAACAAATTACAATTACAAAACAAATTACAAAAATTTAAAAAAAATTAACATTTTAAAAGCGATTAAAATTTAAAAATATAGAATCCGTCTAGACAGTTATTAAACGATTTTAAGATATTGTAGAAAATCAACCCCAATAAAAGTGTAAAATTGGATATAGTCCAAGATATTTCGTTTTAAGATATTTCGTTGTCTTTCGGCAAAATGTTAATTGCCCCACTAAATATCAATACAAATATTTCTAGTTTCTTAAAAGGCGCCAGAGCCGGAGTGATTTAACTTCTAAATCATTTGGGAAAAAATAAAATATTGTTAAATTATAATTAATTTATTACTATTATTATTATGTATGACCAAACCATTGTTTATAGGATTTTGTATTTTGAATTTATTATTACAATAAAAATTATAACTTAAATTTAATTATACATTTAATTCAGTTTCGCTCTCACTGTTAGTTTGATCTACATTAATAACACTGGGGTACAGCAATTTTGTTGACTTGGATCTGTGACTTGTTTTTAACTAATTTTTCATCTCTGAATTCAAAAATATTAACAGTTTTTCTCTATCACAAGTTCTTAAGCTACAGCATACCCCTCAGTTTACCTTAAAAGTGTACATACGAAAGGAAATAAGGTGAGATCTGACCAAATAGATTAGAATATTTTATTCATACAGAGGTTAACATATTATTAAAAGTTCAATTGTGTTTATACAAAAAATAAATAAAAGATATTATGGTAAAAAGTTCTTCTTATAGCTTTTCCTGGAGTGTTCAGTTTGTGGACACAAAGCAAAATGACTATGTAAATGTAGCAAAATGACTATGTAAAAAATGCAGTTTGATGCTCATGTTGCAGCCAAGCTTTTTAAAGCTCTCCAAGAGTTGTTGAACAATTTCGATGTAATTCGGGGCTCGTGTATTTCCAAGAAAGTCTTTAACAATATTTTTAAAAGCCAACCAAGCATTCCTTTCAAGTCCGGTCATTGCTTCAGTAAAATTTTCATCTTTAACGAGTTGCCGAATCTGTGAACCATCAAATCCACCAGCCTTTATCTTTTCATATGACAGGCTAGGGAATGCCGAAATGATATATATACTTAAAGCAATCTCCTTCAATTGACAAAGCCTTAACAAATTGCTTCAAGAAACCACGTTTTATATGCAAAGGCGGAAATACAATGTATTTTCTGTCGACAAGTGGCTGATTTAAAATGTTTGGATCACCAGGTCTTAGGTCAGATCTTGGCGGCCAGTTCGATTGCACCCAATGTTTTTTACGAGCTCTGCTGTCCCACATGCACAAAAAAACATGGATACATGGTATACCCACGTTGCTGGCCAAGAAGGAAACAGACCATTTTAAGGACAAAACAGATGATCCATTGGTGCATGTTATCTTGCAACAAGTCAATGACTGTCTTTATGTCGCCATATTCTTCACGCAAAGAAACTGAATGACCTATTGGGACTGAACCGTATAAATTTCCATTATGTAGGAGAACACACTTCAAGCTACGCTTTGAGCTATCAATAAACAATCGCCATTCAGTTGCGTTATAGTTAGAAATGGCCAATTCTTTCATTAAACCTTCTACGTTCTGGCAATATACAAATGCGTCATTATTTCTGAAGTACTGCCTAAATTCACTTTCTCTGGATCGATAGTAAGTGACTTTAGCTCCTTTGTCAAGCAAATTTCTTTCGTGCAGTCTTGATGCTAATAATTCCGATGCTTTTTTGGATAGTCCCAAATCTCGTGCTAAATCGTTTAATTGATGTTGATTGAATCCTTTACGAACAGAATCATTGGAAACTTTGAATTCTTCGTCGGTGGAGTCACTTCGATCTTCACTTGATTCACATTCTTGTATTTCTAAAGAAGGTAATTCTTGAAAAACTGGCACTGGAATTTCAGCTGAATGAGGCACAGGGTGTATAGCTGACGGTAAACTAGGGTACTCAATTTTATGTTTGTTTTTCTTATTGCATTCTGATGTTTTCGCTATGCAAAAGTAGCAATCACTTAAGTGATCTTTGGGTTCTCGCCAAACCATTGGTATACCAAACGAAAGTTTATTACGTGTTCTCTTCGTCCACATTCGTAAACTCTCTACACACTGCTTGCCCAGTTTATGAGGGGCCCATGATTTATCTTGGTCACCTATTTTCACTTTAAAATAAGGGCTTGCCTAATAAGGCTTGCCTGACAAATGTACTAATATTAGTCCATTGAATGGGGATGGTAGAACTGCCACATATATAACAAAATGAATCAGAGCTGTTTAAGCACTTACGACCTGAACTAATACTCGCAGACATAACGACAATCTGTAGTTGTGTATGTGTACTTTGACTTCATTATATCAGAGCGACACAGACCCGCGTACTTTAGCATCTCATGCGTAACTGACCGAACTAGTTTTGGATGACACAACGTCACTCACGCCCCCACTCCTAGGTCGAAGAAGGTTCACCGGTAAGAGAGCAGTAGTGACTTCTGTGATTCGCCAAGCTTAGTCATGTTACATTAGCATGTTAATTTACATATAAACCAGCTTAAATGTCGAACTCAACAGAATTTTTTTTTCAAATTGTTCCCCAGTGTAATAAGTGATTCTATATAATTAGTAAACGATTATCCAACTTTCTTTTGGGAATACTATCTACAAGCTTTCTAATTAATGTTGCAGCACTTTCACTTAGAGTCGGAGAAATGTTTTCTGCTCTAACATTGGATTTTACCTGATGCAACATATGCTCAATTGGATTAAAAATACAGTAATACGGGGGAAGGAATAAAACCGTATGTCCCATATCGGCAACAATGGTATGACTTGTATATTCCTTTTTAATATTAAATGTCTTTAATATTTCTAGAGGATCACATTTCTTATATATATTTTCAAAGTATATATCGTTTTTTTAACATATAGTTCTGCATTTCCAATTAGTGTTATTTGCATTAGGAACTTTATTTTTTTTGACAGTTGTGATAATTAGCATTGTCTATTACAACTACGCTTTCCTTAGTCACATTGCACAAAAGGCTGTTTATAAGCCAATCTTCAAAACGTTCTGCTGTGATGTCATCATGGTAGTTCAAAGGTAAATGTTTAATATTTTTAGAGGACAACCGTAAACAATTTGGAACCCATCCATCCTCGGAACCACCATGTAAAATTGTAATTCTTTTTCCCTTGTTCGCTGAGACTTTGGTATGACATTTTCTTGATGTATCTACCCATCCTTTTGCTGGCATCTCATGTGTATCGAACCATGTTTCATAAAGATAGATAATGGGACGATTTTCTAATTTTTTTTTTATAGAGTTTAAGTAATTAAACCGCCATCGTCGCAATGGTTGTGATTCCATTAATATTTGTCTTTTATTAATGATCCGATATGCAAAACCCGTTTGAGATAATATTCTCCGGAGACTAGTTCTGCTGTAAAGACTGTTGGTTTAATATTTCCTTAGTCGCTGTTGCAATGTATGCAATGTAGTCACTGTTTGCTTTTCATACATAGCATATATTTTGCTTCGATTAAGTCTTTATCGCTTTCGTCAACACATTTGCTTTTATCAGAATCACTACGGACTTTTTTGGCTTTAATTGGCTTCGTCACAATATCTTTAACTGTGGACAATGGAGTTTTCGTTAGTGAAGACGTTTCTGCTGCAGGTGCTGGAATTACATTAATATATTATTCAATAAAGAAACATACATTTTTTACAGTTTGCTTAGAATCGGGCGATAAATGTTTTCTTTTGAAATTACTACCGGAGACACAATGATCATTATCTTGCCATCAACGCCACATTTTTAGCACGTTTGGAATAACAAAAAATACAATCGAAATTTTAGAACTGTACTGTTTAAAAAGGAATGCGAACTAAACTAAAATATTTCGAAACTAATCTCAATTAGTTTTATCTTTTTACCTGTTATTTTATTAGGCCCGACCCTGTTTACGTTTCTAGCAACTTTGCTGGGTTTTGTTACAGCAGGGGTTGTAATAGTTTATTTCAGCCAATCGGTCAAAGATATATCTTGAAATTGAAATATCTTAGTTTTAAAGTAGTGTTTGACAATGTAACATTGTTTTACGAAATAATAGTCACGCCAAGTTAAAAAATAAAATAAAATAAAAGTGATAGATAACAAAGTAAAAAATTGTTTTATTCAGTTTATAGGAAATTGATTAAATTTCTTGTAAATACGATTTTTCTTCAATTTTTCTCAAAAAACTTTTGCTTTGACCCAATAAAACAATAAGTGATTAAAAACTCTCCAGTTGATGGGTGGGTTTGACGCTGTTAGCATCAAAAATCGTCAAAACATTAATCGGTAGTTTCCTTACGTGCTACGCGAAAGTTGCGAGGCGTCTTCGTATCGGAAAAAAATCCGTTTCGATTCGTCAAAAAGCGGGACCGCGAGGCGATTTATGCGCCGCATTACCGCATACGAGCCAGTCGGCCAGAATTTTCACGATTTTAATGTATGTGTGACGGTCGGGCTGGAATCTCTCGGGCGGGAGCTGGGTCTGGCTGGCCCATCGGCAGCCCGGTCACGTACCAGAAGGTCGGACGGACAATTCGCCGGTTGTCTTTTTGTCCGCGGTCCGTCGATATCGGCTCGGTTGGCTTTTTTTCCGGATCGCAGAGGAGAACATTCGCACGCTCCGGAAAACTGGTTACCGTTTTCGGTGAAGAACTGCTCCAGTAGTCGGTCATATCACCGACACGTCATAAATTCCTTATACCGGAAACCTTACCTTTAAAAAACAGATCAGAAGTGGTTCAATTGAATGTATCGTGCACGAAATTGTACGCTTTTAAAGGTTTTTAAAGTAACATTATTTCCTCATTATATTCGTCATTATTTTTATTTAATAAGGGATCTTTCAGATTCGAGTCGTTTTTAAATTTTTTTAGTTAAACACTATATTGCGTTGTGAATTTGCCTAGATTTAGACTCATTTCAGAAGTGTAATGTATAACATTTATAAAAATGGAGTCGTACACAATACAAAAACGCATTAAAATTGTTGAAATACTTTATAAAAATTGACATTCAGTGAAAAATGTTTTTAGAAAATTACGTGATATTTACGGTTTGCACAATTGTTCATCTGAAAGCACTATCAATCGAATTGTTTCAAAATTTCAAGAAATTGGTTCAGCGGCGAAAATAAAAGAAAAGCATTATGTAGTTGTAGTGGTCTTTCACAAGAACATCTTGATTTGGTACGTAAAAGTATTGCAGAAGACTCAGAAACTTATATTAGTCGACGTTTACAACAATTTGTACTCAGTGAATTTACAACATAAGGTATTTTACGAAAAGGTTTTACAATTTTTGTCAAAAAATCATCTTTTCAGATGAACCACATGTTGAAGTTGATGGCTAAAGCGTGGCGAAAGATTAAAAATGACTCTTATTTTCTGGAACGTGTCATTGATGATGACGAGTCTTGGAAAAGTACGACCCGGAAACAAACTGTCAGAGCCACTCCAACCTCGTCACGACCAAAAAAATGTCAGAACGAACAAATCAAAGATCAAAAACATGCTGATTTATTTATTTTTGAAGAAAAAACTTCTTTAGCCACGTTGAGCGATTTTTGGCAAGGGCAAAACTTATGGGTTCGCGTCACCGACATGCTAGTGACGTGTTGTGCCACACTGGCGACAATCGCAGCGGCCTGTATACATGTATACGCATATATACACTAATACATTGTATATACTCGACTGTATCATGTAAGTGGTGGACTTTTTTTTTGATGGATAAAATCTGGTGAGTTCGCGTCACTGACATGCTGTAGTAGCAGTAAATGAAGCTAAATTGACCGCGTGAAAAGTTTAATTTGTGTATACTGTGCATTGTTTAAATTATGTTTTAGATAATCATTATTTTAATTGTTTACTTGCAGAATCACTGTGCAGTACAAGAGTGAGTACTTATTATATTAATATTTGTATGTTGAAAAATTAATAACAAAAAAAAACAGTTATTCCAAAGTTTCAAGTTTTCACTTCTGTCGGCAGTCCCGATGACTGCCTACCTGTTTTTATTGCCAGAGGTGCGTCTATAAACAAGTTCTTGAAGGACTACAAAAAAGAATAATTCGCGTGAGACCGAACATCAAGATCACCTGGTTGCCGCATCACGACCATACGCCTTGCCACACTGGGGCGGAAGTAAAAACATCACTGTGTTTCCGCAGCCCCACATTCATCAGCCTTGAATCCTTGTGACTTTCTCTTTTTCCGAGAATGTACATTTACTTCAAAGGATAACATTTTGAGATATTGGAGAACATTGAAATGGCCTTAACCGACCAGCTGAAGGTCATTCCAGTATCTGAGTTTCATTATTGTTATAAACAGTGGTAGATCGTCTCCAGGGCTGTGTGATGTAATTGTAATTTTAAATGAATAAAAATTATATAAAAAGTCAGTCTCATTACTTAATTTATACACCTGTTAGTTGAATTAGGCATTTCCTCGGAAAGTATGAAAGAATACCGCTAGAGGCAGCACGGGTAGGTGATACAAACATTTTCATTTTGTTATCTAAAGTAACGTTAAAAGTATATTTTCAAAATGGAATTATCTGAAGATAAAGGGCCTTGTGCTACATTAAAATTTTCAAAAGCCTAAGGCCATATTGCCCACAATCAAAAACGATGTTTAGCATGTCAGAATTTGCCTGTTTCCGGTAATAAGCGTTTTAGTTGAGAGGTTAGTTGTTGATTTTTTTTTGTTGCCAGGTCGTCATTCTGTCACAATTTTTTCAATATTTTGCATGAATTTTGTTATTTATGTTTCTTTTTCTGTATGTACCGCGAATGGAAATGATAAAAACATTTTTACTATATTTTTAATTTTTGTAGGAATTGATAATGGTAAATGTTTAGAAAAGAAACAAAACATGAAATCACTCTATCTACATATACTAAGTCCATAATTCGCTTACTTTTAGCTATAGAACAATGTACACTTAAATTAATTATATAACCATTGGTTCTGTTAATATAAGTACTATTGTTAATGATTCTTAATCTGAACTACTTTCTAACTATGTTATATTATTTAAGAGGAAACATCAAATCTTCTTATATTTTTTTCCTTTATTTGGGTTTTTCGCCACTATTTAAAACTCAAAAAATATCAAAAATACATGTTCTTGGTAAATCACTGGGTAAAAACAAAAAACCAAACGGAGACAACTTTCTCAGTGATTCTTTTTTGTAATACATTTGCCTAACGAACAAAATTTTAAAGATATAAAAATGTTATAAAAAATTTTACAAACTTTTAACGTTAACGCTTCGGAGGGTACTCTCCCCCCGTTTTCAAAACTAAACTAAAAAATAAATTATATTAATTCGCAATATATAAAGTAACGAGTGAAAGTAAATATATTTTTTTGTGTATGTCAACGATACTTACATTGACAACAATAGATTTTCATGACAGTGACATACTACCAAAAAAAAAAAAAAAAAAAAATATATATATATATATATATATATATATATATATATATATATATATATATATATATATATATATATATATATATATAGGTAATGTTTACTGCGTGATTGTTTATTGTACTGATTGTGTATTCAAATATTTAAATGTGTTTAATTGTATTCTTAATAATCGGGAACCATATTGAATTTAAATCTACCGAAGGCATAGTAATACAGTTTTTTTTATTTAAATTAATTATAGTTATAATTAATTTAATTTTTATATCTTTAAAATTTTGTTCGTTAGGCAAATTTATTACAAAAAAGAATCACTGAGAAATTTGTCTCCGTTTGGTTTTTTGTTTTTACCCAGTGATTCTTTCTTTACATAAGAACAGGTATTTTTTATATTTTTTGAGTTTTAGATCGTGGCGAAAAACCCAAATAAAGGAAAAAAATATATGAACACGCCACGATCATTCAGACATTAGCCAGATCTTCTTTCCCAGCAAATGTTATCTATAAACTTAATATACCTCTCGATTATAGTAATAGTAAAATTATGGCTGCCCAAAGCCAATGTCCAGCATCTGCTTCAAAAAAATGTTCCCATAGCAAAATTATAGATGCCCAATGCCAATGTCCAGCATCTGCTTAAAAAAACTGTTCCCACATTGTTGCTTCATTGTACAAACTTGAAGATTATACAATACGTTACGGTTATGATGCTCTTACATGTACCTCAAAATTAAAAGATTGGAAAAGGGTAAAAAATCAGACAATCCCGACAATATTTTAACAGTTAACTATTCTATTAAACGCACATATCCGAAAAAATCAATTATAGATTTTAATCCCAAAAAAAAACAAAGTAAATGATGTTTATGATAAAAACTAATTTAGGGTAAAAGCCGGATAGACGCCCCACTTTTCAAAAAAGCTCTATTATTAAAAAATATGTAGTTACTAAAAATAATACAACATGTATATCAAAATATAGCTCTTTGATCTTTTATAATGGCCTATTTTTGTAAACATAATTAATATTGGTTTTGATATAACATTTTCTTCATTTTCACTGTCAGAACTGTACATTTGTATTCCTGTCTTCCTTAAAGCTCTTCCTTTGCTCGGTTCAATAAAATCTGCGTTATCGGATTCAGTTTCACTGCTGGTAATATCGATATATGTTTTGGTCTTCTTCTTTTTTTGCGGTTGCCCTCTTTTCTTCACAATACCTTTCTTGCAACCAGCTGGTTTGTTTTTTACTGTCTTAAAATGTTTTTTTTACTATCCTAATTTTAGTTTCCGTTATTTTGTTTGTGTTCTCCATATTCTCTTCCTTATTTTTCTTCTGGACAATTTCATCGTCGGAGTTTAAATTTTCTGCAGATTGTTTAGCCCTTTTAGACATGCTCAGGGGTATTTTTCGTATAAGAAATGATTGATGTAAAAATAAGTTGGAAAAAAACACCAAAAGAAAAAATCTGTCTTTGCTCGTTAAAGAATTTATAGTTGCGGATAGTTTCCCTTAGAGAAACTATCCGCAAAGGTAAATAGGGCGACTATCATTTTTGATACGGATGCTTGCCCTTTTTATTTGCGAAATAAATAAAATCTATTCAACAATGAAACAATAAACAATGTAATTTATACTCTATTGCATGCAAAGAAACAAAAAGTTGACCGAACCCACAATCAGTAATAAAAATACTTAATAGAAATTACTTACCAATATAAAGCCGTCCGCGGTCGTCTGGTGGGTTAGTCGCCTGCCTCGCAATCCAAAGTTAGCTGGTTCGATTCCAGCGCTCGGATGAGTGTTTTTCTTTAATTCTTCTGTCCGTCTTACTTCCTACCCTACACACATTCATATACACTCATATAAACACACACACACGTCCACACATATCCACACCTAAATGTCTGTGATTGTTTCTAGGTAAGAGTGTAAAATCCGTCAACAAATTACCCCTCAGTCACGCCAGTTAAAGGCTGGGTAAAGCCGGATGCCTTTTGTTACTCGCCAGTCGCTAGGCTTCAGGATAGACTTTTGGGTAGGCACTTAACCAAGGGTTGATAGCCTGAGGGGGGTGCTGGCCTATGTCTGTTGGTAGCTGATGACCGTGGTTCGGAACCCACGTCAAGCTGTAGGTCCAGTCGCTAAATAGCCTTAGATGCTGATGCGTTTCTAACCGTATATCCTTTCCTTTTCTTTTTTACCAATATAATTTCGACGCCCGTCAAAGTTTTGCCGCGGAAAATTTTTGCTCACACGGACAAAACATGTGCGCCTACTCCAATGGTTTACATGGCATTGAAGCCTGCAGGAGGGGCACTTCTAATTATATATTATATAATATTACATGATAAAGCGCTAACACCACCAACATCCCAACATAGTGTATTTAAAACCTGGGCATGTATCCAACTGAGGCAACTATCCGGCTTTACCCTACTTCTAAGTTTATTGAAATAATTCAGTCTAAAAAGAACACTAATTCCACGTGGGATACTTTATTAGCTATTAAATATGATAATTATGATTTAAGTACTGATCAAAAGTTTTAAATGAAAAAAATATTCAGTTAATAATTCATTTAACACCGGTAGAATCTGGTTCGATTGAAATTCTTCTAAACATTTACCATTATCAATTCCAAAAAACAATTTTTTATCATTACCATTCGGGATACATTCTTCTGCTCTTAAAAAAACATAAATAACAAAATTCATGCAAAATATTGAAATAAACGTGACAGTATAACTTCCTGCCAACAAAACTATTATCAACAACTAACCTCTTGAATAAAACGCTTTTATTACCGGAAACAGCACCCGGTACATCATCTTCTATTTACTTAGCAGAATGAATGATTACTTTAGCAAAATGAAAATGTTTGTACCCCCTACCCTTGCTGCCCCGCTACCGATATTTTTTCATACCCTCCGAGGAAAAAGGCTAATATAGGCCTATATGGCATGCTCTTTTTAATAATAATATCGTGCTGCAATATCTTGGTTATATGCACGTATCCTCCTATACTATAATTCCAGTAATCATATGTCTATCTATGTCCTGTAAGATAAATTTCGCTTTTGGTCACGATATCGTCTGACCCTTCTACTTCCCTATTAACCACTTTAAATAAAATTTAAACACAGTACTAAAGCAAATAACTAAGTCCTATTGAGTTCTAGTTCGGCACCAATCCCTAAGCTACGCATTTTGTGGTGACACTATAAGAGGAAGCAACCTCTTCTAGAAAGAAATTCATATGAAATGATGATCATATCATGAAGATTTGATATCATGACTATTTTCCAAATAGTCGATAAAGATAATGCCATGCGAATCCCAGAAAACAATAGCTATGACCATTCTGGCCGATGAAAGCGTCTTCGTCTTTTGTGGGGTACATTAACCGGGTAAAATCCCCTGTTTTGACTGTTGCTTCAATCCTGATGTAGAGTCATGATTCATCAACAGTTACGAATCGCAATAAAAGGTCCTTCGAATTGCACTTATACATGAGTAAACATCGATGTGAAACGATCACTCGATTCCATTGATTTTAGGCTGCAGTGAGTAAACGCGGCTCCCATCGCGCTAATAACTATCTCATGTCCAAATATTCGTGTGAATTATTCCATGCGTGCTCATTCGACATGTTTATCATCTCAATTATATCCCTAACTTTGCGATCAATTGGACGATATCATGAATTTCGTTGACCACCTCTCAAAACAAAACTAAATGTCATATAGGCTTAAAATTCACAGAGCTTTACTAGAAATGAAACTACTTTTCACAAATGCAATCAATATTGCGATCGCATCGCCATCTATCGGAAGAGTTGAAAATATTGTTATTAAATATATAATACTCTAGAAGTTGGTTAGGTTTATTTACAAGAATCAAAATCAAGTAATTGAAAGTATTAAAAACAAAGGAAAAAAAAACGAATATTTCTGGCAATTCATACCACTCCTGGTAACTAATTTCGGAGGAATATGGGAAGCAACTGATAAATCTTTTAAATGGCATATTAACCGTGCAATTATTATAGAAACAGAACACTTTTCTTAGATTCAGAGATATATCTTCATTATATGTTTTTAAAAAATTCATTAAACTATATGAAAAGCGAACTTATAACAAAGGGTCCAACAAATTGGACGGTTTTTTAAATTCTTGAATAAAACACAGAATTTGTATTAATTTAAAAAAAACTTTTTATTGATATTTGAAGCATAGTGTATAACATTTAAATACGAAAGACAATATCTGCCATATATCTACCTCTTGCAGCCCCACAGACCCTTTTGTTAAAATTTTGGACGACATTTTAGTATAACCGTGACTTTATCTCACCAATGACTCAAATAATTTCATCTTTTAGTTCAGGAATCGATTGTGGGTTGTTCTTATAGACTTGGCTTTTCACGTAACCCCAAAGCAAATACTAAACTCGAAGAGATTTACCACTAAACAACAAATAACTTTTTGAAACATCTCGACGCACGTTTCGTTAACCATGTTAGCCTCATCAGGAGATCATTTAATCTAATTCTAAAACTAAACTACGTTCTATTTATATGATAACTCTACCTAATGAAGCGTGCAAAAATCATGAACCGTGAAGTTTACTGAGCTTATTTATCCCCGTTCATGATTTTCTTACATTTTTCTGTTTGAATGCTTCATATGCATCCAAAACTCTATTATTGTTTACACTTTTAACCAGTCTTAAATTATTAAGGTCTATATTGTAGTCATGTTCGATTGCATGTTGGGCAACACAAGATTTTTCATTTCTCCAATATCTAATGTGGGTAATCTGTTCTTTAAATCTCGTTAATATTGATCTTGTGATATCTTCGATCACAATCCTGACAACTAATTTCCTAAATATTCGACTTTTCTTGTTGATCTACTTTATCCTTTGGATTACCCAGGATTTCTCTTAACAACTTAACAAGCTTTATGTCAATTCTTCTATTGGAACCTTTGGTGTGAAACACTAAACTTGAAGAGATTTACCACTAAACACCAAAACACTTTTTTGAACTGCTCAACGCACGTTTCGCTAACCATGTTAGCATCATCAGGAGATGATTTAATCTAATTCTAAAACTAAACTATGTTCTATTTATATGAAAACCATACCTAACGAAGCGTGTAAAAATCATGAACCGTGAAGTGTACTAAGCCTTACATTAATAATTGAAAAAGTTGACTGAAAGGAATCGGTCCTTTATCTCGGTTCGTGATTTTCTTACATTTTTCTATTTGAATGCTTTCATATGCATCCAAAGCCCTATTATTATTAACAGTTTTAATTAGTCTTAAATTACTAATATCTATACTGTGATCATGTTCGATTGCATGTTGGGCAACACAAGATTTTTCATTTCTCCCATATCTAATGTGGGCAATATGTTCTTTATATCTTATTAATATGGATCTTTTTGTTTGTCCAATATACCTTCGATCACAGTCTTGACAACTAATTTCGTAAATCCCGACTTTTCATGCTGCTATACTTTATCCTTTGGATTACCCAGAACTTAATTTATTATATGGTTTGTACACAACCTTAATGTCCACTTTTTTCAAAATTTTGTCTAGTCCTCTTGTCAACTGGGCATCAAATGGTATTACCATGAATTTCTTTGTGTTTTGATTCTTTTGAAAAGTCGAAGATTCTTTCAATAATTCTCTAAACTTATGTTATCTAATTAATTTGTCTACAATGTTCTTATAACCGTTTACTTCGGATACCTCCCTAATTGGTTTTAATTCTTTGTTACAATTATCTTTGTTTAAAGGAAAATTGATTAATCTATTTACGATAAAATTTAAACTAGCCATCGTATTTTGGAAGCTATGATTCGAATCATTAGGAATGTATCTCGAAATGGGGGTGTTTTTTTCTAAAAATAGCCAAATCTAACCTATTTTTATTATTTCCACTGACAAACATCCAGAAATGGCAAACTATCGTTGTTTTCGAGTTCATGAGTGAATACTATGTTTTGGGATTTGCATGAATTTTAGGCATATAGTCTTTACAAGAAATTTTAACTTAACATATCTTAAGTTATAACTTAACTTATCTTAACGCTAATGCAGCTAATGTAGAATGTTGGTGCCCTTTCCAAAGGAATATGTTCACAGCAGTAAATACATAAGTTTAGAAAATTATTGAAAGAATCTTCGACTTTTCAAAAGGATCAGAACAAAAGTAAATATGGTAATATCGTTTGATGCCCAATTAACATGAGAGCTAGACAAAATTTTAAAAAAAGTGGACATTAATGTTGTGTACAAACCATAAAATAAATTAAGAGAAGTCCTGGGTAATTCAAAGTATAAAGTAGATCAACAAGAAAAGGCGGGGATTTACGAAATTAGTTGTCAAGACTATGTTCGAAGGTATATTGGGAGAACAAAAAGATCAATATTAACGAGATTTAAAGAACACATTGCCCACATTAGATATGGGAGAAATGAAAAATCTTGTGTTGCCCAACATGCAATCGAACATGACTACAATATAGATATTAGAAATTTAAGACTCGTAAAAAGTGTAAATAATAATAAGGCTATGGATGCATATGAAAGTAGTCTATTAGAAAAATATAAGAAAATCATGAATCGGGATGAAGAACCTATTCCGTACAGTCAACTTTTTCAATTATTAATGTAAGGCTCAGTAAACTTAGTGTTTCACACCGAAGGTTCCAATAAAAGAATTGATCAAAGAAAATAGTCCAACGGTATCAAATCACATGCTCTAGGAGGCAAATTAACATCACAGAATTGTTGGAATCACATATCCTCTAGATTAATATTATTCAATTCAGCCCGCAAAAATTCAGTTATCACCTCACGATATCGAACACCATTCACAGTTAAAGCTTCACCAATAGCATTCTGAAAGAAATATGGCTCAATTATAGCCAAACACTGACTCGTTTAGGATTTAAAGGTTACTCATGAATCAATCGTGGATTTTCCTCACTCCAAACGCGGCGATTTGGTTTATTAACATAACCACCAATTTCAAAATGTGCTTTATCTGAAAAGATGATTTTTTGAGAGAGATCTGTTTGTTTTTTGATCCAATTGACACGTTTTAAATGATGCAGTCGCTTTAGTGCGGAGGATATTTGAACCGAATATGCCTTCAGAGATAAATCATTTCGTAAAGTATGTTATATTGTGCATTCGTTGTGTCTAAATTGTTGTGAACGTTGACAAAAACTTCCGCAACACTTTTACGTACCAAATCAATATGTTCTTGTGAACGACCTCTACGGCTACATATTGCTCTTCTTTTATCTTCCGCCCAACCATTTTTTTTTTAATTTCTTTAACAATTTCATTGATAGTGATTGTAGATGGATGATTATGCGAACCGTAAATATTATGAAATTTTTTAAAAACGCTTTTCAGTGAACGCCCATTTTATAAAACAATTCAACAATTTTAACGCATGTTTATTTTTAGTGTATTTTGTTGTATTGTGTACGACTACATTTTTACAAATGTCACACAACACATTTCTGAAATTAGACTAGATCTAGGCAAATTCACAACACCATCTGTGTTTTACTTAAGAATTAAAAAAACCGCTCAATTTGACAAAGACAAAGGCAATAGACAAATATCGTTTAACTTTCGATAATTGATTATTTCTCAGTTATTTATTTCAGATCCAGATGTTTACATCAATCTCGAACCTTCACCCTGAGATCGACCGATAGGATCATGGATTCTGATTACTACTTCCTTAACTAACACGTCGAGAACATCTACTTTCAGACTGTCAAACTAAACGTTAACAAAACTAAATCCATAGAGCCTTACTAGAAGGAAAGCTACTTTTTAGAAATTCAATCTCTAACTTCCAAAATCCAGAAATATCTGACTTTTTACTATATCCTCGTAAAGACGCAAAATAAAAGGTTGTCCAATAAGAGTGTCTGATTTTTAAAATGAGACACAATAATAACTATGGGTTATTTTTATTTTATCTTGAAGAACAAATAATGTCATATAGCATGGTATATTTTCAATGGTGGACTGAACGTTTCATCTAAGGTCAATAATTGTTCAGGATTTGCTTCTCTAAACCAGATATTTAACATAAATCCAAATGCATGAGATTACTTGGTCTTGATGGCTAGTCGATATAACCATTTGGTTAAATAACGAACCCAAGAAACTATTCTTGCAATAAATCAATCGTCTGGCCAGATTTGTTACAGTCACACCGTCTCACAGTAAATCGCCTAGTACAAGCTAGGTGGACAAAAGTCAATTCAAAGAATCGATTAATTGATAATCCCATGACAATAACAACCCCCCATAGATTTCAATTACAGGTAATAATTATAGCAAATAGTCGAGAACGATGAGTCTTAATCGGTTGAAGTGAAGTGATAAGGTTTGGTGTATTTATGTTTATGTAAGTAACTTATGTAAACAATTTAGTTGCAATTTTGCAGTGCTTTCTATAACATCCAACAAGATTTGAAGTGAAGAATTTTTTGAAAAAACTACCTCAAATTGTAATATTTTTTCGTTTTTAATTTTTAAACGTATATATTTTTTATCCACATGTATCCAGCATTTTTTTTAATATTGTATAGTGACAATCTTAAGTTGTTTAATGGATAATCCCATGATAATAACAACCCCCCATAGATCTCAATTCCAGGTAATAATTATGGTAAATAGTCGAGAACGATGAGTTATAATCGGTTGAAGTGAAGTGATAAGGTTTGGTGTATTTATGTTTATGTAAGCAATTTAGTTGCAATTTTGCAGTGCTTCCTTCTAACCCTCTAGTAAATTCAATTTGGTACCCTTATTTTTTGTGTAACATTTTAAAATCATTATTAAATGTATGTTTTCCTTTAATAAGATGTTCTGCGTATGATGAATCCATTTTATTAATTAGACAGCTGCGCTTGTGTACTGCGATTCTGAGTTTATATGATTTACCTGTTTGTCCTATATAAAATTTATTGCACGAGCCACAATTCATTTGGTAGACGTCTGATTTATTGTCTTTCCCCATTTTTTGTTTATATATTTTTAATTTTTTTCCCAAAGAATTATTGTTTTTAAAGGCTACATTTATATTAATGTCGTTAAGATATCTCTATAAGTTTTTCAGTCTGATGGGATATCCTTCTGTGTGTAATTTGATAAGAGATTAGAGTTGAGGTGATTGAGGGTTCATATTGTTTAATTTAAAAATAACATTTTGTGGTATGATTCTAAATGAGTTTTCAATTTGGAGTTTGATTTGCTTTTTGAATTTATCTGTTGGATCTTTTTTTTTATTTTCATAATCTCTTTTCCTTTGGCACCTGACCACTCAGCAATTGTGTTCTCGCTAAGTGAATACGTAATCACCAAGCAACAGCCCCCATATTTTACTAACGGGAAAACTGACTGGGATGGATTTCGAACAGAGCTTGAACAGAGAATTCAGCTAAATATAACCCTGAAGACGAGAGAGGAGCTTGATTATGAAGTTGAAAAACTAGTGGTTGACCTGCAGCAAGCACAATAATACATCCAAACTCAAGCCAAAAATACCAGGATTGAACTGCATCAATGAAATTCGAGATCTGGTACACGAAAAAAGAAAAGCACGGAAAACATGGCAGCAAACTCGATCCCCGGATGACAAAAGACTGCTAAATAAACTATGTAAACGACTCAAGAATGAAAGCTTTGAGAACTACCTAAGTAAGTTAACAGATCACGAAAGCTCTGACTACTTGCTATGGAAAGCGACCAAATCTTTGAACTGGCCAAAGAACCAAGACCCGCCAATCCGCAAAAGTGATGGTAACTGGGCGCGGCGAGATGAAGAAAAAGTAGAAATATTCGCAGAATATCTAGAGAATATTTTCTAGCCTCATCCATCAACGGGCTTGGAAGGAATCCCGCATATTAGCAATAGAGATGGCATGACAATTAAACCAATCATCACAGCAGAGATTGTCACAACCATTGGCAAACATCTCAGTTTAAAGAAAGCCCCAGATTATGACTTAATAACAGTGCAAATGCTCAGGAAGTTACCACGTAAAGCTCTTATGAAACTGACTCATATTTTCAACGTTGTATTACGTATCAGGTACGTGCCAGTCCAATGGAAGATTGATGAAGTTATAATGATCCTGAAACCTGGCAAAACACCTGAAGACAAACCATCATACCGCCCAATATCCTTATTGCCGATTATATCCAAGTTGTTTGAAAAGCTGCTCCTACTACGTCTCAAATCTATTATAGAGGAGAAGCATCTAATTCAGTTTTGATACAACAATAATCCCTCGACAATAGATCAAGTACATCGAATCACTGATGTAATCGAGAGAGCACTAGAACAGAAAAATATCTGTGCAACGACATTCCTCGATGTGGCCTAAGCATTCGACCGAGTATAGCACCAGGGCTCGAATACAAGCTGGAAAAATATCTACCACAACAAATAAGCTACATTCTTCATTCATACATCACTGGCCATCACTTTAGAGTCAAGCATGGTGAAGAATATTTAGAACTTAAAAAGATATGTGCTGGAGTACCACAAGGCAACGTTCTCGGTTCTATTTGCTGTACACCAGCGATATCCCGCAGAGCAGTGGAGTAGTGGAGTAGTGATGGCAACAGTTGCCGATGATACAGCTGTACTCGCTATTATAAATGAAATTCATTCCGCTACAAACAAACTCCAAACAGCTGTCAACAATTTAACCAATTGGACAAAGAAATGGCTCATTAAATTAAATCAGGCAGGCGATGTCGACCCATATTAATTTCACCCACAGGAAATTTAACTATATACTAGTCATGACTCTGGATGCCAAGCTAACATGGAAAACGCATGTGAGGAAGAAACGTGAGCAACTGGGTCTCAAATTCAGAAAAATGTATTGGCTAGTAGAACGCCAATCTATGTTGTCAATACACAATAAACTGTTTCTTTAGAAGCAAATCCTGAAGCTTATATAGACTTATGACATCCAACTTTCGGGATGCACCAGGAAATCTAATATAAAAGTCACTCAGACGTTCCAAAATAAAGTACTTCGCAGTATTGTCAATGCCCTGTGGTACATCCGAGATAAAGCCATCCATCCAGACCTGAAAGTGCCTATGGTCGAAGATGAGATCAAGGTGTTCGCAAGCAAACACCAGAAGATACTGGAAAGCCATGAACATGTCGAAGTGATCCGTTACTCGACTTATTCGGCGGCTGAAGAGACTGAAACCGTTCGAATTAGTGTAGTGACAATGAAGGGTGCCGGGAATTTATTCTGCACGTGTGTCAATCACATGAAAGACTGATTAGTGTATTGTAGAGCACGTCGCTGGACATGTATCTACCAAACAGACTAAGGTTAAGATAAGTTTTAGTTTAGATAATAGAAAAATATTGTTAGTTAGATATATGTAATCCAGTCACAATTTGTAATGTTTATACGACAGAATTAGAGAATAAAAAAATCTCATTCCCTATTTTAGAGAAAAATATAAGTGGAAATTATACAACTTTGTTTTATTTATACAATTTAGTATGAATTTTTACCAAGAAAATGTTGCAACCATTCTCAGATTACTCCTTCAGCCAAAAAAAAACGGCCCCAAACAGAATGACTTTCTGAGGATGAATCACTTGAAGATTATCATCGACCTAAATGGTGCAGTTATGTTAGTTCACACATCCATTAAGCCGGAGGTATGGTGCGTTGGACAGGATTATTTTTCCTGGTGTGGATCTCCTTTCAACATTCAATTTTTGCATGCCATTGAATTGTGTGTCTTTCCATGGTGAATAGGCACAATTGGCGTTACACTAACAAACTTTTATTACAAAATGTTTTTCACAATACACCAAAACACTATTTTTATATTCTGGACGCATTATTTAGTATTATATATAAATATATGTATATATATATATATATATATATATATATATATATATATATATATATATATATATATATATATATATATATATATATATATATATATGTGTGTGTGTGTGTATATATATATAGCGAAACGTGCGCCCAGAATATAAAAATAAAAATAAAAAAAATTTAAAAAAAATTAAAAATAAAATAAAAATAAAAGTAAAAATTAAAATTAAAATTAAAATAAAAATTAAAATAGTGTTTTGGTGTATTGTGAAAAAAAAATTGTAATGTTAGATCAGTGATCATCAGAAGAATCAGTGATCAGTGAAGAGCTGGGCTTGCATGTTACACCTAATATTTTTAGGGATGGTAGATAATGTTTCTAAATCATTCCAGGTGTCGATCCGTTGATCCTGTGAAGAGTCACGACGTTTCGCCAAAATCGCATATGGCATTTTCAAATGTTGTCAACTTCAACTGAAGAATCCAACTGATTTGCACGGGTCGTTGTGTTTGCTTTTATAGCCGGTCGGCCACAAAAGTGACTGCGTAGATTATATCGGGGTAGTTCGGGAGTATTTGCGGCGCTCGGCAACGCTGTCGGGCGTCCGTTTATTGATTTTTCTACCTAGCGGCCACGTTTTTTCACGAAATCCCTTCTTCAGAAGGGATTTCCATACTTTTGGAATGTTGCGAGTGTCATTTCGCGTATTCAGCTCACCTCTTTCTTCTATTTCAAGGGGTTCTCTGATTGTTCGGACCTTGTAGTTTTCAATATTCGCTATTCAGAGCGGAAGTGGTTTGTTTGTTTTTAAAGTTGTTTTTATGTTCTTGTATTCTGGCCGATATTAGTCTGTTTTTTTGTTCTATGTATGCTCTGTTGCAGTCGGAACAAGATATACTATACACCCCATGATTTTCCAGTCTAACTTTGTCGTTGGGGTTTTTTAGGATGTTTGCAACCGTTTTTTGTGGCTTGTAGGCTGTTCTGATCTTATGTTTCCTTAGTAGTCTGCCTATCCTATTTGTGATTCCTTTTACGTATGGTAGCAGGACCTTTAGTGTATTTGGTTCATGATCCTCTATTGATCTTCGTGTTTGGGTTTCTTGACGGCGAATGGCCTTCCTGATACAATTTTCTAAATATCCGTTTTATCTAAGGGATGTGGAAATTTTTGATAGTTCCTCGCATCGTGTATCTGGTAGTGTCAGTCGGAAGGATCTGGAACTCAAGGTGTTCGCTACTCCTTGGATTTGAGAAGGATGATGATGGGATTTGGCGTTGAGGTAACGATCGGTGTGAGTTGGTTTCCTATATTCGAGTTTTGTATTCGAGTGTTGCAGAATGTTTCCTTGTGATAAGGAGATCTAAAAACGGCAGTTTTCTATCCTGTTCGACTTCCAGAGTACTGTATTCTGGGGTGGATTTCGTTTATCTGAGTTAGGAAGTTGTTTAGAAGTTCGTTTCCTTGAGGCCATATTATAAAGATATCATCTACGTAGCGTTTCCAAAGTTTAGGTTTTAAAGGAGCTTTGACCAATGCCTTTGTTTCGAAGTCGGTCATGAACAGGTTGGCAATAACGGGTGATAAAGATGATCCCATTGGGGCACCGTCGGTCTGTCTATGGATCTGTTGGTTGAAAGAAAGATATGTATTCTTCAAGCAGTGTTCGGAGAGTTCCCCCACAAATGGTAAAAAGTCTTCGTTCATTGAAATTAGGTCCAGGGTCTCGTCTATGGGGATACTTGGATACAGTGAGACAATGTCTAGGCTTGCCAGTATGTGTGTATCCTCTAGTTGGAAATCTTTAATTATCCTTATCAAATGTTCTGAGTTTTGAACACAGGACTCGGGCACTCTAGATATTTTTCCAAATTTTGTGTTGGAGAACCGAAGGCACTTACTATGGGCCTTAATGGGATTTCTGGTTTATATATTTTGGGTAGAGCGTAAAGTTTAGGACATCTGTTTGATTTTTCCCTTGGAATTATTCTTCGTTCAATGTCCGGTTCTAGTTTCCATGCTTTGATTTTGCTTTTTGTCGTTTATTCTAGATAGGTTGTTGAATCTCTGTTCACTGATTTATATGTCGTTTCCAGTAAAATATTCGTCATCTTTGTCATATACTCCTCGGTGTTCATTATGACCGTTGCGTTTCCTTTGTCCACCGGTAATATCGTAATATCCTCGTTTCTTTTTAAACGTTCAAGCGCTCTGATTTCATATTAACATTTGGTTTTGGTATTTTATTGGATCGTAGTATTCGCGTTACATCTTGTCTGATTATGTCTGCTTCTTCATCTGGCCTGTCATCTAGGGTTGATTCAACGTTCGAAATTATTTCTTTTATTGGTATATGTTTTGGGGCAATGGCAAAGTTGAAGCCTTTGCTTAGTATAGATTCTTCAACTATGGATAAGGTAAGGATTTACCTTATTTAAGGATTGGATTTCTTTTGGACGTTCAGAATCTATTTGTTTTAAATTAGCAAACTTCTTTTTTTGTTTTTCCGTTTTAAGATTGTAATCCTATTCGCTGCGCCAAAAAAAAACTTTTTCTATTTTATTCCACAAAATAGGATGGATCTTGTTGCTTAGCATCGACTGTAATAGATAGGATTTCTTTTCCGTTCTGTCCAAATGCCTTCTTTTCTCTCGGATTTGTTCTCGAAGAAGAGCTCGGCTTGCATTTCTTAAGATAGCATTGGTATTTATTGTTCTTGTATGATAGGCGAGTTTTGTGCATTTCGTTAAGATATATATATATATATATATATATATATATATATATATATATATATATATATATATATATATATATATATAACCAAATCCGACTCTAGATTTTCAAGTAAACTATATTTTAGCAATCTGACTGAATCAAATAATATAGACGTATTCCTGACGAAATAAAGATATTAATATGAGTTTTATATATAGGCGGATGTATTAAAACATTGATGTAAAATGTTATTTCCGAATGTCGATCACGTAGAGCGAGCCATGTCGTGCGAATGCTCCACAGTCAGTTCTCGTATCGACGCCGATGCGAAATTCTGTAGTAAAACTTTTTTTCTTGATTCGCGTTCGGCCGCCGATCGAACTCTGGGAAGCAGGACGCATTCCTGTCCTGCTATTGCCGTTTTTTCCACGTATCGACATGTTCTTTTCAATGTTCCGATGGCTAGTCGCATCGGAGAATGCGCTCCATACATAATTATGTCACAAAAACCTTTATATTCCGACTGTCGTCCGCGAAAATGTCCAAGTCTGCGTCGTAAAGCGGGATCAAAGATCAGTACCAACAAAATTCATTAAATCTTTTACTTTATTCATAGTGATTGTTTCAAGCTATATGTATAGTAATTAGCAACTCAACTTAATCCTGAAAATCTTGATTTCACAACATCAATCACCATCATAAAATAATTTATTGATTCTTCCGTTACTTAGTGTATACATTTTAACTAGGTGAAAAAAAAACGGGTCTTTTAAAACTAATATCATAATTAGATAGAACGAAAAATGCCTCTTTAAAATGATATATAAAGTCAAAACAAGATAACACACGTTAACAAGTTAAAAACCTAATATACAAGGGTCCTTTAAGTTGAGTGTTTTTTTAAGTTTTTGAATAAAACACAGAATTTGCCTTGATTTCAAAATTTTTTTTATTGATAATTGAAGCATAGTGTATGATATTTAAACACGAAAGGCAATATTTGCCACACGACCACCGCCAGCTCCACAGACTATCACTCTTTTGTCAATAGTTTGGATAACATTTTGGCATAACCGTAGCTCTATCTCACCAATGACTCGAATAATTCCATCCTTTAATTAGGTTTTTGAATAAAAAATAATTATCGATTTTTTTCATTTATTTGAAAACTTTATCATAAATAATATTGATAATAGATACGAAAAACTTTTAAAAAACTTGTTACAATTAATTATAATTGAATTAAAATGTATAAAATTTAAATAAAAATCACGTGACTACGAACGAGCCACGATTGGCTGCTATGTTTGTGACGTCGTCAACGGCTTTTATTCGTATATATAGTGTCAGAATTATAATAATAATATACTTAATAAAATTCTAATAATATACTTGCAGTGGATATTTTTATGGTCATTTTATGGTCATATGATTTTCTGAAAAATGGCATTGGTTCAATTCAGCTGAAGTTCGAGGTGCTAAAGCATCGATGTAAGTTTTTTAAAAAATAATAATATAAATGTAAATATGAAACAAAATATTTCTATTAAATATAATTAAACTATTTGTAGGGTGTTACGAGATAGTTACGCTGACAAGGCTGTAGGTTTTGTGAAACTTAACCACAAAAATGTTACTTGTATTGTAAAAGTACGCGTATGTCCAACACATAAAGTTCGAAGTAAAGCTTGAAGTAAAGAATTGGGCAGCTTCAGCAGATAACAAATACTCAAACAAAAAAAAATATATGTTATATATTTGTAATATTGGTTTTCCAAAATAATGAAAAATGTTAAATATTGAATAACCAACATAACCAAGTTTGCAATCCTTTTAAAACCACACCAATTCTTCAAACCACCACACTAAACTCTATTAACAATCTAAACTCTATTAGCAATCCTTTTAAAACCACACCGGTTCTTCAAACCACCACACTAAACTCTATTAACAATATTTTCAAAAAAAATCCACCCATACTGCATTATTGTTTTAATTAAAGTTTTCATTTTTTTTTAAACGATATCGATTTTTCGCCTTATATGTTTTACAAACCACCACATTAGACTATTGTTTTAATAATAATTGCAAATGTAAATAAATGTGGCTGTTAACTAACTCTAATACATAACCAGCTAGAGATTTCCTAAATAAGAGAAGGCACCTAAACCTTTTTGTTTTTGAGTGGAAAACTTATAGTCGAAGTGTGGAACTTTCCTGTTAAGGTCTACCCACTAGAAAACCACTATGTACCTCAACATATCCTGGAATCACTGAATAATTTTCTAATCTATATTTAAACATACCCTATGAAATGAATATGTTCAATCAATAGGTGAAATGTACCAAAATTCTGAAAAACACAAAATACTCTTAACTGTTTTGTTTTTATTTAGAATATTCATATACTATTTTATTTACTTTTTGTTTGGATAGTAGGTTTGCTTTTCTATTTTCTTCTTTTTTTTTCATACTCCTTCAAATGTTTGTTTTGATTCCATGGAAAACTGCTTTGCCAGTCCTTAATTTAACTAGTTAGTGTTCATTCAACTAATCACACAAATTCCAGTATTCTTCGACCATCTATAAATTAGATTATCCTGTAAAACTTTCATAAATATAATACTTTTCATATACGATTACCTTCCAAATCAGTAGTCGAATTTTGTTCTTGGCTTTCTTGTCCAATTCTTGAATATTATTATTCCTATCCTACAAAATTGACGATCTTGTAAGGCTTATTACTACCCTTGGTTGTGTTGCTACATGTAGATTATTTGTGTACACACAGGAATATTCCTTCTTATAAATTTGGCACGTTAATTTGTGAATGCACATGAATTAAATAATATAAATAAAAGTTATAAAAACGAATGCAAAAAATAAAAGGAACCCTAATCTGATTTCATTCTGAACTTACCTTTGAGCCTCCATATATATGAGAATAACATAGAAAACAGTACCGAATACTAGATAACAATTAAAAGTAAGTATATTTTCAAACTGATCGCAAACCAACAAAAGTAATCAAAGATATAGGTTAAACCTATAGAACAATGACTAAAGATGGATAAATTGTTTTATTTGTCCGAAACTCCAATTCTTTCGGAACGTCTGTTCAGAAACAGGACGAAAGAAAATTTCGGGTGTAAGTAAGCGAATTGGCCCGAGCCGAAGCGATTGGCGGTACATTTTGTGAGGTCACATATTGCTCCGATTGTTTTCTGGAATTGCCGGCGTGTCATCGATACTAGGTTTAAAAATTTATTTTCAATGTGATATAACTTTTTAATTATAAGCAAAAAAAATAAAAATAAAAAGAGTTATAAAACGTATATATGATCTTTCCATTTATGACAAAAAAAATTGTTCAAAAGCCCAATTCAGGAATCGATTGTGGATTGTTCTTATAGACCTGGCCTTACACGTAACCACAAAGAAAATAGTTCAACGCTGTTACATAATCTTGATGGTCAACTAACATCATCGTTACTTGCAATAAATCGTTCAGGAAATTTTTCTCTCAATTAATTAATTATTTCATAAACAGAATGAGGTGTAACGCCATCCTATTAGAACCACATAACCACCAGGTCAATATTATTCAATTAAACCCCCAAAAATTCAGTTATCATCTCACTATATCGAACACCATTCACTGTTATCGCGGATTATCCTCATCCCAGACGTAGCAATTTCGTTTCTTAACCTTTCAGTGGTCGCGCACGATGTGGGAAACCGGCGCATCGGTAAAACAGTAATATTTAAAATGATCGGGTAAACTCGTGAGTCTCCGTTTGTGTACCTTTCGCAGAGGTTCTCATCTATATAGTGCCACAGTTGCTTTTTGTCGGAACGTTGTTATATGTGTTACAGGCGCAAACACGGTTTCTCAGACCGGGTGCGACTGCTAACGCTATAAAATTTCAGTAATACGTGTTTTATATATCAATTTATATTTAGATATGGACTGCCAGAAAGAGCATGAAAGGTTATTGAGGCCGTTAGAAGAAGTACCAAGTGGAGATAAATATGACGACGAGAAGGAATCAAGGGAAGATGATAATGTTGGGAAATAATAATGAAAAGAAAGATGGAGAAATAAATGAAACTAGACCATATTTTATGGGAAGGGATAATAGAACAAAATGGAGCAAACATTGTCCTCCTAAAAATGTAAGAACTAGGAAAGAGAATTTAATATTTCACTTACCTGGTCCCAAAGACACCATTAGGGAAAAAAACTTCTCCTGTTGAAATATGGGAATTTTTGTTTGATAATGAAATTACAAACAGCATCGTACATTTTACTAGCATTAAAACAGAAGCGGAAACAGAGAATTTCAGTCGCAGCAAGGACATATATCCAACAAATATGGATGAAATAAGAGCACTTATTGGTCTATTAGATCTTGCAGGGGTGCGAAAGGTAAATGTATGTGTCTAGAGCAATTAATCAGTGTCTGTTTTGAGTACTGCGCAAATGGTCACTAATATTTTTACTTTATTTTATAGCATACCTGCATGCTATGTTTGAGAATAAAACTAAAGATTTTTCGATGCAAAAATAGGTTACTTTATGTACAGGGAAAATGTATTTTTTTTGAGCATTTCAAATGCATTTTGAGCATTGAGAAAAAGTTTTTTTTGAGCATTTTTTATTTTTGTTATTCAAATATATAGATAGGAATATGAAAATTATATGAAAATTATGTTTTTTAATACATAATTTGAAAGTACCTCAGATATATTAATTCTATATATTATTTTGAGTGGGCATTTTGAATATTTGTATATGAATATTTTTGAAGATGGACGATCCACTCTTTCAAAGGTTTTTCTATCAGGAATTCTTCTATTGGAAAATCGTTCTTCATAAAGCCTTCTGGCTTGTAGGACATTACATGATGCAAGCCCATACATTAAATGCATGTTGGCATATTCAGCAAACGTAAATTTCATTAATAACACTGGGGAACAATTTGAAAAATAATTTCTGTTGAGTTCGATATGTAAGCTGTTTTATACGTAAATTGACATGCTAATTCTAAAACTTTATTTAGTTTTTTTCTATCACGTCAAGTTTTTTCTCTACAGTTGTTGTGCATTCGACTAAGCTTGGCGAATCACAGAAGTCACTACTGCTCTCCTATCGGCGAACCTTCTTCGACCTAGAAGTGGGGGCGTGAGTGACGTTGCGTCATCCAAAACTAGGTCGGTCAGTTACGCATGAGATGCTAAAGTACGCGGGTCTGTATCGCTCTTATATAGTGGAGTCAAAGTATACATACACAACTACAGATTTTCGTTATGTCTGCCTCTGGTAGTTCTCGTCGTAAGTGCTTAAACAGCCCTGATTAATTTTGTTATATATGTGGCAGTTTTACCATCCCCATTCAACGGACTAATATTAGTACATTTGTCAGGCAAGCCTATTTTGCTTATTTTAAAGTGAAAATAGGTGACCAAGAAAAATCATAGGCCCCTCATAAAGTGTGCAAGCAGTGTGTAGAGAGTTTATGAATGTGGACGAAGAGAACGAAGAGAACATCGTTTGGATACCAATAGTTTGGCGAGAGCCCAAAGATCATGTAAGTGATCGCTACTTTTGCATATTAAAGCCATCAGGATTCAACAAGAAAAACAAACATAAAATTGAGTACCCTAGTTTACCGTCAGCTATACGTCATGTGCCTCATTCAGCTGAAATTCCAGTGCCAGTTTTTCAAGAATTACCTTCTTTAGAAATACAAGAATGTGAATCAAGTGAAGATCGAAGTGACTCCACCGATGAAGAATTCAAAGTTTCCAATGATTCTGTTCGTAAAGGATTCAATCAACATGAATTAAACGATTTAGCACGAGATTAGTGACTATCCAAAAAAGCATCCGAATTATTAGTATCAAAACTGCACGAAAAAAATTTGCTTGACAAAGGAGCTAAAGTCACTTACTATCGATCCAGAGAAAGTGAATTTAGGCAGTACTAGAAGGTTTAATGAAAGAATTGGCCATTTCTAACTATAACACAACTGAATGGCGATTGTTTATAGATAGCTCAAAGCGTAGCTTGAAGTGTGTTCTCCTACATAATGGAAATTTATACGGTTCAGTCTCAATAGGTCATTCAGTTTCTTTGCGTGAAGAATGTGGCGACATAAAGAAATTCATTGACTTGTTTCAATATAACATGCACCAATGGATCATCTGTGTTGACCTTAAAATGGTCTGTTTCTTTCTTACCCAGCAACGCGGGTATACCAAGTATCCCTGTTTTTTGTGCATGTGGGACAGCAGAGCTCGTGAGAAGCATTGGGTGCAATCGAACTGGCCGCCAAGATCTGACCTAAGACCTGGTGATCTAAACATTTTGAATCAGCCACTTGTCGACAGAAAAAACATTGTATTTCCGCCTTTGTATATAAAACAAGGGCTCATGAAGCAATTTGTTAAGGCTTTGTCAATTGAAGGAGACTGCTTTAAGTATATCATTTCGGTATTCCCTAGCCTCTCATATGAAAAGATAAAGGCTGGTGTTTTTGATGGTCCACAGATTCGGCAACTCGTTAAAGATGAAAATTTCACTGTAACAATGACCGAACTTGAAAGGAATGCTTGGTTGGCTTTTAAAAATATTGTTAAAGACTTTCTTGGAAATACACGAGCTCCGAATTACATCGAAATTGTTCAACAACTCCTGGAGAGCTTTAAAAAGCTTGGTTGCAACATGAGCATCAAACTGCATTTCTTACATAGTCATCTTGCTAACTTCCCAGAAAATCTTGATGCTGTTAGTGATGAACAGGGCGAGCGATTCCACCAAGATCTAAAGGTTATGGAAGCGCGGTATCAAGGTAGATGGGATGTCAGTATGATGGCTGACTACTGTTGGAGCATCAAGCGAAAATGTTAACAACCAGGAAAAGCTATAAAAAGAAATTTTTACCATAATATCTTTTATTTATTTTTTGTATAAACACAATTTAACTTTTAATAATATGTTAACCTCTGTATGAATAAAATATTCTAATCTATTTGGTCAGATCTCACCTTATTTCCTTTCGTATGTACACTTTTAAGGTAAAATGAAGGGTATGTTGTAGCTTAAGAACTTGACGTGATAGAGAAAAACTGTGAATATTTTTTAATTCAGAGATGAAAAATTAGTCAAAAACAAGTCACAGATCCAAGTCAACAAAACTGCTGTTCCCCACTGATAATTGATTAACCAAGAAGAAAAAAGATCGAATATTTCAAAACACTCTATCAATTTTATCGATGTCGATCAAAAGAACTTTTTTTTAGTTTAAGGTTAAGCTGTTCGAAAATATTATTGTTGTGCCTTTATCGTACAGGGTGTAAAAAATAGCATTACTGTGTTAGGGTTAGACCGTCCCTGGCAAACTAAACAAGCCCAATGTGATTAAAATGGTTCATTTTAAGGAAACTTACCTAGTAACTATCATATTAAAAAAAATATGAAATTACACCTAGTACTTCAAATGTAATTGAAAAGCAAACGAGGGGCGTTCGTTATGAACAGGTGTCTCCGTAGGGTGGGGGGGAGTTGGGTCGGGGGAGTAGGAAAAAAAATTATAGAAACTTGTCACATTATTTTCGTGTTCTATCTAAATCCGGGCGATTGCGCACATATACTGGGACACCCTGTATATACTATAAAAAATATTCTCCTAGCTAGAGTTTTTCTCCCATCAGGTAGTTTATCTATCATGTCGTTTATCATTCTTCCAATGTGCTGATCTCGTTCCATTATTCTTCCTTCTATCCACCAATAAATTATTACAATGTTAGATCTTCACCTAATCTCTACATTCATCAGTAGAAATAGCACCGTTATCAGCAGGAATTGATTCGTGTTAGTAACGCTATGGAGGAAAAGAGGCTTTATACTAGCACGAGAGGAAGGTAATTAATTTTACATCAGGATAACGCACGGCTACACGCAGCTAAAAATACTCAGAACGATCATTGAGGCCTGGAGATTTTATTTCCACCCAGAGTTAGCCTCCTCGGATTTTCATATTTTCCGATTTCTTCAACTTTACCTGGTTGATAGGCGCTTCATATCTCTTGAGGAAGTTGAAAAAATGATTTTATCACATAAACATCATCATCAGTTGTTTTTCGCATTGGGATTCGACATTTACTTGAAAGATGACGAAGTTGGTATTACTTTTTCCCATAAATAAATGTCAAGGGTAGTAAAAAAAGGCGGAGAAATAAGTTGAAGACCTAATATTATTTTTCTTATTTTCAACTAAGACCAATAACACTGGTCAACAAATTTAAACATTTTTGAGGTAACTTTGATGAAAATAGGTGTATATGAATGATTTTGTAGTCCTAAATCCGAAAATGGATAAACTAATTACTGTGACGCGTACAGTTTCTTTTGTTACAGGGGGTCGGTTGTGGGGAAAAAAGGAGATATGTTTTTACAATCTAATATTTATTTAATATAAACATGTAAAACGTGTTAAGTAAAGACATTACTGATTATGTGAATAAAAGATATATTACATGAGATGTCATACAACCACAAAAACTTTCATTTTTCCTTCTTGTGTTCTGTAGCAACATCTCTTTTTAAAAACCAGCACTAGTTGCCCAACATAAATGGGTTTCAGCGTCCGCGGTATCTTGTTTCCATCATCCTGACGTCCTGGTGAAACCTCTCTCCTTATTCGTCGCTTACTGCACCCAAATTGTCCGGATAAATATTCAAATGGGAGTGTCAAAATGCATCTTTAAAGACTAGTATTTCATAGGTTTTCAAGAGTTCTATGAGGTTTTTATAGTTTTCATCTTTCTTGTTGCCTAAAAATCCACTACACTTATAAAACACTTCCAAGCTTGCACTTAACACTTCAAAGCTTCGATATTTGAGGCCCAATAAATCTGCCTTCTTTTAGTTTTACATCACTTTAGTTTTGCATCACTCATCAATTAAAGAAATATTTCTTTAAGGTACTTGAAACATTTACCTTCTTTGTCCATGGCTTTGACAAAGTTTTTCATTATTACAAACTTAATATGGAGAGGTGGAAGAACCACCTTTTTTGGATTAACAAGGGGGGCATATTTTTTGTTTGAAGTACCAAGTTCAAAAAAATTTCTAAGGCCAAACTTTCTTACTGTAATATTATATATAAGAAACAGCAATACTTTGTATTTTTTTCCTTTATTTGGGTTTTTCGCCACTATCTAAAACTCAAAAAATACCTGTTCTTATGTAAAGAAAGAATCACTGGGTAAAAACAAAAAACCAAACGGAGACAAATTTCTCAGTGATTCTTTTTTGTAATAAATTTGACTAACGAACAAAATTTTAAAGATATAAAAATGTTATAAAAATTTTTACAAACTTTTAACGTTAACGTTTCGGAGGGTACTCTCCCCCCGTTTTCAAAACTAAACTAAAACATAAATTATATTAATTTGTAATATATAAAGTAACGAGTGAAAGTAAATATATATTTTTTTGTGTATGTCAACGATACTTACATTGAAAACAATAGATTTTCATGATACTGATATACTACCAATATATATATATATATATATATATATATATATATATATATATATATATATATATATATATATATATATATATATATATATAGGTAATAATAGGTATTGAAATATTTAAATGTGTTTAATTGTATTCTTAAGAATCGGGAACCATATTGAATTTAAATCTACCGAAGGCATAGCAATACAGTTATTTTTATTTAAATTAATTATATCGGTTTTTTTTAAATCTTCTATATTTTGTTACTGATTCTTTTAATACCATTTTGGCATTATTCCAATTGATTTTATGACCCGATTCCCATGCATATTGACAAATTCTAGATTTATTAAAATCGCCCTTTCTAAGAAGGTTTGTACTCTTTTACTCTAACATCTAACGGTCTAGATGTCTCACCTATATAGAATTTGCCACATTCGCAGGGAATTTTATAAACCACATTTTTGGTATTTTGTTGTATATTGTTTGGTTTAGTCTTTGTTAATAGAGATCTAAGAGTATTTTTTGTTTTAAATGTCGTTCTTATGTTGTATTTATTTCCTACTCTTTTAATTGTGTCAGAAATACCTCGGATATAAGGAATTGTGAGGTTAATTGTTTGAGAGTTATTATTATTGTTATTAATAACTTGTCTGTTTTGTCTAGTATCAAAAAATGTTTTCTTGAATATATGAACACGCCACAATTATTCAGACATTACTTAGCAATAATTTAAGTACTCCTTACCTATAACCATGTCGACATGTGCAATGTGGAATTTATTAACTGTCTTATAAAATGTCAAACTCAATCTCAAGAAATCATACAATCTTAAATACCTCGAAAACCGATGCATATTGCATATTACAGTGAACAGAAACTTTTTTGTTGGAAAATAAATGTAGAATCAACCGATGAAGTTCGGTTCATTGAAATGTGTACACCGTGTACATCTGCGCTATGAAATACCATCATCAAAATAATCAAAAATTCAGATCATCACACTTCACAAAGAATTATTTGCGAACAAGTTTGGACTCCGACGAGACAGTTGCGTTCTTATCTCGACCCTAAAATCGTTTTCGGGCTTTTGTGATAAGACAATAACCTCCAGGGTGGCGTGATGGAAACCGATAAAGAAACTTACTGACGGCCAATAATTGGATTGATGAGGCCCATTGATTGACAAGCTCCATTTGCCAGCAACAGGGGCGTAGACATAACCTTTAAAAATAACGATTCCATCCATTATATGATCAGTGTTTTTTTTTATACTTTCCTTTTTATGCTACTCAATTCAAAAAGGGTTATACAGAAAATAAATTATGTGTTTACTTCTGGGGTTATTTTATTATTTTATACAATAAAATAAGTATATTGGCCACTTTGTTCAATAACGTTTAATCTTTTTCTATATACAGTATGCCCGAAAAATAACAGAATTTTTAATTAAAAAAACACTATTAGTTATGATGCCAAAATTATTTCTTTTTATTCAAAATGCATCCATTCTGCCGTGCATGCTCATCCAATGCTAACATAGATATATGTCGTTTTCCGAAATCGACGTGATGGCTCTCGTCACGGCTCCGTGGAATTGTGTAATACTCTCATAAAACGCTTGTTTCATGTCCAGTTTTAATTTCGAGAACAGGAAATAGTCACACCCAGATAAATCAGGCAAATATGGTGAATGTTGAAGCCAACAGCGCGAAATTTGCTCCACACGTTAATTATATTATTTTACTAGGCGTGGTTTTTGATTTTTTTTCCGGAAAGACTGATTTTTGACTAATCCATTCTAGAGAAAGAGGATTGTTAAGAGCAAAGTTTGATTCATTCAGTATATGATCATTATACTATTTTACTGGACGTGGCATGAGGTGCGCATTTTTGGATTTTTCCAGAAAGGCTGATTTTTCCTTCAGAAAATCTTTCCATCCAGGGTCATATAAGCCCACTCTGACGAAAGAGGATTGTTAAGCGCGAAATTTGCTTCATAGTTTGTACAGATACATTGCCAATATATTATTTTCATAGGCGTGATTTGAGATGCGCTTTTTATATTTCTTTCCGGAAAGCCTGATTTTTCATTAAAAAAATCGTACGTCCCATCCAGGACCATACAGGCCCTTTCTAGGGAAATAAGATTCTTAAGCGCAAAATTTGCTTCATTCGGTCTATAGAACCATGATCATTATATTATTTTACTAGGTGTGGTATGAGATGCGCGTTTTATTTTGGTTTTTTTTTCCGGAAAGGCCGATTTTTTATTATAAAGATCTTACGGTCCATCCACAACCATACCATCCCCCTAAATCCCGTTCTGGCAGAAATTTACACGGCTAATTTTGAAAACAAATTATTTAACGACAGTAATTATACAAGACACCTACATTTTTGGGTTAGGTATATCGATGATATTATTTGCATATAGGCGGGTACCGAAAGATTATTGGGTCAATATCTTAATATTTAAATAGTGTAAACACAAAAATCCAATCCACAATATAAATAGAGACGGATAACCCATTAAATTCCTTAGATTAAAAAAACAAAAAGACATTCGAAATATTTAGATGTGTACGATACAGCTATTCGCGCAAGTTCCCATCAGTCATGGAATGTAAAAAATCCACATTTCATAGTATGACCCACAGACTTCTAATAATTTCACTTAAAAAAGACAGCTATGAAAAGCATGAGTAGAAAGAACTTAATGTAATAATATCGCAAAAAATATTGGATATCAGTCCAGCGTTATAGATAAAATGATAAAATACAAGATCATACATTAAAGCATAAAAGAAAAGCATCATACATTTTTATGCCGCAATTCCCGCAAACTATATTAATAAATTCAATTCCAGAATCACAAATCATTTATAAAAATAAAATAATATTATCTCTATTAATAAGAATAATCTTGCATCAATGCAAAATAATAACAAAGAAAAAGTAAAATGTTGTGACAAATCTGATCCAACTGATATGCACGGGTCGTTATGCTCGCTTGTATAGCCGGCCGGCGACTGCGCAGATTATATCGGGGTAGTTCGGGACTATTTGCGGCGCTCGGCAACGCTGTCGAGCGTCAGTTTATTGATTTTTCTACCTCGCCGCCACGTTGCCGCGTTTCTTCCTTTTCAGAAGGGATTTCCATACTTTTGGAATGTTGCCAGCGTCGTTTCGCGTATTTAGCTCACCCCTTCTTCTCTATTTCAAAGGCTTCTCTGATTGTTCGGACCTTCTCATTTTCAATACTCGCTATTTCTTTGGCTCCTTCAAAATTGATTTTATGTCCTGTTTGTAGATGGTGCTGGAACAGAGCGGAAGTGGTTTGTTTGAGAAAAGGGAAAAATCAAGCCTATGTTCTAAACTTTCTCGGCCTACTCAAAATACATAAACCAGAAATCCCATTAAGGCCCATAGTAAGTGTCTTTGGTTCTCCAACTCAAAATTTGGAAAAATATCTAGCAAGTATCATGCAACCAAGCATCAAACTTGCCGAGTCCTAGGTTCAAAACTCAGAACATTTAATAAGGATGATTAAAAATTTCCAACTAGAGGATACATACAAGTTTGGACATTGTCTCACTATATCCAAGTATTCCCATAGACGAGGCCCTGGACCTAATTTCGATGAACAAAGACTTTCCACCATATGTGGGGGAACTCTCCGAATACTGCTTGAAGAATACATATTTTTCCTTCAACCAGCAGATCTACGTTTTCGGTAGCTGATGATCGTGGATCGGAACCCACGTTAAGTTGTAGATCCAGTCGCTAAATAGCCTTCTCAGTTACTGATGCGCCTCTAACCCTAAAACTTTATATTACACTATATATATATATATATATATATATATATATATATATATATATATATATATATATATATATATATATATATATATATATATATATATATATATATATATATATATATATATATATATATATATATATATATATATATATATATATATATATATATATATATATATATATATATATATATATATATATATATATGATAAAAAACGGATAGGATCAGAGAAATAGATATCCAATTTTACATAATCAAAGACGGGTTTTGCCGAACATTGTATAGATCAGAAACATTTTTTTAGCACCAATAATGCCAAATTAATACACAGCTGCAATTAAAGCGGCTGAATTCCAATTACTTGGAAATTTCCAAAATTAGAAAAGCTATATACGATTGTAAAAACCTAACGAATATGCAGCTAGACTTGGGAAACACATTACTTATTGAAAGTGTCATAAATTTAACGAGTCAAAAAAAAACCGACCTTCATTGGGCATAACTTTAGTTTAGTTTATATATAACTCTCTTTGAGAATAGTCGCGAGTCCGACACATGTCATAAAATGTCTTTAATATATTGTGAATCAACGTGATATAATTATTAACATTGTTTTCTTTTTTGATTTTACATTGCAGTTTCAGTGTTTCTAATACTAGTTAATGCCTCAATTTGATCTATAAAGTTTATTTAATGTACCTCAGTGGAATCTCTAGGCAACATTATATTATTTTACTAGGCGTAGTATGAGATGCGCCTTTTTGGAAAGGTTGATTTGTCATTAAAAAAATCTTACGGCTCATCAAAGACCATACAGGCCCATTCTGAAGAGAGAGGATGATCAAGCGCGAAATTTGCTTCATTCTTTGTATAGATATATGGTCATTTAATTATTTTACAAGGCGTGGTATGAGATGCGTGAGATAGGATGATTATATTAAAAAAATCCGCCTACCTAAAACCATACAGGCCCATACTGGAGAAAGAAGATTGTTAAGCGCAAAATTTGCTTCATTTTGTGTATAGAATCAAGGTCTGTATATTTTTTTTCTAGTCGTGGCATGAGGTCTGCGTTTTTAGATTTTTCGGGAAACCTCATATTTCATTTAGAAAATCCTCCAACCCATGCAAGGCTATATAAGCCAACTCTTGGAAACAGTATTGTTAAACACCAAATTTGTTTCATTTTGCACACACACACAGATATATATATATATATATATATATATATATATATATATATATATATATATATATATATATATATATATATATCTAGCAATTTTGTCTCAAGATGTATTAACGGCACAGAAACAGATTGAAATCCTAAAAGAAATAGCAGAAAAGGTAGGACTCCAAATTTCCTTTGAAAAGACACAATACATGACCTGCAACAGACTAAGAACACCATTTCGAAAAACAAAATATGGTAACATCAGACGAGTCTCTCAATTCAAATATTTGGGTGAAATAATCATGGAAAATGGGTTGGAAAAAGCGGTCAATAAGAGTAGATGTCAAAAAATGGAAACGGCATTGAGACTTACACAAAATATTTATAACAAAAAATGCCTATCTAAAAACACAAAACTGAGACATTATAACACAATTATTAAGCCAGAATGTCTATATGGGGCAGAAACGCTCATTTTGAATAGAAAGAGAGACATCGAGGACATTGAAAAGAAGGAAAGAAAAATCATAAGAAAAATCCTAGGCCCAAACAAATAAATACAACAACATACCGACTTCGAGAAAACCAAGAAATCAAACAATACACAGATATACATAGCGATATGAGAAAAAGAAGACTTAAGTTTTACGGACACATAAAACGGATGAATCCAAATAGGCTAACTAGACAAATAGTCGAATTTTATGAAAATAGGAGTAGAGCTAAAGTAGAAATAATTAAATGGATTGCTGCAATTAAAGAGGACCTAAGATCAGCAAATATTACGAAAAGTGAAATTCAGGATAGAGGCTGTTTCAGACACAAGGTTGACGTTTGGAAGGTTGGCCAGAGAGAAAAATGTAGGAAGACTGGAACAACTCGGTCTGACGAAAGAAAAAAAGCTCATAGCGAAAGAATGAAATTAGTATGGGCGCAAAGGAAGGCTAACAACAAGAAACGCCTCTAATTGTACTTCGCGTGGTCCACCCGGGCCCATACGTGAATAATAATAATAATATATATATATATATATATATATATATATATATATATATATATATATATATATATATATATATATATATATATATATATATATATATATATATATATATATATATATATATATATATATATGTATACATACATCTCCCCATATATCGACATCTCCCTAGTCGGATGTAGGCTGTAATCAATGGTGAACTTAGAGGTGTGGAGAGACTTGCTGACGTTTTGGTGGCGGCTGAAGGAATTGAGAATTTTTGCGTAAAGTGCGGATGAATTTGCCCCCTTTTTAAATGTTATTCCGATATATTTTATTGACTCGTTTGCTATTTCCATATTTAGACATAGTCTAAAACTTATTGATAGAGCGACACTAACGATATCTCTACGTGAAAACGAAAGAGAGTACAACTAACGACAACTGTAAGTGAAAGCGAAATTATTTTTAGCATGGAATATGCAGTTATTATCTTGATATTTTTTCAAAATTCTTGATTCGTGGTGCAATGAGAGAAAATAACTCTCCACTCAGATCCTTTAGATCGTTTCATCTCATTTTTCCTACATACTTTCAGCTAATTTATTCAATTATCGATAATGTTCAGTAATCGATCTCTGAATGTCGAAGACGTGCTCCGCGCCTCTCTACTCGCCAGATCGAAGCATATTCGAAATTTACCGATCCGATTACCATGAACCGCGTATTGTCGTGCAAAAACGTGGCTCAGCGCCGAACTATGTTGATGGCAGTACCATTGTCGATAATGCTGCGCCGTAAAGTGGCCACACAGGCGGCAGGAGACATCGAAGAAGACGGTTTTCCATCATAAAAGAATGTTGCATAACGATCGGGAGGGATCATCGAGCTGAAAAAGCCGCATCGCAAATTCAAAACGTGATATTGAATGTAGATAAATGATTTTCGGTTTGAAAATATTAGAGGAATTTATAAGTTCCGGTGTTTTTACTGAGATATATTAAAAAATCAATAATGAGAAATTTATAATATTTGGCAATTGGGCTTTTGAACATTTTTTTTTGTCATAAATGGAAAGATCGCATATAATTTTGATAACAAATATTACCATTAAATTATTCGAAAAGTACAGAAATGTGCGATATCATGAATGAACATCAGTAAGTTAAATTAAGGACTGACAAAGTAGTGTCCTACGGAATCAAAACAAACATCTGAAGGAGTATGCAAGAAAAAAAGAAAAATAGAAAGTCAAACATACTATCCAAACAAAAAGTAAAGAAAATGGTATATTTCTATTCAAAATAAAATAAAAAAACAGTTAAAATATTTAGTGTTTTTCAGGGTTTTGATACATTTTATCTATTAATTCAACATATTCATTTGAAAGGGTATGTTTAAACATAGGTTAGAAATTTATTATATGTATTGAAGACTGATGGTAGGCTGACAGTGGTTTCAGGACATGTTGTGGTACATAATGGTTTTCTAGTGGGTAGACCTTAACAGGAGAGTCCCACACTTCGACTATAAAAGTTTTCCACTCAAAAAAAAAGGTTTAGGTGCCTTCTTTTATTTGGAAAATTTCTGCCTGGTCATGCATTAGAGTTAGTTAGCAGCCAGAGTTATTTATATTTGCAAATATTATTAAATCAAGAGTCTGATGTGGTGGTTTGTAAGGTAAGGGCGAAAAATCGCCATCGTTTTAAAAATACTGAAAATCTCAAAGCAATAATGTCGATTGGGTGGATTTTTTTTAAAATATTGTTAATAGAAAACTTGAAGAGATTTACCACTAAACACCAAAACGCTTTTTTTGAACTGCTCGACGCACGTTTCGCTAACCATGTTAGCATCATGAGGAGATGGTTTAATCTAATTCTAAAACTAAGCTATGCTCTATTTATATGAAAACTATACCTAACGAAGCGTGTAAAAATCATGAACCGTGAAGTGCTTAGTACACTTCACGGTTCATGATTTAACTAAGCCTTACATTAATAATTGAAAAAGTTGACTGAAAGGAATCGGTCCTTTATCTCGGTTCATGATTTTCTTACATTTTTCTATTTGAATGCTTTCATATGCATCCAAAGCCCTATTATTATTAAGACTTTTAATTAATCTTAAATTACTAATATCTATACTGTGGTCATGTTCGATTGCATGTTGGGTAACATAAGATTTTTCATTTCTCCCATATCTAATGTGGGCAATATGTTCTTTATATCTTGTCAATATGGATCTTTTTGTTTGCCCAATATACCTTCGATCACAGTCTTGACAACTAATTTCGTAAATCCCCGCCTTTTCATGCTGCTCTACTCTATCCTTTGGATTACCCAGAACTTCTCGTAATTTATTATATGGTGTGTACACAACCGTAATGTCCACTTTTTTTTAAATTTTGTCTAGTCCTCTTGTCAATTGGGCATCAAATGGTATTACAATGAATTTCTTTGTGTTCTGATCCTTTTGAAAAGTTGAATATTCTTTCAATAATTCTCTGAACTTATGTTTTCTACTATATATTCTACTATAACATATTTTATTTTACACTTAACCAGCAATAATTTTGACAGAATATATACAGGTAGAAGCCGTTGACAGTACTGACGTAAAAACACTTTATTATATATGATGTGACAGCGTGGCAGCCAATCTCGGCGCGTTCGTAGTCATGTGATTTTTTTAAATTTTATAAATTTTAAATCGTTTATCGATTATCAATATTATTTAGAACAAAGTTTTAAAATAAAGCAAAAAAATGGATAATTATTTTTTATTCAAAAACCCAATTTACCGGGTGTGGTAATTAATGATTCTTAAGATTAATTCTTATTAAGACATGGCACTGGAAAAAAGGATCGGTTAGCAATCTAATTTCTTACATAATTTTATTGCTGAAGCAGCATCTTTCAAAACGCATTGGTGTATAAACGGTTTCGAATTAATGTCATAGTTTTTCGTATGGTAAACATGTAGAGTTTACGAGACGAGAAAACCCTCGTATACTTGTGAAAAATTACGGTGACAATATCCCAACGCAAAACGCTTCAGGGCGATAATTTTGGACGATTGAAAGTGGTGATTTTGAAGAAGGCCCGATCTACCGAAAAATTAAAGATGCCGAATTGCAAGCATTGTTGGAAGAAGACGATATGCAAACTAAACAACAAAAGCCAAGATAATTTCTGACGTTTATTTGAGCACTTCCAAAGTTAACAGCCACTTTCAAATCGATTTCATGAATAGTGAGCCGCCGGTCACCTACGATAAGGTCGCGAACTGCACCAATGTTGTCGAGAGTGACACTTGACCTGGGACGTCGATTATGACTTATATTTACCACACTTTCTCGTCCGCTTTTAAACTTCTTGGCTCAACCAAATACTTGAATCTTAGACAGGGCCTCGTCCCATTCAACTTAATTAATATTTCGGATGATTTAACGCCTTTCTTGGCTAAAAACTTTATTATAACCCATTGCGAACCCGGACGGTGGAACCTGTTTCTCACTCATGGCTGTACTGACAAAAGAACTGAGTGAAACAGCTCATCGAGCATTTTTCCCACTCCTAATGTACTGCACTGCATCCACCTACACTGAGAGCCCGCTCGTGATTGGCTGAGGAAAGTAATTGTAAAATTCTTGTTTATATTTGATTTAGCCTCGTATATAACAGAATAATTTGTCCTTATTTTTGTTAATGTAGTTCCTTACTGTTAGTTTGTAATAAAACTGAAAATAAACAGATTGCACCTTTGACATAATGGGGTTAGTGCTCAGTATGGCAGAGTGCTGAAATAGCCAGTATCGTCATGATTTATAAAATTAAAATAACTTCATGCATGCATATCTTGAAAGATATTTTAACAGTAAAATTGAAAAAAAAAACAATGTAATATTTGCTAATAATAGTACCTATATGCAGAAGACTATTTTTTGGAATGGCATTCGGCTGTTCAACAGTCTACTAGCACAGTTAAAAGACATAAGAACTGTAAACGCGTTTGTAAACAGAATCTCAATGGCGACAGGGGGAGGGCGTTTGCATTGGCCCCCAGCATTTATCACAGTAAACAATTTTTCAGAGCAAAACACCATATTTTATTTCCGTTCAGTTTCTTTCCTTTAACTCATTTTAAGATATTATTAAAAATTAAAACTCCAAATGTAGAAAAGCGTCTGTCGACCCATCACACCAAATAATCCGGATAAATATTCCATCCTCTCGCCACAATTTTTAAATCCTTAGTCGGACGATACCTCCAGCGACCGTACGCCACGTTATCTTATCTCGTCGTTGGCGTTACATGTTTTTTTGGCTGCCAGAATTCAGGAGTCTAACTGCTTTCTAAAACATTCGATTTGGACGCAGAGTCCCTGCGACCGAGCGTATCGATAATTAGTTTGAAACCCTGATTTGACGGGTACGGAGCATTTGATATGTCTCGCGTCGAGTATTTCGTTTGCCTCGCGAATACTTGTTTTGATTTGGGATTTGCTACGACTGTACAACTTTTAATTGTAAACATGAAGGTGACTGATTTAAAACAGTTAATAATGGCTAATTTAAGTTTGGAGGAGAAAGTTGAATTAAAAACTAACGATCGTCCCCCGCCCGTGTTGAATTTGAGTCAAGTTCAAAAAGAATATATAAATAATCGAACTAATACCGGACTTTAATGAAAAAGTTACAGAAAAATTTATTTTGGACAAAAACAGGCGAATGGAATTTCACTTTAAAAACTAGGAAACGGCGAGGTGCTATTCACCGACAAAAATGTGTACGATAACCCTTTTTTGTCATAAAATTTTAATATTTTTTTGAACTTTTCGAACTTCTCATGAACTTTTTCAAATTTTCTCTATTGATTTGTAGTTACAATAAATTGTTTGAATGGTTTACTCTTCGGGAAAAGGTAAGTACCCACTTATTCATTCCTTTATCTGCGCAACAAGCAACCCATCCTACAATGTCCTTGTAAGCAGTAACAATACAAAATTTTAATGTTTTCCTGGTTTACCTCCTATGTAGGGTTTCAGTAGCACGAAAAGTAAAAACGAGGAAGGGGAAAGCAAAAAAAATCTTCAGCAGCACTACTTTCTTCTACGCCCTCCCACTTTAAAAACCCACGAGCCGCAACTGTAAGATCTATAAATATTATTTAGAAAGAAAGGTCCTTTATGTTTAGCTTTGCATAGAGTAATATGTGGAAGTTATATTTCCGAACAAAACATATTTGTAGACATGTTCATTGTTTGTTCATGTTTTGTAAATTAAGCAGTTTTTTTTTAATTCTTGAATAAAACACAATTTGCGTTAATTTCAAAAAACTTTTTATTGATAATTAAAGCATAGTAGACAGAAGTCCACTCTTTTGTCAAAATTTTGAGTAACATTTTGAGTAACATTTAGTTCAGGAATCGAATGTGGATTGTTATAAGAACAATCCACAATTGATTTCTGGCTTTTCACGTAACGCCAAAGAAAATAGTCACATGATCTTGACTCAGTCAACAAAAATTCAGTTATCATCTTACGATATCAAACACCATTTAGAGTTACAGCTTCATCATCAGCATTCTAAAAAAATTACACCTCCTGGCCATAATGCACACCAAACAGTAACTCGGTTAGGATGTAAACGTAGCCACGAATTTCAAAATGTGTTTCATATGAAAAGAGGCTTTTTTGAGAAAAATAATATGTTTGTTCTTTGATCGAATTGACAAATGTACGACGTTTTGAATGATCCAGTGGCTTTAGTTCCTGTGTTATTTGAACCTTATATCCCTTTAGAGCCAAATCTTTTTCTAAAATAGGCCATGTTGTGGATTCACTGAGTCCAAATTGTTATCAACGTCGACTAATGGAAATTTCTAGGCCTTCTGCAACACTGTCACGTACCAAATCAACGTGCTCTTGTGTACGACCTCTACGACTATATATTGCTCTTCTTTTATCTCCCACCGAACCGTTTTCTTTAAAGTTTTGAACAATTCGATTGATAGTGCCTCAACAATTTTAACGCGTTGTTGTATTGTGTACTACATTTTTATGTAGGAATTTTCTGTGTTTTATGTAGGAAGTAAAAAAAAACTGCTCAATTTTTTGGGTCTTTCCCATTACCAATATTCAGGAGACTCTTTTTGGGAATGATATTCGGTTGTTAATAGTTCGGCTACTAGCAGAGTTAAAAAATATAAAAAGTTTAAAAACGTTTCTAGACAGAATCCATAAATATTACCTAGAATAAATTATAGTTTAAGAAAACTAAAAAACACGCTTTAATGGCAAACCGAACTAAAAATAAAAAATAATTTTTAGTACAAGAATAAGGTGATGAACGAGAAAATTAATGTGTCATTGTGAAAAAAGCGTGGGGTGATCGATGTCAGTTATAAATATTCCATCAGTACCGTTTCTAAAAGTAGAGTTAGTATGAAAATATGGTACAAAGCAAAGCACTCCACGCTTTTCTACAATGGCACATTAATTTTTTCATTATTTGGGTTTTTCGCCATGATATAAAACTCAAAAAATATCAAAATATCTGTTTTTATGTAAATAAAGAATCACTGAGTAAAAACAAAAAACCAAACGGAGACAAATTTCTCAGTGATTCTTTTTTGTAATAAATTTGCCTAACGAACAAAATTTTAAAAATCTAAAAATGTTCTAAAAATATATACAAACTTTTAACGTTAACGTTTCGGGAAGTATTCTTATTTACATAAGAACAGGTATTTTTGATATTTTTTGAGTTTTAGATCGTGGCGAAAAACCCAAATAAAGAAAAAAAATATATGAACACGTCACAATAATTCCGACATTAATTAATTTTTCGTTCATCACATTCATATATCTTTTCTTTTTTTTTTTGGGTTTTTCACCACAATCTAAAACTCAACGTTAAAACGTTAAAAGTTTGTATTTATTGTAGAACATTTTTATATTTTTAAAATTTTGTTCGATATGCAAATTTATTATAGAAAAGAATCACTGAGAAATGTGTCTCCGTTTGGTTTTTTGTTTTTACCCAGTGATTCTGTATTTACATAAGAACAGATATTTTTGATATTTTTTGAGTTTTAGATCGTGGCGAAAAAAACCCAAAAAAGGAAAAAATATATGAACAAGCGACACTAATTCAGACATTAGTTACTTCATCCTTATACTAAAAATTATTTTTTACTTTTTGGTTCGGTTTACCATTAAAGAGTGTTTTTAAGTTTTTTTTTTAATTATAATTTATTTTTTAGTTTTTAGTTCGATCTGCTATAAAATCGTGTTTTTTTAAAAAATTTTTAACTTATTTATTTTTCGTCACTACCTACCTGTGGCGGGAGTGGACAATTTGCGCGCCTGCTACCTTCCTTGGACGTTGTAACCGTGTCTCAGGCTCCATTACCGAAAACAAATCCTTGATCCTGACGATCCTGTTCAGGATAATGGGACGAATTTATTAAATTATTATATTGTCACCGGTTCTTTATAAGTGTGCAAAGTTTCAATTTAATCTGACGTTTTGAGGTGGGTGAAAAGGACGTTCAAAGATTCCGTTACGTAGATAGATGCAGGTGAAGCTAATAAAAGCGTGTTAAAAATAGGTTCTGTATGTTTGGTTTTGGATAGATTAATATGTGTGAGTTCGTTTCTAAACAAAACATATTTGGATATGTATATATTGAGTATAAACATGTCCATAAAAAAAAGAATGCAAGGTTTTATGTTATAGCCCAGTACTAAATAAATAAAGATTATTATTCTAAACTATGTATAACTTTAGAGACAGTTAAAAAATCAGTTGATAAAAAATCTTTGTTGTACACTGCTAGAGCAAGGAGAGCCAGTTTCTCTCCTTGCTCTCTATATATATATATATATATATATATATATATATATATATATATATATATATATATATATATATATATATATATATATATATATATATATATAACACAAGGAGGGAGAATTGAAAAGGATAGTTGTTGAGTTCCCTATGGTTTCCTTTAATCTAATGTCATTGTTCTCCAGATTCAAGGAAAAGAACTTCCTGCATAAGACTTTGACCGGTGACGAAGAGTGGATCATCTAGAATCACCCAAAGGGAAAAATCGTGGGTTAATCCTGGTGGGCCAAAAAGCAGTACCGTAAAACCAAATATCCACGCCAAAAAGGTGATACCGTGTACAGTATGGTCAAACGGTCATTGCTGACTGTTATCAGCAATAACTGATTCGTGTTAGAGACGGTCTGGAAGAAAAAAAGCCTTATATTGGTAATGCAAAACGGGAAGTAATTTTGCTCTTCAGAACAATGCACGCCAACATACCGCAAAAAAGGCTCTGGATACGTTCACCTAGTTGGGCTGGGATATTTTATAACAACCCGACGTATTCTCCAGACTTGGCCCCTTCGGATTTTCATCTCTTCCGATCCCTGTCACAACACCAGGTCGAGAACCGCTTAACACTTCTTGAAACAGTCGAAAAAAGCAAAACCACTACATTGTATTATATCTTATTCCTCAAAGTTTATATCCTCGATGGTCTCTTAGCAAGAATCAACTAATGGATGAATCTGCCTGGGTAACATGATCTCGAACCGATTACAAACCAATTCTATCCCTCATGGACTGCCAGTACTATCCGGTTGTGATTTACATTGCCGCAGAGACGTTTACCGTAAAATTGACGTTGAGTTAAATCCGGCGATTCGGGAGGCCACTGATACTACCTAAGTTGATTTATCCCAACGGTTATCGTTTACTGAAATTTCGCCGATCAGATCTATCGCTAACGGTATTTAAGAACTTATGATTATAATAAAGTTTAGTTCAAGATAAATACCATGGTTTTTCAACATATTTTCTACATTATCCGGAAAATTCGAGATATTTTCCGTTAGTTTTAATGCTTTCAAACAACAATCTGAATTGGATTAGTAATGTTTAATAATGTCTATGGATTTCGCAGTTGGTTCTTCGTCAACATTTTGAAAACGCTAGAATTTGTAGCTGTTAAATGTTTCAATCGTTTATTATAAATTCCGCTCTAGACATGTTTTATCTTGTTAGGATTTTCTCAAGAATAGCTTGAACTAATACTAATGGTCAAACACAGTGTTTCCCAGCTATATATAGGAAATTTTTTCTTATTTCTTGTTTTTTTAACGTATAGTCGAATTATCCTAAATATCGGCTGGTAAAAATCGGACTATTCAATTACAATATGATCTTTTCTCTTACCGGGGTGATTTGGAAATTTAGCTGGTCATTCGTGGTTGTTATATGATTATTTCTTAAGGATTTTTATATTTCCAATATTTCTAGTAGGTCTAATTTTTTACTTTTCTTTTCTGAGTGTAATTATTAGTCATTGTTTATATCTATAAAATGATTGTTTTCAATACAGTGTGTAGACATTCAGGTGCTTTTTATATTATTTAAGATATCTTTTTCTGTTCTTTTATTCTACAATCTATACCTCTATCACTTTGACCGATATATATATATATATATATATATATATATATATATATATATATATATATATATATATATATATATATATATATATATATATATATATATATACTAAATTAATCAATTTTCAATCGCAATATGCAATTAAAAATTAATTTAACATATGATTCATAACAATGAGATTTATCAACACAAACACGGTCTTATAATTGGAAGACGTCTATGTCGTCTTTGTTATCTAAAATTTTAATGGCTGATTACGAAAACGTTATTTTTAATTCTAAAAATCGATCAGTCAACAATATATCACACTGGCACAGATACGTGGACGAAGTTTTTTTGCATTTAGAATGGTACCGAAAGAAATTTACGCACGTTTTTAGGCAATTTGAATTCCATAAACAAAAATATACAATTCACTGTGGAGATTGGACTTAAGAATAAAATTAACTTCCTAGACATAAATATAAAGAAAATATCTAATAGATTACAATTTGATATTTACAGAAATCTGACTACAACAGACACGGTTATACACTTTAGTGCTAAACAATCTTGGCAAGTCAAACTATCTCTTTTTCATAGTCTAATACATAGGTTAGTTAGTTTTCCACTAAATGAAGATAATTTTAATAAAAAGCTCTATACCATTAAACAGATAGCAAAACACAACGGCTACAGATAAAGATTAATTAACAAATTGTTCAAAAAATACAAAGTTGAATTTACAAGAATTCTATAACATTAAAAAGCAAAAAGACAAATCGTTTGAATTTATTATTTTCACTTCTAAACTGTGTAATACAGTACGTAAAAGATTAAATAAGTTGTAAGACTACTTCTGTAAATAAACTTAATGTAGGTAGAATGTTAGTTAATAATAAGGATAAAACGGATACTTTAGATAAATTCGGTGAACATAAGATTAACTATAAAGTTTGTGAAGCTATATATATGAAGCTCGATCCACTGCAGGGTGAAGGCGTCTTCAGCATGCTTCCAACTTTCACGGTCCTGGGCTTTCCCCTGCCACTCTGGTCTAATAAATTTAACGATGTCATCAATCCATCGTTTTTTCGGTCTTCTTCGCGGATGTTTGCGATCAACCGGTATTCACTCCAGGATTGCCTTGGCCCATCTGTCATCCCATCGCCTCGCTATATGGTCTGCCCATCTCCATTTCAATTGCTTTACTCTTCCAATGACATCACAGAATTTCGTTTGTTCCCTGATCTATGCGCAGGACTTTCTGTCTCGTCTTGTCTTTCCATTCCCCTGTGTGCTACCCGAGGTTTTTGAATTGATTGCGATGTGAGTGTCCAAGTTTCACCTCCGTATGTCATAACGGGTAGAACGCACTGATGAAGACTTTTCTTTTCAAGTAAAATGGGACTCTGCTCTTAAACACTATATTGAGCCTGCCGAATGCCTACCAGCCACAGTTAATACGCCGTTCCACCTCCAGGGGGGGTATTCCCCTCCAGTGAAATCCTCTGCCCAAGATATATAAAGCTGGCAACAATCTCCAAATCCATTCCTAAAACGGACATTCGCCTGTATATATATATATATATATATATATATATATATATATATATATATATATATATATATATATATATATATATATATATATATATATATATATATACATAATCAATCCAAATACGTCGGGTAGGACAAAGGGGAAGGGAAAGATGTATGCTTGGCATTACAAAGCGGGACAGAAGAATCTGTACATGGATTAGAGAACAGACTAAAGTATGTGATATTATTGGAAATGTATAGGAATTGAAATGAAAGTGGGCAGGCCATATAGTGAGACCATGTGACGATAAAAGCAATCCTGGGGTGGATATGATTGATCATATGACGCTTGATCATAGCGTCAAAGAAGAAGACCTAAAACACCGATCGATGACATCATCAAGTATATTGGACCCGAATGGCAGAGGAGAGCTCAAGACCGCGACAGTTGGAAGCGTACTGGGGAGGCCTTCATCCTGCAGGATGAAAGATGATGATGACCAAACCAAATTCTCGCCAACAACCACAAAAGCAACTTCATTCAACGTCGGTGCATTGAAGCGTCTTTCATAATCGCCTGCTGGTATTTTGTCTGTTTTGATCACGATTTCGTGATCATCCATGTATTTCGACACCTTATTGTCACACCACCGATAACACAATATTCTTTTTCGTTAAACCAAGAAAATATAATGAAATCCCTTCGCAAAATGTCACACTTCTTTTTTTAATGGGTTGGTTGCAAGACCTTTAAGTCATGTAGTTCTCTTTTTTTGTTATGAAAACATGTGCTTTCAAACTGTGCCTCATTTCACATAAAACATCAAAACGTCAAAATTTAACATAAAGATTTTTTTCATATAAAAATTTCCGACTTTTCCCGTAGATTTTCCAATTTTTTTTCCATACAAACCTTGTCCTGACAAGGACAAGACAATAAATCAGCCAAATCGGTCGAATCGTTCTCAAGTGATGCTGGTTGCTTACTGCACTATAATTTTTTGAAAAAAAATCGAAATGGGAGTGTAAAAATGCATTTTTAAAGACAAGGTTTTTATAGTTTTCATCTTTCTTGTTACCCAGAAATCCTTTCACTACACTTACAAAATACTTCCAAGCTACCAATCCTTTTAATTTCATTCTTCTTGAAAACGGAAAACACCTAGTAGCCTCCTTATTTGAGACCCAATAAATATGCCTTCTTTTAGTTTTGCATCACTTAATTGAAGAAGAATTTCTTTTAATTACTTGAAACTATTAGTTTCTTGGTCTATGGCTTTGACAAAGTTTTTCATTAGTTCAAGCTTAATTTGGAGAAGAGAAAGAGGCACCTCTTTTGGGTTAATAAGGGGGATTTATTTTATGTTTAAAGTACAAGGCTCAAAATAAGTTCTATGAGGCCACTCTTTGTTACTGTAATGTTCTTTCGTCGCCCTTCTGTCCTAGCAAAAGTCATAGCAATATACTTATCACTTTTAAATCACCACAAATATATCACTGATACTGTTCTTATTTAAAGCGATTTAGTATGGTTGCTAAGTTGTCATAAATGTCTTTCATTGTCACTGAATGGGCTAAAGAAATAGATGATTTTTGCAGGACTATTTTTAGGCTGTACTTCGACGAATCTATGAAAATAGGCTACTCGGAAGGTACGTATTCCATATTAAGGTCATTCATTAAACCATCAATATCAAAACAGACCTATAGTGATCCCTCCATTTTATAAAAACTTGAAAATGTTACATTCCGTTTTCGGTAAAGTGAAACACTTACATATTATCTAACAGGTGACAATCTTAGGTCACGTGAAAACTTACAGTGATAATGTCCCAACGCAACACGCTTGTGAGCGTTGATTTAGACGATTCAAGAGTGGTGATTTCAATTCTTCCATTGGAACCTTTGGTGTGAAACACTAAACTTGAAGAGATTTACCACTAAACACCAAAACACTTTTTTTGAACTGCTCGACGCACGTTTCGCTGATTTAATCTAATTCTAAAACCAAACTATATTCTATTTATATGAAAACCATACCTAACGAAGCGTGTAAAAAGCATGAACCGTGAAGTGTACTAAACCTTGCATTAATAATTGAAAAAGTTGACTGAAAGGAATCGGTCCTTTATCTCGGTTTATGATTTTCTTACATTTTTTTATTTGAATGCTTTCATATGCATACAAAGCCCAATCATTATTAACCCTTTTAATTAGTCTTAAATTACTTATATCTATACTGTGATCGTGTTCGATTGCATATTGGGCAACACGAGATTTTTCATTTCTCCCATATCTAATGTGGGCAATATGTTCTTTATATCTTGTCAATATGGATCTTTTTGTTTGCCCAATATACCTTCGATCGCAGTCTTGAAAACTAATTTCGTAAATCCCCGACTTTTTATGTTGCTCTACTTTATCCTTTGGATTACCCAGAACTTCTCTTAATTTATTATATGGTGTGTACACAACCTTAATGTCCACTTTTTTCAACATTTTGTCTAGTCCTCTTGTCAATTGGGCATCAAATGGTATTACCATGAATTTCTTTGTGTTCTGATCCTTTTGAAATGTCGAAGATTCTTTCAATAATTTTCTGAACTTATGTTTTCCAATTAGTTTATCTACAATGTTCTTATTATAACCATTCACTTTATATACCTCCCTAATTAATTTTAATTTTGTTATAATTATCTTCATTTAAAGGAAAATTAATTAATTTATTTACCATAAAATTTAAACTAGCCATCTTATTTTGGAAACTATGATTTGAATCGCTGGAAATGTATCTCGAAGTGGTGGTGGTTTTTCTGAAAATATCAAAATCTAACCTATTTTTATTATTTCTACTGACTAACACATCCAGAAATGGTAAACTATCGATGTTTTCGATTTCATGCGTGAATATTATATTGTGGGATTTACTATTTATGTTCTTAATAAAATCATCTAAATTTTCGGGTCGAAAATGACAAGAATGTCATCTACATGTCTGATGATACTAACATGGTTAGCGAAACGTGCGTCGAGCAGTTCAAAAAAGTGTTTTGGTGTTTAGTGGTAAATCTCTTCAAGTTTGGGGATTTCAACTTGAAAGTCAAAGAACGCCCAGTTCAACCGAAAAAATTTGAAAATGCCGAATTGCAAGCATTATTGGAAGAAGCCTATATGTAAACTAAACAATTGGGAGAAAGGTTAAATGTTGATCACCGAACCATTTGTGATCGACTTCATGTCATACATAATATATTGCGTTAAAACAGTCATGTTTCTAATAACATTAAATATGTGTCGAATAGGAAGTGTAAACATGTAAGCTTCGACAGCTATGTCGTTATTTATATTTATGTGTTGGCTATGTTATTACGCGAATTAGCTGATTAATGAATCTGGCTTAAAATCTCGAAAATGATCGCTATATATACAGCGATAATAACCTACGCAATGCCCAACACAGATATCTCCAAGCTCGTCGACCACTGTCGTTCCTCGCGTTCGAAGTAGTTCTCGATCGCTATCAACCTCGCCAACAGATCTTATCGGATCGTGTAGATAATTCTTAAACACGTAAAATGCGTCGGAAAATAATTCTAATTAAGTCAATTTAGCCCGGATTTAACTATAAGATCCCGATTATAATATTTTAATGTGTTTATCGATACAAGACATCGAGTGTATCGAACCGGCTGATCTTTCTCACTCTCTCCATCGCTCTGTCTTTGTCTCTCTGCCTGGTCAGGGTTTCCGAATAGATGTTGTTTGTTCAACGATGGACTTTCTAATATCGTTAGATGACAGGTCGCGTTACCTTTCGTGTTTATATGCATCAGATTATCGCTCAATTAATGGTCAACGGTTCTGGTCTATCGTGCAACGTTAGTTTAGCTTCGTTCTCGATTTGAATGAAACGCCCTACTGATTAATTATTGCGTGGTATTAATTAGATAGCAATTCCAAAGTTATGGCACTAGTGAGTCTAGTATAAAGGCTAAATAGTCACCCTCACTTTCTATACATTTTCACTACCTTTCAAACTTGTTAAAAAACTTGCTATGTAGGTTTGTTTAGACTTCCTCATGAGATGTAAGGTGAGTTTTATTAATTAGATGATAACAGAGATCGGAGGAGATTAAAATCGGAAGGCAAATCTGTTCCTATTACAAAATACCTTCTGTCCGTTTTCCAAAATGACTTTTGTTCATTTTCCAAAATGCCTGATGTTCCTTTTCCAAAATGCCTTCTGTTCCATTTGTTTTTCAAAGTACCTTTATGCTTATTGCAATCCAAAAGTTGATCCCTCCAAGAATCACAAATGGTCCAAATAGTACAACTTGAATCCGACTCTGATAAAGCATTTCAGCGGATTTGTTTTTTGTTGTAAGTACATTTTATATAAAAAGTACAGTAAGTAAAGTGTAAAAGTAGTAATTAATGGTCAACGAGTCTCTCGTGCAACTTTAGTTTACTTCGTTCTCGATTTGAATGAAACACGATATTGAAATCGGAAGGCAAAACTGTTCCTTTTCCAAAATGCCTTATGTCCGTTTTCCAAAATGCCAGACGATCACTTTCCAAAATACCCCCTGTCCCTTTTCCAAAATGCCTTTAAACTGTCGTAAGCACTTTATAAAGATACAAAAACAAAGGCATATGTATTCCAAAATGCCTTTATGCTTATTGCATTCCAAACATTAATTTATTTCGTGCGAAACTATATTTTTGGCGATAGCTGTACAGTCCTGGTATTTTCATCGTTAGGTCAGAAATTTCTAGCTGTATCCACCTCTCGAAGAGAAAAGGGAAAAAGGGCAGCTAGAAACTCTCTCTAGTCAGTTATTTTGTTAGTCTCTGTTGTGGCCTCGCTGGCCACTAGTCCCTCCAAGAATCACAAATGGTGCATACACAGTTCAGAGGCCCGTGCACAAGGCCCAATAGTACAATTTGATTCCGACTCTGATAAAGCATTTCGGCGGGTTTGTTTTTTTGTTGTAAGTATATTTTGTGTAAAAAGTACAGTAAGTAAAGTGAAAAAGTAGTAATTAATGTTCAACGATTGTGGTCTCTCGTGCAACTTTAGTTTACTTCGTTCTCGATTTGAATGAAACGCGATATTGAAATCGGAAGGCAAAACTGTTCCTTTTCCAAAATGCCTTAAGTCCGTTTTCCAATATGCCCGACGTTCACGTTCCAAAATACCCCTGTCCCTTTTCCAAAATGTCTTTAAACTGTCGTAAGCACTTTATAGTCACAAAAACATAAAGGCATTTATATTCCAAAATGCCTTTATATCTTATTGCAATCCAAAAGTTAATTTATTTCGTGCGAAACTATATTTTTGGCGATGGCTGTATAGTCCTGGTATTTTCATCGTTAGGTCAGAAATTTCTAGCTGTATCCATCTCTCGAAGAGAAAAGGGAAAAAGGGCAGCTAGACACTCTCTCTAGTCAGTTATTTTGTTAGTTTCTGTTGTGGCCTCGCTAGCCACTGGTCCCTCCAAGAATCACAACTGGTGCATTACACAGTACAGAGGCCCGTGCGCAAGTCCCAATAGTACAATTTGATTCCGACTCTGATGAAGCATTTCGGCCTGTTTGTTTTTTGTTAGTAAGTACATTTTGTGTAAAAAGTACAGTAAGTAAAGTGTAAAAGTAGTAATTAATGGTCAACGATTTTGGTCTCTCGTGCAACTTTAGTTTGCTTCGTTCTCGATTTGAATGAAACGCGATATTGAAATCGGAAGGCAAATCTGTTCGTTTTCCAAAATCCCTTTTGCGCCTTTTCCGAAATGTCTGCCGTTCCTTTTCCAAAATGCCTTATATTCCTTTTCCTTTTAAATGCCTTTAAGCTGTCGTAAAATCACTTTATAAAGGGATTTGTCTTCCAAAATGCCTTTAGGTTTGTTGCGATCCAAAAGTTAGTTTATTTCGTGCGAAACTATATTTTTGGGGATGGTTTGTACGGTCCTGGTATTTATAGCTGTCCCCATCTCTCGAACAGAAAAAGAAAAAAGGGCAGTTAGACACTCTCTCCAGTGGCCTCTCCAAGAGTCAGAGATGGTACAGTGCAAGCTCAGAGGCCCATGAACAAGTCCCAGTAGGACGATTTGATTCCGACTCTGATTCATTCGACATTTCGGCCCGTTGGTTTTTTGGTAGTAACTACATTCTGTGTAGATTTTTGCCGTAATTTATACACCCGAGATTTTTCTCGTAAAATATTCACTAATTTCCTTTTCTGCAGTAAGATAGCAGCACTATGCTTAATTCCGATGTCCAATTTGAGTGCGATAGGTCAACTAGTTTGCTTACATCAGCTAGTTTTGTTAGTCGACATCAAATGCCTGTTGCGATTTAACAATGAATAAAAATACTGAGCAAAGAGTTTGCCTTAAATCTTGTGTCAAATAAAATAAAATCTCGTGCCGAATCGCTGAAAATGTTGCGGAAAACCAATTTTTGATCAGTTTGCCACATAAATCGGCATTTATTTTATCAATGACAGAAATGAAGTTGGTTTTAAGGTCATTGAGTGTTTCTGGTTTATTGATTTAAACCAATAATTTCCCATAACCCAACAGAAAATAGGCTGATTGATCGATCTGATATCGCATGATCTTAGGCATTAAAACACATGGCCTTGGTGGCCCATTACCTGGTCCGTTCCTCGACATAATTTTCATACCCTTTTTATTGAAATGTCACCGTCAATAGATCGATAGTTGCGTTGGTTGTACGACAAGTAGAGCTATTCAGTTCCCAACCACATCTCCAGATCAATACCATTCAAATTTGGAATTGAATATCACAGGTCGAGATTATTTTTGTAACATTGATGAGAATGCTCTTTTTGCGTTGCATTCAGGCAGTTATTCAAACATATTCTCCCAGAAATGGCCAGGCACGTCCCATTTTCGAGCACCTGCTTCTCTTTTATATCATGACACACTGAAATTTTTTGTACCTGACTTTGTAGTACGTACGGTAAGAAGTACTTTAGTACAAAATATTACTGTTTGTTTGTGTCTGTGGAACAGTAAAGCAACAAAAGAACATTACAGTAAGAAATATTAGCCTCGTAGAACTTCTTTTGAATCTGGTACTTCAAACATAAAATCCCTCCCTTTGTTAACCCAAAAAAGGTGCTACTTCGACCTCTCCATATTAAGTTTGAACTAATGACAACCTTTGTCAAAGCCATGGACAAAGAAAGTAATAGTTTCAAGTACCTAAAGAAGTACTAAAAGAAGGTATATTTGTTAGATATCAAATATGGAAGCTTCTAGGTGATTTTCGTTTTCAAGAAAAATTAAATGAAAATGAATTGACAGCTTGGAAACGTTTTGTAAGTGTAATGAAAGGATTTCTGGGCAACAGGAAAGATGAAAGCTATAAAAATCTCATAGATGAACTCTTCAAAGCCTATGAAATATTAGTGTTTTCTTTAAAAATTTATTTTTATACTCCCAGTGAGCGACGAACAAAGAGAGAGGCTTTACTAGGACATCAGGACGATTGAAGTAAGATACCAGGGACGCTGGAATCCATCTATGTTGAATTAGTACTGATGGGTTTTAAAAAGAGATTATACTACAAAACACAATAGGAAAAAGTGAAACTTTTTGTCATTTGATTCACATAATCCTGTGTAATAAATATAGGTAGTAAAAATATGTTCCCCTTTTTTTCCCATCACCGACCCTCTGTAACAAAAAAAAACTGTACGTGTTACAATAGTTAGTTTATCATTTTTGGATTTAGGATAACGACATTCTTCATACACACCTATTTCCATCAATGTTACCTCAAGAATCTTTAAATTTGTGTTGATTACCTATGTAATCAGTGATCATAGCGAACGGCGACGAATTAATAAATTTGGATCTGCATCAACACTGCCAGCAACACCTCCGATATTTTCATCGGAACGCACATCTTTTTGTCTTGTTTTTGTTTTAACATCGAGCAGCGTGAAATGAGTTCAGAATTTGTCGATAAATCTGCGAATACATCGGTCGGTGTATGTACACTATAAAATTCATTCAAATTCACAAAGTTTGGTGTATAGACCACCGATTTTGAAAATAAATTTGGACAATTTAATAAGTTGATGTATATATATATATATATATATATATATATATATATATATATATATATATATATATATATATATATATATATATATATATATATATATATATCATCATCATCATCAGCCCGCATCGATCCACTGCAGGATGAAGGCCTCTTCAGCATGCTTCCAACCTTCACGGTCCTGGGCTTTCCTCTGCCACTCGGGTCCAATATACTTAACGATGTCATCAATCCATCGTGCTTTCGGTCTTCTTCGCGGACGTTTGCAATCAAGCGGTATCCACTCCAGGATTGCCCTGGTCCATCTGTCGTCCCATCGTCTCGCTATATGGCCTGCCCATCTCCATTTCAACTGTTTTACTCTTCCAATGATGTCACAGACTTTTGTTTGTTCCCTGATCCATGCGCAGGACTTTCTGTCTCGTCTTGTAATGCCAAGCATACATCTTTCCATTCCCCTCTGTGCCACCCGAAGTTTTTGAATTGATTGCGATGTGAGTGTCCAGGTTTCACTTCCGTATGTCATAACGGGTAGAACGCACTGATCGAATACTTTTCTTTTCAGGCAAAGTGGGAGTCTGCTCTTAAACACTATGTTGAGCCTAGCAAATGCCTGCCAGCCACATTTAACACGCCGTTCCACCTCCCGGGCGGTATTCCCCTCCATGGAAATCCTCTGCCCAAGATATATAAAGCTGTCCACAATCTCTAAATCCCTTCCTAGAACTGAAATTCTTCTGTCCTGAGCGAAGTTATTGAACATAACCTGACTCTTTTTCAGGTTTATTTTCAAGCCAAATGGTTCGCCAGCCCTTTGCAGTTCTTGTATGCGTCTTTGCAGCTCCTCTGGGTCTTGTGAAATGAGAATAATATCATCTGCAAATCTAAGATGGTTTAAGTTTGCACCATTGATCTTTACACCATCCTGTTCCCAATCCAGTTTACGGAATACTTCTTCAAGGCCAGCCGAGAAAAGAATAGGCGATATTGCGTCACCCTGCCGTACACCTCGTTCTATATTAATTCCCACTTCAAGATCATCAAGGTGAATTGTGGCTGTAGCTCCATCATATATCGATTCTAATAGGTTTACATAGGCTCTCTCTACACCTTGGCTAAGCAGTGCATCCATTATCGCATGCTTTGAGATGGAATCAAATGCTTTTTCGTAGTCGATAAAAGCCAAGCACAGTGGCATGGTGTATTCGTTGTGCCTTTCTATGGCCTGCTGTACAACCTGGATGTGATCCATTGTACTGAATCCACTTCTGAATCCTGCTTGTTCTCTTGGTTGTGCGTCATTCAGTTTTTTTAATATTCTTTTAGAAATTATCTTAGTGAAAACTTTGTACATCACTGATAGGGGGCTTATTGGACGGTAGTTCTTTAAATCTTCCTGTGCTCCTTTTTTATGTAAAAGGATCACTTCTGCATTTGTCCATAAGTCCGGTACTTTTTGTTCTTTGAGGCATTTTGAGTATAATTTTGCCAGTGTTTTATGTAACGTCCGACCACCAGCTTTTAGCATTTCGACAGTTACACTATCCTTTCCTAGAGCCTTGCCGTTCTTCATCAATTCTATAGCATTTGTTACTTCCTCCACTAGGATATCTGGCATTATATATTGTTCTTCCGTGGGTATTGTTGTCCCTGACTGGCTCTGATCTTCATATAACTGGGAATAAAACCTTCTGACAATCTCTAACATTTGGGTACGCGTCCTGCACACTGTGCCATCCTCACGCTTTAAAGCATATATTTGCGTTCTTTTGTTTCTCAGCTTCTGTTTAGTTTTGTTAATTCTTTTGTTTTCTTCCAGGGTTTTTTGCACTAGCTGCATATTGAATCGGCGCGTGTCCTCTCTGATACGTTTTCTTATAGTTTTGCAGAGCTCAGTGTACTCGACCCTGCCAAAAGGACTACCTGCATTTCTCATTGCTCGCCGTTTCTTCATTAAATCAATGGTCTCACTGGAGATTTTTGTTTGTTTGAGACATTTTTCCTCTGGTGCTATTGAAGCAGCCGTTTGAAGTACATTGTTGGCGATTTCTTCATATTGAACTGATATTTCCACGTCCTCTGGATCTTGTAACGCAGCAAACCGGTTTGACAAAGCAATCTCAAAATCGCTTCCTCTCTCCAGCAGTTTTCCAGAATCCACCTTGCCCTTCTTTGATCTTACCATTCTTTCGCGCTCTTTTCGACAGTCAATCCGAACCCTTGCTCGTACCATTCGGTGGTCACTTCCAACATTAAAATTGTTAAGGACAGTACAATTGGTAAATATTGTTTTATCGTTGGTCATGATGTAGTCAATTTCGCTTGTGAGCCCAGATGGACTTTTCCATGTCCATTTTCTGCTGATATTTTTCTTATAGAATGAATTCATAATATATAGTTCTTGTCCTTCAGCAAAATCAACTAATCTGTCACCTCTATTGTCTCGCTCACCAGTTCCATATGGGCCAGTTGCATTTTCGTCTGTTCTTGTTGTTCCAATTCTGGCATTAAAATCACCCATCAGGATTTTGTACCTACATTTCTCCTTGTATAAAAGCTGGGCCACATCATCATAAAATTCCTCAATTTCCTCATCTTTATGGCTTATAGTTGGTGCATAAGCTTGGACGATTTGAAGCCTAAACTTTTTATTCAGCTGATATATACACATATATATATATATATATATATATATATGTATATACATATATATACATACATGTATATACATATATATATATATATATATATATATATATATATATATATATATATATATATATATATATATATATATATATATATATGTGTGTTTTCACAGGTGTGAAATATAATGATAGTTTCTCGGGTATCCCATGTTAGCTGAATGTCCGCTGGACGATTTCGCTGACGTTTCGATGGAATTTCATCCATCATTTTCAAAGCGTTTACTCGACGGTGTTTCGACAACAAATGCTGCTGCTCGATCTGTCGCGTCGGGTTTTGTTTGCTGCCGGCGCGACATCATTGGTCGGTTGATTCCGGCCAATGAGAGCCCGTGTTTGGCTACGTGTTTGCGGACCCCTTGTCAGTGGCACGGCTTGCATGGATGGAGAACGATCTCGCTGTCTCGGGCTCTCGGCTGATCCCACTTGGAAGTCCGATAAAATGTTTTTCCAAGCATGTGGTAATATTTGGAAATCATCTCTGCTGTTTAGGTTGATGGGCCTTTTTTCTATTTTTATCGCCTCTTTAATAATTTTGGCGGAGGAATGTTCATTTCTCGCTAAGGTTTTTGTTTTCCCAAAATTAATTTTGTGTCCGGTGTTGAGCACATGCTGGGCTAGAGAGGAGGAGTTTGGTGGTTTTCTGCTTGACGGCGTTAATATGCTCGTCCCTTCTGGCACTTATTTTTCTATTTGGTTGGCCTATGTATGACAGGTTACAGTCCTGACATGGAATTTCATACACGCCTTGGTCTTCTAAGGGAATTTTGTCTTTGGCGGTTGGAAGAATGTGTTCGATATTCCTGTCGGTGGTGAAAATATTTTCAATGTCATGTCTCCTAAGAAGTTTTCCAATTTTGTCTGTGGTGCCTTTGATATATGGTAGAAAGACTTTGTTTGTGTATATCTTTTTCTATGTTTCTTGTTGTTTGTTTGTCGGATTGTGCGCCCGTCGGATAGTTTTTTGTTGATATCCGTTAGTTGCCAGGACATTTTGCAGAAGATTTATTTCTTGTTGATAGTGTTCCTTATACGTTAGAGTTTGCGATCGATAGGCCAAAGATTTTGCAACGGCGAATAACTGAGTCGGATGGTGGTGTGATGGTGGTCGGTTTTCGATAAACTATGTGTGATAAGCCACCATCTCGTTTCCTTTTCATTAAGACATCTAGGAACTTGATTGTTGGATGAATTTGGTTCAGGTGTTCCAGGAATTTGTTCAGATTATCCTCTCCATGTTGCCACACAACAAACGTATCGTCGACATAACGTAACCCTATTTTCGGTTTATGTATACACGTTTGCAGTGCTCGGGTTTCGAAGTCTTCCATATATAGATTCGACAACGCTGGAGAGAGTGGTGAGCCCATCGGTGCGCCTTCAATTTGTTTGTATTTTTAGCCTGCGTAAATGAAGTAGATGTTTGCAAGGCAGTGGTTTGAAAGACTGATGACATGTTCAGGCAGCTTGTACTTCGTCTTTATGATCGACAGGGCCTCGGTTCACTTGCGTGAACAGGGAAGTGACGTCAAAGCTGACTAATAAGTCATTTTCTTCTAGCCGAATGTCTATAATAATTTCAATGAAATGTTGGGAGTTCTTCATATATGATGTGGCTTTTTCTACAAGAGGTTGGAGTAAGGAGCCATATATTTGGCCAGGGCTTGATTGGGAGACCCAATGGAACTCACAATTGGTCTTAACGGCGCTCCCGTTTTGTGAACTTTCGGAAAACCGTATAATTTTGGGCACCTTGACGATTTTTCCCTAGGAATCATCTTCTTCTTCGTTTCATGGTCCAACGGAGATGCCTTTATTGCAAATTTGGTGTTTTTTTCCAAATAGGTTGTAGGGTCGCTGGTTATGGCTTTTTACGATGGATCGTTTAACAACTTGAGCATTTTTTGGTGGTAATCTTCTTATTAAAGAATCACTGAGAAATTTGTGTCCGTTTGGTTTTTTTGTTTTTACCCAGTGATTCTTTATTTTCATAAGGACAGATATTTTGATATTTTTTGACTTTCAGATCGTGGCCAAAAACTCAAATAAAGAAAAAAATATATGAACACACCACAATCATTCAGACATTACCACAAATTATGTTTTCTATAGGGGTACGTGACGGTGTAATGGCGTAGTTGAAACCCTTGGCTAGAACGTTTTCAGCCGCAGGACACAGGCGTCTGATGGGTTGTGAGCGAGGATGGGAGTTTATTGTCGTTTTTCTTCTTTTATTTTGAGATTTTTGTTCCTGGCTAAGGAGTCGATTTCGGATCTGAATTCGGCCAGCGTGTCTAAAAGTGACCACAGCGCAGGATGGATAGCGTTGCTTAATATACATATATATATATATATATATATATATATATATATATATATATATATATATATATATATATATATATATAGGTTCATGATCTAAAAACAGAGAGTGAGATATCAATAAATAAAACAAACGTTTCCGGGTTTTTTTTTTTATTTAGGGCCATTAAACAAATACAAAAAAATAATTTTATATGTACTTCAATCTAAGGAACGAACTTACGAAAAACCTAAATAAATAATGGTCAACTGCATCAAGAGATGATAAACTTCTTTGGTTTTACGTTGACTAACATTCTAGTTACTTTTCTTCTTATAACGGGTGTCTCAGAATATTTTTCGTTTTTGTTTTGATTATTACGCGCCAAACACGGATTCCTATTGTTCGACGTCTGTACAGGACACATTATAATTTAGCGACCACGAGAAATGTGCGAAGTGCGAATTTAAACAAGCATTGAGTGGGCAAGTTTGAAGAGACTGGAAACACAATGCCGGATAAATCAACTGGGCACAAAAGGGCATCAAGAACGATATTGATCGCCTTCGTCAGTTTGTTAGAGATGATCCACGACAGTCTCTAGGACTCCGCGCAGCTTCTCTACATTGTTGCAGCTACAAAATTGTTACTGAGCAAGAGATGAAGCCCGATGCTCCAGCTAAACGAGTTAAATTCTGCAGGACCATAAAAAATCGTTTTAGGAGCTTCAGTAATATATGTTTTTCTGATGAATCGAATTTCTACATCAAAGCCCACGTGAATAAACAACATTGGAGATGTTGGGCTCTCGACAATTCGCTGGAACTGTACCAGAAACCATTGCACTCGCCTAAGGGGCCGTGTCGTTTGGGCTGCCATTCTGTAGCAGCTCTTCGCGATTTATTTCCTGAAAGAATGATTAGTTGCCGAGGGGACATCAACTGGTCACCGAGGAGTCCAGATTTAACACCTGCTGATTTTTTCCTATGGGGCTACTTAAAAAGACGACATCCACGTGATTCCAGGAGCGATGCTTCAACAAGTGATTGTACATTTCAGTTCCAGGCTAAATGAGTGTGAAGAAGCGGATGGTGCGCATTTACGAATGGTTGTTTTTTATAAATAAACATTCAAAAACTACTCTGTAATTTAACAGCAATTAATCAGGTTTGAATTCATTCTGTTTTATTTTTTAAGTATCAAAAACGAAAAACATTCTTCTTTATTATTAGTTAGGTTCAGTTGAACCGCCAAGAGATTACCCATGCGTCATCAAATGTCATAAATTTCCTAAATCATAGACATTGTCTCAATATGTTCTATTTCTTTACCGAACGAGAGAGGAGATAAAGAATCAGTACGTACCTCTTCGGGTAAGAGCAGTACGTTCGAAGTAGAAAGAGAAAGTAACAAATAATTAATTGTTCATACCAGTCTTTAAAAGTTCCTCTATTGAGTTCAGTGGTACTGTTTTGGTTGTCAATTGACTTGTTTTGTTATTGCATTTTAGTGAAATTTAATGCTGTAAAGTCCAGTTTTATTGTAAAATAAGTTCTTATAATAACTACTGTTATTGATTATTTTGTTATCGGTAAGTATTTGTAAAGATTCATAAAGTTTGATTTACTTAAATAATTCTAACCTAACCAAAGACATTTTATTACAAATGTTTAATAAAAAACAGAATTTATATTGGCTTATTCTAAAAAAAATATTGAAAGATAACCAACCGCTTCAAAATAATAACGAAAATATAGAAGTGCGAACTTTTAAGATATCTTTATTTGATTTAACATTTTGTGTGATTTCAGATAATGTCGGGAAAAACACTGAAATCTCAAGCCCAACAATTTGCGATGTTTTTAAGTATTTTGAAATGGAAAAAAGGAATGGGGGACCGATAGAGCCTTTTTAATCCATTCAAGAGGTAAGGAATAGTTAATTTGATCATGTTTTACTTATTTAGCAGTAATATATATTTTTAGAGAGTTGCAGCAGCATTAAAAATATCAAGGAAAACAGTGTATTCTATTAATAAAAGGAAAGAACGTAATCCAGTTATTTCTTCTCCTGGAACAAGCAGACCTCGTGCGAAGATCAAAACAACAGACTTACCTGAAGGAAGTAAAATGGAAGCTCGAAATACCTTGTACAATATGTATAAAGAAAGTACGTCATTTACATATAATGAATATATATTAATTGTTTGCCAGTTGTACCACATATGCTTTTTATTTTTTCACATTATCAAAAATTTTGGCTCTACAATTTAATAGAAAACTGTAAAATCTTGAGCTGACACCTATCTTACTTAAATCTAGCACAAACATTTTGCATATCATGCTATTCCTGGTAAATAATAAAATATTTAGGTATTACCAATCATTATTATAGTACCAGAAATTAAAAATATTTATCAAAACATTCCATTATCAAAAATAAATCAGCTTGAGGTCTACTCAAGTGTATCGACTAAAACTAGATTATGATATAGCTTAATTTTCAACAAACACTTTCATAAACTAAAAATACAAGTATAGCACTTACTTATATCTCATTTTTCATTTGTAGAGAAGCATGTAACTATCAAAAACCTTAATATGGAGTTAAGAAGAAAGGAAATAGTCAGTATGGTTCGTACATCCCTCAATACTCTCTTGAAGGCGCTAGGCTTTAAGTACAAAAGGAATGACAATAGGAGATCATTAATCGAAAGAAACAATATATCTGCCTTAAGAGCTTGCTTTCTTCCCAAGTATATGGAAAATCATAACAGCATATTCAGACGCCAAATTATATTAGATTGATGAGACCTGGATTTATTTAAAAGGCAACAAAACAAATTTTTGGCAAGACAATAGTGTTAAAAGTGTCCCTAAGCCAGAAGGATACCATGGGAAATGTTTTATAATCATTCATGCTGGCTTTTTGAAAGGATTTGGGTGCAAGTTTAGTGTTCGCCTCAAAATCTTTGACGTCCGATTACCATGGTGAAATGAACAACACTATATTTCAAAAATGGATGGCGACACAGCTAATCCCAAATTTAGAAGAGCCATCCTTAATAGTAATGGATAAAGCACCGTACCATAGTGTACTTCAAGAACAACAGCCCTGCAGTTCCTCAGCAAAGGCTGAAATAGCTGCTTGGTTAAATGCCAATAATATTATATGTGATGAAAAACTCACAAAACCAGAACTACTGCAAGTGGCGAAACGGAACAGAAAAGATAATAATCTTATATATATATCTATACATATAATTGATGAAGTAGTAAGGGAACATGGCCATGAATATTTAAGACTTCCACCCTATCATAGAATTAATTTGGGCTAATGCGAAGACATACTTTAATAAACATATTAGTAGGGACGGATATAATGATGAAAAAGTAAAAAATATATGGAAAGAAGCATTGGAACAGTGTAATGAAGAAGTATGGGAAAAGTCAGTAGCACATACAGAGAAATTAATTGAAGACTGGTTTATCCGAGAACAACACATCATCAATGTTGAAGTTGAGCCTATAATAATCAACGCAAATGAAATTTCCTCGTCTGAATCTGATGAAGATATATAGCTATGTAGTTATTGTGATTCATTACTGAACTTATTAATATACCTAATTATTTAGATATAGGAAAACTTATAATTATTTATGTATTATTGAATTTAATAATTTTAAGTACCCAGTATTTAACACTATATTTAAACAGCTGTTTTTGTATGCTTTATATAATTATATGAAATATTTGTAATAAATGTGTAATGCAATTGTTTAAGGACCTTTATATTCCCATACTTTGGTAACGTTTTCATCATATAAAAATTGGTCTCGACAATAATGTTTATAGAGTAAATAACCTACAAAAATAGTAAATAGAGTATTTAACCTACAAAATTATTCGATCGATCTATGACATAAAACTTTACAATTTAATGACAACCACTGGATATTTTACGTTATAATATCGATTTATAACACAACGTTTTATAATTTTATGTTATAAATATATACAAATAAATGTATCGTGAATTTAAATCATAAACATAAATATCCGTCTTTCAACGCAGTAGCCACTCTATTATGAAAGTTAGCACTAATTTGACTAATAATTTTTGATTTGATTCGTATGGATAAAAATTGATGACGCATGGGTAATCTTTGGACGGTTCATCTGTATATACATATGATACTATAGAATATAGATAGAGATTTTAATTGTACTATATTTTTATAATATTCCGAGATAATACTATATTGTGTTTAATTTGTCATAACAGGTGCGCTGTGTGTAGATATTTTTGAAGAAGTGTTATCAGAAACAACAGGGTTTTCCACTTCGTTGGTTCCTCCTTGGATTTCTTCTAGTTCGCTTTCCTCGAGCAAGGGAACTCCTAAAGGACAGAGCGCATTCAGTATATCGAGAAATTAAATGTGAACATTACAGTACGACTAAACATGCGGAGATTTACCACTAAACACCAAAATCACTTTTTTAACCATGTTAACATCATCAGGAGAGGAGATGATAACATGGTTAGCGAAACGTGCGTCGAGAAGTTAAAAAAAGTGATTTGGTGTTTAGTGGTAAATCTCTTCAAGTTTAGTGTTTCATACTAACGGTTCCAATAGAAGAAAAAATATTTAAAGAAATAAAATATTTAAACACTAAACTCGAAGAGATTTACCTTTAAACCTCTTACTTAAATAACCACGCTAGCATCATCAGGGGATGATTTCAATCATATTCCCGACGCGCATCTCGCTAACCATGTTCGCATCATCTGAAGATGATTCAATATGATTGGCATGATTTTAATATGATTGAAATCAACTCCTGATGATGAACATGGTCATCGAAACGTACATCGAGAAGTTTAAAAAGGTGATTTGATGTTTAGTGGTAAATATCTTCGAGTTTTGCAGTAAATGTTAGAATGTTATATCAACATAAGCTACAAATTATTTTCAAAAAAACTACACCGTAATTATAGCAGAGTATAAAGTATTCTAAGATGGTCAACAGGTTGTTTAGCTGATTGCATCCACCTTAGAGGTAATAACTTGCAAAAACAAGCAAATTTGTCCTTTATCAGTTAGAAAAACAAGGAAAAAAATCAAAATATTCGTTTCACAGTAAAACATAGTGGTGTGAAGGGTGCATGTCTTGAACTGAGACAAGAAATTTAGTAGCCATTGATGGAATTTTAAATCCTCGGAAGTATACGGACATACTGGGAGAAAATGTGTTTGAAAGCTTTGAAATATGGTACAAAGGATGACTTCAGATTCCCACAAGACAACGACGTGAAATACACTGCAAGAATTAGGGAAGAATAGCTACTATACGAAAGTTGCGATGTGTTCGAAATTAGCAACAATGGTGTTGCTAGGCGTCATCTGACATATACAAGGCAAGATTTGACATTGTTGACTGCATACGTACTCAGAAAATTTCATCTCAGTTAAAAAATGAAATTATCTCAACAATAGTGCATCGATCAACTCACTTTGACTATTGGCAATGAAGTAGCATCTAAAACCACTGTATATCACCGGTTTAGTGAATTCAATCGTGATAATCGTTCGTTCACGGACGAATTTAAAGAATGCCATCCAAAATCGGTTGTTGTGCCAACATCGATACTGTGCGCGAACTGATAAAGCAAGATTGTCATGTGACATACTGTGAGCTTAAAGCATCCCTGAGTATTAGTATGACAAGCATACACAAGATTTTACATGAACATTTAGCCGTGAAAAAGATTTGTGCGCGTTGAATTCCGCATAATTTGACAAACGCTCAAAAAAAGGGTCGTGTCGATTGGTGCAAAGAAATGCTCAAAAATATAATCGTGGTGCGTAAAAAGAATCTTGGATCTATGCGTATGAGCTCGAAAGTAAACGGTAGTCGACTGTATGGGTCTTTCAAAATGAGCCAAACCTAACAAAAGTTGTCCGCACTAGGAGCACTCCGAAGCAAATGGTTGCCTGTTTTTTGGGATACATGGGCATGTGGTTACAGTGTCATTAGAGAATCTTAGAATCATAAATTCTGAATGATACACAACCATTTGTTTGTCAGAACTCTTTGAAGAAATAAGAAAAAACAACCAGCGACACAGGATCATTCTTAACCATGACAACGCGAGCTCTCACACATCGGACCGAACAAGTCAAGATTTAATTAAAAAACCAAGATTAATATCTAAATTTCCACTATATTTAAAACTTGTACGCATGACAATTGTTTCGACACACAGTGTCTTTTTCAAATACACATTAAATTAAACTAACAGTAAGAAAAGCTTAGATTAGATTAGTTTAGGTAGTCACTACCTAAACTAATCTAATAAAACCATAAATGATGATAGTCCCGCGTCTCAATGTCTAGAGTAATATAAGTTGAACAAGGGTGAACAATTCAAGTCTACCTGAACATTAAGTAAAATACCCAAATATTTTTCTTTTATTAATTTCTAGGCTCTCTAAAACATTTAGTTTTTTAGATTTATTTTCGTTATGCAACATTTTGAAATTATCGTTGAAAGTGTGATTTTCTAACATTAAGTGATTGGCATAATGAGAATTATTCTGTTCTTTAATATAACTTCTTTTATGTTCATTAAGCCTGGTGGAAAAGGATCTTCCTGTTTGTCCAACATAGACTTTTGGATAAGAACCGCACTCAATTAAATAAACTCCTGATTTATGAAGTTTATTTGTTTGACTTTTATTGTTTTTTATTAAGCGTCCAAGACTATGGTTTGTTCTGAATGCAATATTTATATCGCTTGTTTTTGACAAATGTTTAGAAATTAATTTGGTGACTTTTCCTGTATATGTAATTGTTTTGTATGCGGTGTTCTTGACTTTATCGACAGGATATATTAAATTAGTGGTATTATTATAACATTTTTTATTAATTATTTTATTTTTAATGTTTGGGTCATAACCATTATTCACTGCGATCTGTTTGATGACATTCAATTCTTTGTTATAGTTATCTATTGACATTGGGGTATTTATTAATCTGTGGATGAATGAATTAAATGCTGCCATTTTTGCGAATAAGACTTGTTATGAATGACTAAATCATTCAATGATGACTAAATCATTCAATGATGACTAAATCATTCAAATGTGTGAGATTGTTATGTATAACTAAATCTGTGTAACTGTTAAATCCAAAAAGTTAATAATATTGTTTTGTTCTTCTTCAACTGTAAAATGAATGTTCTTATGTAAAGAGTTTTAATAAGTTAGGAATTGATTTAATGGTCTGTCAGTACCCGTAAAACAAATTATAATATTATCAACATATCTATACCAGTAAAGTGATGATTTGAATAGCTGATGTTGACATATCTTCTAAATTATCCATAAACATTTCTGCCCGTAAAGGATTTAAAGGGCTCCCCATCATCAAACCTTCTTTCGAAAAATAAAATCTGTTATCAAACTCAAAATAATTCTGATCCAAAGTAATTGATAGTAGGTCTAAAATTTCTTGTTTTATGATTGAATTAACGTTATTTTTAATTAGTAATGTGTCCACTAATCTCATTACTTCGTATGGTGGTATACTAGGGAATAAATTTTGTACATCGAAAGAAATTAGTTTAGATTTTTTGGGTAAATTAATATCTTTAATTTTATTGATGAAATCATAAGTATTTAGAATGGCATATTTTGGTTTAAAATTAGTGTATTGTAAAATGGTTTTGTTGACTTTGTTAGAAATTAATAAAAAAAAAAAATTGGGTATTTTACTTAATGATCAGGTAGACTTGAATGGTTCACCCTTGTTAAACTTATATTACTGTAGACATTGAGACGCGGGACTCCCACTAGATTAGATTAGTTTAGGTAGTAACTGCTTTTCTTACTGTTAGTTTAGTTTAGTATGTATTTGAAAAAGACACTGTGTGTCGAAACAATTGTCATACGTACAGTATAGTGGAAATTTAAATATTAATCTTGGTTTTTTATTTAAAATAAATTTCCATCAAGTATCGGCTACCTCAGTTAAATAAGTCATGATTTGATCGGTCAAAACATCAAATTGATGGGTCATCCGCCGTACGCGTCTGATTTGGCACCCAATGATTTCACTTTGTTTCTGTCCGTGAAGAATAAACTACGTGGCCAACGATTTTCGACGCCAGAAGAAGCCGTTGATGCGTTCAAAATGCATGTTTTCGAGATACCTCAATCGGAATGAAAAAAGTGCTACGAAAATTGGTTCAAACGTATGCAAAAGTGTATCGGTCATCGCGGAGAGTATTTTGAAAAACAATAAAACCATTTTCAACGATAAATATTTGTTTTTATTTGTTATTCCAAATATATAAAGAGCAACCCTCATACAATATCAGAAGGAAATTGATTATACCTCTCCAATCACAAGATATTAATCCTATTAAGAACCTATCTCATTTAGTGCATGAAAAGGTGAGAAAAAACAACTAAACAAATATAAATTCTTTAAAAACTGTTATTACTCTCAGAATGAAGAAATTCAGGGTGTAAGGGAAATCATTTTCGTAAATTTAACTAACCGGAGTCTTAAGGTATTATTTGAAAATTAAAAGTATTTTTTCTTTCTTTTTTTGGGGTTTTCGCCACGATGTAAAACTCAAAAAATATCAAGGATATCTGTTCTTATCTAAATAAAAGAATCACTAGGTAAAAAACAAAACGGAGACTAATTTTTCAGTGATTCTTTTTCTCTAATAAATTTGCCTAACGAACAAAAAAAAATAATACAAATATAATATTAGTTTTTAAAAGGTAAAGGTAAAGGTAAAAGTATTAGGGTTAGAGACGCATCAGCAACTAAGGCTCTTTAGCGACTGGACCTACAGCTTAACGTGGGTTCCGAACCACGGTCATCAGCCACCAACAATCCAGGTTAGCACTCCCCTCAGGCCTTGGTTATGTGCTTACCCATAAGTCTATCAGGAAGCTTACCGACTAGCGAGTGACCAACGTAGAACACTTCTCAGAAGGCATCCGGCCTTACCCAGCCTTTAACTGGCGTGACTGAGGGGTAATTCGTAGTTGGATTTTACACTCTTGCCTAGAAACAATCACAGACCTTTAGGAAGTAAACAGACAGAAGAAAGAAAGGAAAACAACCACCCGAGCGCTGGAATCGAACTAACTACCGCGCCAATGCGAATTTCGGCCCAGCAGAGACAGGTCGCTGCTCTTTCCGTCCGCGGAAACAGGACTGGCTTGATTTTTGAAATTTTTGTTCGTTAGGCAAATTTATTGCAGAAAAAGAATAACTGAGAAATTAGTCTCCGTGTTGTTTTTTTACCCAGTGATTCTTTTATTTACATAAGAACATATATTTTTGGAGTTTTAGATCGTGGCGAAAATGCCAAAAAAATATATGAACTCGCCCCAACCATTTAGACAATACAATATTTTTATAGCCATTTATTCCATACGTTTCAAAGTAAATTTTGTATATTTTGTTACAGAAAAACGGAACACTTACACATTATTGTCGTTTAAAGTCAAAGTTGAAATTGCTAGCATTAATTTTTCATCTAATTTCAACTATTACTCTCCATTACACCCTGAATGGATAATGAAACTCCAAGTTGATAAGTTAATTATCTTATTCAACATACGGGGGTAGTCTGAAAAGTTTCCAGCCCTAACATGAAGATTGCGTTACTTGTCAAGAATATTCTGGTAATATAATTGCGTGTGCGTTGAAAGATAGCTTTGAGAATTGCATTGTCATTTATGTTAGTTAATAGCACCTCCGCAAATTAAAACCAAACGTTAATATGTTTGACGAGTAACGCCATCTTCATGTTGAGGCTGGAAACTTTTCAGATTACCCTCGTATATGTATTTGTTGTTGTTACCTTCAGTGTTGACAATGGAACAGCCATCGAAAGAGGCCAAACTGCCACAGTGGCCCCTGCAAGAAGGATTTTGGGAGATGGCGCTGTGCGATGAGGCGGTGTCCAAGGTAATGTTGGTAGAACCTTCTGAAATTGTGACCGTATCAGTGGAACCCATAGATTCTCCACCTGACCGCATGCTTGGAGTATGTGACACACTGAAAATATGTTCATTATTAATACTAATCAATTATTTTAGCGGAACCGTTTTTAACATCTCGACGTTTTCGCGAACCATGCACGTTTCGCTAACCATGTTAGCATCATCAGGTTATGATTCAATCGATCCTGAATCATCTCATTCGAGTTTACTATTAATATTGCTGTTTCGTACTTCATAAGTTATTGTCATATTATTAATGTTACCATTTAAGAGCTCAGTAATTCAAATTAACATGGCAGATAGTGAAAAAGCCAGAAAGTCTAATCAAGGCGAGTTATCGAGGGGTGAATGCAGGTAATAGAAAAAGAGGTAGACCAAAGACAAACTGGAAAGGGGCCGCTGGAGATCGATCTGAATGGAGGCGAGGTGTACATGATGTCAGGGCTTGCTGTAGCACCATAATAGGAATTTCTCATCACTTATCTATTTTAAAAATTAATCTAAGGCAACAATGGATCAACAAACTCAAGCACCGATCAGTGTTGACATATAATTTCAAACGTCTGGTAAATATAATAATCTTTGATGCCTAGGGCATCGTTTCTCAACCTGGGGGTCACGCTCAGGAATATGGAGACTCGCAATGTGTTTAAAAAAATAAAACCCGTATGCGAAACTTCCTCTTATTAAAGTATTTTTAACTTAAAAACAAGTGTAAAAATATGAAATATTACCAGGTAATAACAACATAATAAAATAAACTTAATAAAGTAATAGCCAAAGTCAAAAATTCTAGTTTTAGAGTTTTGTCGGCCGATATCTAATAAGTTGGTTGTGAATCTCAATAGATAATTCAGCAGCTGTAACATCTTTATCAAACGGATTGAGAATACATCTTTTCGACAAATCATCGTTGCTATCTGGAAAACAGTCCAGTAATTGAATTTTCAATTCGCGTAAATGAGTTTTCATGCTCTCCAACGCGTGATCAATTACAGAATTTTCTAAATCCATATTTTTGGTAATATTATCGGAAGTTAAAGTGAATGCATCGAAATTGCGCTTTTCATGGCGTATAATAGAATAAAACAAAATATTTTCAATTCATCTAGCAATTCAAAAAGCCTCGTTAGAACTTTTTCTCGGGACAACCACCTGACTTCAGTATGGAAAAGCAGTGAGTCCTATTTGGTACCCATTTCTTCGCATAATGTGGAAAGCAATCTAATCTGCTATGGTCGACTTTTAATAAAATTATCGATTTTTACGGCTTCTGACAGAACAGTTTTTAATTACTTGAAACCTTTTTTGTAGCAAGTGCATTTAGGTCTTATGTCTAATTTTACCATAACCTTGAAAATATTTAGCACTAAACGCCAAATCATTTTTATTGAACTGCTCGACCCACGTTTCGCTAACCATGTTAGGATCATCAGGAGATGATTTAATCTAATTCTAAAACTAAACTATGTACTATTTATATGAAAAACCCTACCTAACGAAGCGTGTAAAAATCGTGAAGTTTACTAAGCCTTACATTAATAATTGAAACAGTTGACTGAACGGGATAGGTCCTTTATCTTGGTTCATGATTTTCTTACATTTTTCTATTTGAATACTTTCAAATGCATCCAAAGCCCTATTATTATTAATACTTTTAATAAGTCTTAAATTACTAATATCTATACTGTGGTCGTGTTCGATTGCATGTTGGGCAACACAAGATTTTTCATTTCACCAATATCTAATGTGGGCAATATGTTCTTTATATCTTGTCAATAAGGATCTTTTTGTTTGTCCAATATACCTTCGACCACAGTTTTTGAAAAATTTGCGTAATGCAATGAAATAACTACGAAATAACTACACATATTGAAAGATTGTGCATCTAACGGTATGAGGAAAAAAATTACTGCTGCAAACGTGACTTATGAAATGTTTGAGACGTATATAAAACAAATAAGTATGCTGGTATAGCATATATATATATATATATATATATATATATATATATATATATATATATATATATAGATGAGAATAGTGCTGTGAAAGTTACCAAAGCCCAAAAAATTTTAGAAAATTTTTTTAATTACTTCGAAAATAAAGATCAAAATAACGGCTCGAACCCGGTCCTGGCCCTGAACAGATCCTGAATCTAAAGTTGATCCTAAGACATCAAAAACTGTACAATATAAATCTCGTTTGTACATTTGTGGATTTCAAAAAAGCATATGACTCTAATGACGGCGAATCTTTATTCCAAATCTTGAAAGAACAAGGACTAGATCTGAAAACACTGGCAATTATTAAAGCAACATTAATTAATACAAGGTCAAAAGTTAAATTCATGAGTGACATCTCAGAGCCCTTCGAAATTAAAACTGAAGTGAGACAAGGGGATGGACTCTCGCCACCCTTATTTAACTGTGTTCTAGAAAAAGTAATACAGGAGTGGCGTGCAAAAAAGTCGGCCTTGAATATTGACCAGCCCATTAAACCGGGGAGAATCAACATCAAAATTGATTGTCTGGCGTTTGCTGATGATCTAACAATTTTAGCTCAAGATGTATTAACGGCACAGAAACAGATTGAAATCCTAAAAGAAACAGAAGAAAAGGTAGGTCTCCAAATATCCTTTGAAAAGACACAATACATGACCTGCAACAGAGTAAGAACACCATTTCTAAAAACAAAATATGGTAACATCAGACGATTCTCTCAATTCAAATATTTGGATGAAATAATCATGGAAAATGGGTTGGAATAAGGGTAGATGTCAAAAAATGGAAACAGCATTGAGACTTACACAAAATATTTACAAAAAAATGCCTATGTAAAAACACAAAACTCAGACATTACAACACAGTTATTAAGCCAGAATGTGTATATGGGGCAGAAACGCTCATTTTGAATAGAAAGAGAGCCATCAAGGATATTGAACAGAAGGAAAGAAAAATCATAAGAAAAATCCTAGGCCCCAAACAACTAAATAGCACAACATACCGACTTGAAGAAAACCAAGAAATCAAACAATACCCAGATATACATAGCGATATGAGAAAAAGAAAACTTAAGTTTTACGGACACATAAAACGGATGAATCCGAGTAGACTAACTAGACAAATAGTCGAATTTTATGAAAATAGGAGTACAGCTAAAGTAGAAATAATTAAATGGATTGCTGCAATTAAAGAGGACCTAAGATCAGCAAATGTTACACAAAGTGAAATTTAGGATAGAGGCTGTTTCAGACACAAGGTTGACCTTTGGAAGGTTGGCCAGGGAGAAAAATGTAGGAAGGCTGGAACAACTTGGTCTGACGAAAGGAAAAAAGCTCATAGCGAAAGAATGAAATCAGTATGGGCGCAAAGGAAGGCTAACAACAACAAACGCTTCTAATTGTACTTCGCGTGGTCCACCAGGGCCCATACGTGAATAATAATAAATAATAATAAAGTTTATTTATATAATGGTATATATTTTGTTATGTGTTACTTTATGTAATAAATGTAACTGTGTAACTAAAATGTGTATGACACGGATATCCCCACAAACTGCATTCGATGTATGTTTAAATTTCGTGCGCGTCATAACCTCTTTGACCGCGTTGCCACATGTAATTAACATAGTTACATTTTTCTTAATTATTTCCTAATTACTCTTATCACACGATCTGAAACTCGATTTGTGAGTAATCAAAATGTTAGATTCTTTTTTTTCCGTTTCACCAGCTGTAGACGGTGAATCGGTGAATGCGGTGAATCGGAATCGGTGAATTCTTTTTGTCACAAATTTGTCCATTTTACACAAGTCTTGTAGTTCGGTATTTGTGGCAGTGTACGATTTTTCGGTATCGGCCCATTCACACTTACATCCGTCAATGACGATTCGTTCGTTATTTAACACAAAGACAAATAGATGATTCGTTTCTTTCATGATCCGTAAACGTGTGAACACGTTCGTAGGAGTACCATTTAAAAATCAAAATGATTTTTCATAAACCGATAATGAAAAGATAACGAATCCTCGCCGTGTTAACTCGCCAATGTAAAACATTAATAAACGCTAAATAAACATATTGTAGTGAGAGAGTCGCGACGTTTTTTACTTAACGTTTTGACTATTTAGTGGGTCACGACACTAAAAAGGTTGAGAAACCACGGCCTAGGGTGTTCTAATAAAGATCGGCTTTTTTTTTTCGATGGCCTGACATCCTTGTTCAGAACTTTCCTCTTACTGCAAAAAACACTTGTCCATAATAAATTCAAACATCAAAATATCACTAATGTCTTGAGGATACCGACAAATAAACCATACTGTGTCGAGTGGGTGTTCCTTAAAATCGGTAATTGATATTTATAAGACGCCCAGCAGACCAGGTGCAGCTCGATGACGAGCGTAGGATGCTACTGACAAACATAAACAAATTAAAAGCATACTTATTAATTAATCTGAATAGATTCGATGCCGGACGACCTGCTTTTGCATTATTATTATAATAGGTATTCTTATTAACACGGATTATAGTTGTTGAAAGGATATCGAATATAAATATTGGGTGTTAAGACATAATTGGAAAAAGTATTTGCAATCAGTCATTATCATCTGCTCGAATATAAATGTTTAGAGATATTTGCCTATAAACAAATAATATATGTTCAAAACAATGTCATCTGCATGTCACAAAAAATCTGCATCTTCAAACTTTTTCGGCTGTCGTGGACGCACCTTGTCTTTTATATATAAATCACCACTTTTGAAGCGTTTAAGGGGGTATTCTAGTCTAGAAGCCCGAGTTTCGAGCGTTTTTTAAGGATTCATAAAGAAAGCAATTGATTTTTTTACAATCCATTTTTTTATAGCTTATTTATTCATATTTCGAGAGTACATAAAAAAATTTAAAAAAAAAAAAATATATATATATATATATATATATATATATATATATATATATATATATATATATATATATATATGTGTATATATATATATATGTATGTGTCCCGGTCGTCATGATATTTCATGTCATGTCATTTGAAAAATAAAATTATGGATAATTTTTTATCAGTATAAAGGCCAGTAAAAATTTCAGCAAATTATGCGTCGTTGAAGTAGAGGGGGGGGGGGGGGGGGAGCTGTGTCCCGGTCGTCATGATATTTCATGTCATGTCATTTGAAAAATAAAATTATGGATAATTTTTTATCAGTATAAAGGCCAGTATCGTATGAACCAGAAAAAGCGTCAAAAAATTTTTTTTTCGCAAATTTGTGGCTACTCAAAAATTGAGGTCGATTTTCCCACTAATTTTTTAACTTTCCCGAATTTTTTAAAAATATAAAAAATAATTTTTTTAAAGATTTTATTGGTTCATACGATAGAGGAATATATAAAGAATATTCATGCCAAATTTTAAGTAAATCGGCCGACTAGAACTTGAGATATTATGTCAACCGCATCGAAAAAAGTAGTTTCGAGAAAAAGGCGTTTAAAGTTTTACGTCAGGCAGTGTAACTGATAGATGCGTACATATAACTTAAATTCTCTTAATCAGCCATCCCAGCTCCATACATCGGGCCTTCTTCTACTTCATATTGCTGATTTTCAGCGTATAATGAAAAAAAGGAAAGAGAGTTATTCATCTTCAGGTAGCTGCAGCCTTCAGTGGCCTATTGTTACAGCCGCTCCGCCCAAACAGGTCTGGGTGCTACGTCACTAAAACGACTATAACTTTAAAAATAACTCGAATCTTGAAAAATCCTTTTAGGGAGATATTCTTGAATATCCGAACTATGGAAATATGGAAAAAATCGATTTTTTCAAATTTCTTCCCCTTAAACCATCATCAAGTTTTTTTGGGTGAGGGCACGTTCACCATAAGTCTCAACTAACAATCGATAACTTTTAGTAGCCATTTTTTTCAAATGAAGGAAAAATATTAAACTTCCCGGCAAAATGTCTCTTACTAGTACATGATAGTACATATTCAAAGCTATTAAAAACTACCTTTTTTGCACAATGACAATTAATAATGAACAGACTTTTGATGGCGTATATTTACCATCCAAAACGCTATAGATGTCATTAGTCTATACCAGGGATCTCCAAACTTTCCAGTCTTAGGGCCATACTGATTACTCCAGTACGTTTCAAAGGTCAAAACCGTTTTAATTTTCCTGCCATCATCTATCATTTCTAAATTAGTCGCTGTGTACGCGCCCTAAACGAGCAACGATTCAATTACTATTGTGTATTGTGTACACTTGAAGAAATATGGTGGTCAAAAGCGGAAATAGGTAGTGGTAGTACCATCTATCGCTAACAGATGGCCCTAGTACTACTTTCGAAAGGGCAGTAACAATCAAACATTCGTGAAGAACCTCGTTGGTTCGAGAAAGTTCTGGAGTATTCCACTCACTTCAAGTGTCAACCTGTCAGTTTGTCAGCAAACATCGTGACTCCGAGGGCACAAGACATCGCAGAAAATATATCATCTCAACTGTCTGACAAAAATGGACATCTCGAGTCAGTTTCTCTGGCGTTGGATGACGCCTTCAACGGATGTGTCAGATACTGCTCAGGTGTTGATTTTTATTCGCGGAGTAAGAACTTCTTGATACTGATAGTATTCACGGCACGACTACCGGAGAAGATATTTTTAAGGGAGTTGAATATGCCATTAATAAGAAAAACTTTCGATGGAAAAACTTGAAATCTATTACAACTGATGGAGGCAATATGTGTGGTAAAAATAAAGGAGCGGTTACTACAAAGGCTGTAGAAAATAATGGTTGTTCAAAACCATTAGTCTTGCATTGTATCATTAACAGTTCTTGTTCGGAAAATGTTTGGATATGGCTGAAGTTCTAAAATCAGTCATATCAGTTGTTAAATTCATCAGATCCAATGGGCTGAATCACCAACAGTTTCGCGAGTTTATTGAAGAGATTGGAGAAAATTACTTACCATATCATACTGCCGTACGCTGGCTTAGTAACGGAAAACTCCTTCAGTGCTTTTTTTGAACTTTGACCAGAAATCGAAATTTTTAAACATGAAAAACATCGTCCTCTTACCGAATTACAAGATAACGAATGCTTGTGGAAGTTAGCATTCTATGTCGATTTGACAAAACATATGAACGAACTGAATTTGAGATTACAAATTGAAAACCAGCTTCTCCCTGATTTATACACTAATATCGAATCGTTCTGGTAGAAAATAATACTGTTTCAATCAGAATTGCGTAAAAAATGTTTCACACTTTTTAAAACATGTGAAATATTCAGCCACATTACCGGAACTGATTTTCCCGTCGATTTTGCAATCGAAGCTTTGAGTGCTTTGAAGATAAATTTTGATATTCGTTTCTCAAACTTTGATGTCATTGTGAATGAAATTAAGATTTTTCAGAATCCTTTTGATATTGACATTGAGCCCGAGCCTCGGAACTTCAAATGGAAATTATTGATTTACAGTACAGTTATATAATTAAGAACAAATATCAAAACTCATCTTTGTTGGAATTTTATAAGTCTTCCACTGGTATAATTTAATAATTTGCATACATTTTCTCTGGCTGTTTTCTGTTTTTGGTACTACTTACTTTTGTGAGAAAACATTCTCCAAAATAAAGTACACAAAGAATGTTTACAGATCTAAGTTAACGGATGAGCATCATTTATTTCTTTTAATAGCTCGTACAGGTAAAATTGGTCCACAACTACAAACTATTGTCAGTGGAAAATCACAATTACATAAGACTCATTAGTATTTTTTACAAGTGGACACCAAGCGGTTTTACTCGTGTTAATTCCGTTTAGCCTTTCCGTTTCTGGGCGATTTTCAGGACAAGAATCATATGTGTGATTCAGGCTATATACATTCCAAACATCGATATACATATATATATATATATATATATATATATATATATATATATATATATATATATATATATATATATATATATATATATATATATATATAAATATGGTACTCTTTACCTCAACACAACTACTAAGGGTGAAATCGCGGAATGTCCTGTGTTTATAATTTAGCGGGATTCATTACAATTATTTGTTAGATATTATGCTTAAGTTAAATTTTCTCCGTATTATACTTATCATTCAGTTTTACCCAGCAATTAAATAAAACCGAGTTATTATCAATCCGTGTTTATTTATCAAACTTATCATAGCAACAATAACAACAAAAAGCCATTAGCCCACAAATTTATTAGTAATACAATCTCTTAGCAAAATTGACATAATTAAGAACAGATATTTTTGATATTTTTTTCAGTTTTAGATTCTGCCAAAAAAAACTAAAAAAAATATATATATATATATATAAAGAGAATCGTATCGTTGTTATAGAACTATAGTTCAGAAGCTGTGAACTGCTTACGTTCATATCTTAAGAAAAGTTGGTAAAAAAATTGAGAAAGGGAAAATAGGTCATCTGTCTTCTGTGACGGTTTGAAGTAGGGATTAATATGCCGGATTCATAAGAATAGAGATAGAGGAAACAACTATATTTGATACTCCTTTATTCTAGATATTCATAGATTTTAAAAAGGTGAACGCCTACGTACAAAGGGCAGTAGAATATGCGGCGATTGAAGAAATGGGAATACCAGTCAAGTTGATTGGATTAACCCGGATGACGATACTGAAATCAAGGCAATAGTCAAAATTTAACAACACATGGTAAAATTTGAGATTGAAGAAGATTTGCGACAGAGGGGTGAATTGACACCAATTCTGGCACATAGTATTGACCAAAGTCATCAGCAAAACAGACATAGACGTAAATGGAACAATGATAAATAGAGATGATAAACAGATTTTAGTGTGTCTGAACTTCCCATATGGGTCGTTGTCAAACGTCTGCCGGATCATCATGGAAGGTTTAACATCAGAGCAACACTTGCAAATTGTCCAAATTTATTACTTCAACCGAGCGATGTATTCGCCGAATTATCGACAAATTTCGAACGCATTTCCATTAGTTATACATTAAAACAAAAACAAGACAAAATACTGTACGTTTCTAAGAAAATATCGCCGCTCTTTCTGATGAAGATTCAAATTTATCAATTCGTCGCCGTTCGTAGGAAGTGGGACCTTGTTATTCGACTATGTGGAAAATATTTGTATAAAGATCTTGGTGTGGTGCCTTACAAGATCCAACTTGTCCAAGAACTCAAGGCGCAAGACCATCCCTTGCATCGTACGTTCGGTGATTGAGCCCTAATTGCCCTTGCAATCAATCATTGGAAAATGCGGTAAATTTAAATCTTAAAGTACTTATTGGGACACTCTTGCCATATTGTATAGCATGCAGACAAATCATCTCATTATGCTAAGGGTTTTATAAAGTTCGATCATCGCTAGTCTAATTGTTTCCAATTACAAGGTGACAATGTTGAAATGTTCCAAAAAACTTCTTTTCTTTATCAAACCGAGAACTTTTTAAATGCCTCGCGTAACTAACTTGCAGTACAGCATATTGTTCCTGTAATAGCTTATCACTGTTTAAATTGATTTGGGTTATTGCCTTTCAACAACCATCTAATTGCTCGGTGAGTCAACCGAACGCAGTAAAAGTTAAAAGTACATCTCGACCATATAAGGTAAGCTCGTTGAAATAATTGTGTTTTGGTTATGGAAGATTAGATGATCAATGTTGCAATTTAATGATGAAAAAATTTAAAGTGCAAATGAGACATTTCACAAATGACGACTTAATGTTGTCTAAGGGATCACACACAAAGAAAGCAGGTTTCATGGCACCTATAAACGCCGATAATTTACTTATAGCCTGTACAAAACTAAAACGGTTGCACGTCATCGATGACACTATTAAAGAACAGCAGAAATACCACTAAAAAAATTAAATAATAAAATAATCAAATGGAATGTATTCAATAAATTTCAAATTTCGCGGCTATTTTCGGTTGGCGTAATATGCGACACTGTCGGGTTTAAAATTTGTCTTGTTGATATTTATTGATACGTTTGGAGGTTACCACATTTGTATCTAAACGTTTACTTTCATTTTTACCTCGCGATCGAAAACAGTTTCTTTAAGAACATCATCATCATCATCATCAGCCTGTGTCGATCCACTGCAGGATGAAGGCCTCTTCAGCATGCTTCCAACTTTCACGGTCCTGGGCTTTCCTCTGTCACTCGGGTCCAATATACTTAACGATGTCATCAATCCATCGTGCTTTCGGTCTTCTTCGCGGACGTTTGCGATCAAGCGGTATCCACTCCAGGATTGCCTTGGTCCATTTGTCGCCTGGCCTCGCTATATGGCCTGCCCATCTCCATTTCAATTGCTTTACTCTTCCAATTATGTCACATACTTTTGTTTGTTCCTTGATCCATGCGCAGGACTTTCTCTCTCCTTCCTTGATCCTTGATCCATGCGCAGGACTTTCTCTCTCGTCTTGTAATGCCAAGCATACATCTTTCCATTCCCCTCTGTGCCACCCGAAGTTTTTGAATTGATTGCGATGTGAGTGTCCAAGTTTCACTTCCGTATGTCATAACGGGTAGAACGCACTGATCGAAGACTTTAATTTTCAGACAAAGTGGGAGTCTGCTCTTAAACACTATGTTGAGCCTGCCAAATGCCCGCCAGCCGCCTTTATTTTTTTTTATGTCGAAATATTTTATGTTTATAGTGTACGTACATTTTACAATTTATTTTATTTATCAGGGTTTAAGGCCGCTATTTGTATATATTTTTTTATATGGGGCTTTCAATGCCAAATCGACCACTTTTGAACCCGACCCCTTTCGTTTTCGCTGAAACTTTTGTGTCCTTTTTTACCTCTGCAAAGAGGTTTATCAGAATGTTTTCAAATTTTTTTAGCCAACCCAAAAAAAGTTGAGTTTTTGAAAAAATGGCTCTTTTTTTTCATATAGTCATAACTTTTTCAAAAATTGATCTATTGAGACGTTTTTCAGTTTTTAGGCCGACATTTTTAATTTTCTTTTCTCTCCAAAGAAAAAAACTATGATTTTTCTGTAAATATTCCCAAGTACAAATGGGAGTGGGCTGACTTTTCCTTCTATTTTTTTTATTTAATTGAAAAAAATGTTTTTTTTAATTTTTCAAACTTTCTCACTTTCTCTATTTTAAAAACTTTGTTTAGACAGTAAAATTAATTTCAGTCAATGAGCCGGTCGCTTTGGTACGGACGGTAAGAGCACCGGCCTGCCGTGGTTGGCTCGATTCCAGCGCTCGGATGGTTGTTATTCTTTCTTTTTTCTGTCTGTTTACTTCCTAAATGATTGTGACCCCTCAGTCAAATGATTACCCCTCAGTCACGCCAGTCAAAAGCCTGGGTAAGGCCGGATGCCTTCTGAGAAGTGTTCTACGTTGGTCACTCGCCAGTCGGTAGGTTTCCTGATAGACTTATGGGTAGGCACATAAACAAGGGATTATAGCCTGAGGGGGGTGCTGGCCTGGGTTTGTCGGAAGCTGATGACCGTCGTTCGGAACCCACGTTAAGCTGTAGGTCCAGTCGCTAAATAGCCTAGTTGCTGATGCGCGTCTAACCCTAACACTTTACTTTTTACCTTTTATCAGTCAATGATTTTGCGATCTTTAAGATATCTGGTACTGAAATAAATAGTATTTGAATTTGCCACGAATTGGGTTCAGCGAAATCGAAAGGGGTCGGATTCATGGGTGGTCGATTTGTGCCAGTTGCACCACGTTATTGTTAGGCGTTGTTCAGTTTTTCCCAAGATATAATTAAATGTATTTAATATCATTCTCATACACTGGAAAATAACCGTTCTTCATGTTCTTTCAAAGTAAGAAATAGGTGAGGATATTCTCCATAAACTACTGTATTCCTTGCCTTGGTTCTTGCATTGGTATGATAACATTTTCCAGTAGTGCAAGTTCTCCATCAGAGGTGGAACTGAACATCTTGCCTTCATAAAATCTGCTTTTTTACTCGCATTAGTTATATACGTATGCATTAGTTATATACGTACCAGCGGGAAACCCAGCACCAGTATGCAGTGCCGAAATTAAGCGCTGGCTAACCTGCTTTCTTTGTGTACGTACCCTAATGTCTGCTCTTTCACAGATAATTTAATAATTTATATAAGAATTACCCTGAAAAAATATAAAATTGTATTAGGAATTTTTAGATTCTTTAACAGAATTATGAATGAAACTCATTTATAACTTCTTTGAGGGTATAAAAACACACTCGGAAACGATGCAAGAAATACTGAATACATTCTGATAATAACACAGATCAACAAATTTAAACTTTTTGAGGTAACATCGATGAAAGTTGGTGCGTATGAAGTATTTTGTAGTCCTAAAACCGAAAATGATGGGCTAATTACTGCAACACGTACCTTTATTTTGTTATATGTGGTCGGGGAAGAGGAAAAAAGGGGCCGACATATTTTAATAATCTAATATTTATTTAAGATAAACATATAAAACGTGTTAAATATGCGCAAATAATTAAGCAAAGATTAATATCCAAAAATTTCAAATATATTTAAAATTGTATGTGTGACAGTTGTTTCGACACACAGTGCCTTTTTCAAATACAAACTATACTAAACTAACAGTGAGAAAAGTAATTACAACCTAAAGTGTCCATCAAACTAATAATGCCATAAAACATGATAGTGGGGAAATCCATTTTTTGTCAGCGTCTAGGAGGGCAATGTAAGTTTAATAACGGTAAACCATTCAAGTCTAGCTGACCATTTAACACAATATTCAAATTTTTTCTTTTGTTAATTTCTAGGCTCTCTAAAAGATTTAATTTTTTGGATTTATTCTCATTAAGTAACATTGTAAAATTATCATTGAAAGTAAGCTTTTCTAACATAAAGTGGTTAGCATAATGAGGATAATTTTGTTGTTTAGTATAACTTCTTTTATGTTCGTCGTTGAGCCTAGTAGAGAAAAATCTTCCTGTTTGTCCAACATGGACTTCTGGACACGACCCACATTCAATTAAATAAACTCTTGATTTATACACTTTATTTGTTTTATTTTTATTGTTAACTAGCTGCCCGGACTTCATTCTGTCAAAAGTTAATAGTAAAAATTAAATAAGTATTCCCGATTGATCACGTTGTTTATGTCTCAACAATAAACGACGATTATTTACAAAAATAAGTTTTCTGTTTCGTAGACTGCAATACTTTATAAACTTGACGAAATTCATTCATACAATATTTTTTGTTTGGTTACTTGGCGTGTAAACAAATAAAGCTGACGGTTTCCCAACGCGAGAGCAGGCAACTTACATTGTTAAGTACATTTTTCACTGATAGCCGTATGCCGTTACAAAGACGCGATGGGTTAATATTTCGTAACATTATGACTACCTATCCTACTTTCAATTGCAGTTTATAGGGTGGCAATCCTGGCAAATCCAATGAGTTTTAAAATCCTGGTGGATAGTTGACGACATCATCTAGATTTGTTGCGCAATCAACTGGCTTGTATGTCTTTAATTTACCGGCAATTTCATTTTGAATTTTGAAGTTTATTTCATTTACATCCGTCTTTTTGGCAGCTAGTATAGCACGTTCGCTCAACCAAAAATGATCTTTGTAATTTTGAGCGACGTTTGGGAACACCATTTGTATGAGCTCGGTTGTTGTTTCAGTAAACTGACAAAAATCGACAGGAAATGTAATGCAGCCAGTGGAATCATCAACAGGGTTTTTGCCATTACCAAGGTCAATGAGTTGTTTAGAAAATATTTCTCTAGATCGATCATTTTGTAATTCAACACGCATATTCTTACTTAAATTTAGTATCTTGACGTATTTCCCAAAATGGAGGACTTTAAACATGCATTGAGTTCATACGCTGACGTTGACCGTGGAATCACTGGTATTGTTTGACGGAAGTCTCCTGCTAATAAAATCATCGCTCCGCCAAATCGGTTTTGATTGTTTCGCAGATCTTTCATAGTTCTGTCTAATGCCTCCAAAGACTTTTTATGTGCCATCGTACATTCATCCCATACAATCAACTTACATTGCTGCAAAACCTTTGTTTTTTAAACCTTTGAGTTTTATTGCTTTGAATATTCAATGGTAATTTTAGCGCTGAATGGGCTGTTCGACCGCCTTCCAATAATGTGGCTGCAATACCAGATGAAGCAAGTGCGAGTGCAATTTCAAAAAACTTGACACATTGACAATAGTGTCATGTATTCTAATATTTCAGTAAAATAAATAGCACTTACAAATGAATAATTATTTTATTATTATTGGAAAACAATTTTTGGTAATTGATTAAATTTAGGAAAAAGTATATAGTATATAACAAGAATTTTCATAATACAAATAATTAACTATCAAATGTGATCTCACAACTCTTACAACTAGTCCTCCGTCTATTCAAATACATTTTTCGATTCTTTTATGATTATGTTGTAATAATTTTGTGTATAGACCAAAATAATGACAAAATTAAAAATGCGAATTATGTCATGAAACTTGGTATGTAGGGTTAGAATAACATCCTGAACAACTCTTTCTAATAAGTGTTTTCGATATATCTAACGCGAAGCAAAATATCGAGAATTGACCCTGTTTGTGAATTCGAAGTAGGCTTAGTTTAAAGTTCAGATTTCAGTAGAGTATCTTAAAAAACGTCACCCGTCAATCTGTCTGACTGTGCAAAAATTCAAATTTGTATTCCTTCAAATAGCGAAAATGCGGGGGTGTCTTCATCTTAAATGCGACACACTGTATATCAAAAACTAATACATTTTTTAAATCAGGGAAAATTAATAAAAGTAATTCTGATTCTATGAATACCTTTCAAAAACAAATAATAAAAGATTCGTCTATTTGTAACAATTACGAGAAACAACAGTTAATAATGATGAATCCTCAGGCACCAAAATTACACTCGCTTATAAAATTATACACTTACCCAATTAGACCAGTAGTTTCAGTTATTACAGCTCCTTCAAACAAATTATCACATAAGCTCATTAAACTCATTTTACAATATAAGAATTTTAAACCAAAGTATTCCATTCTAAATACCTTTGATCTTATCAATAAAATAAAAGATATTAATTTACGAAAAAATCCAAACTAATTTCATTCGGTGTAGAAAATGTATTCCCATGTATACCACCCAACGAAGTCATAATACAAGAAATTTTGGAGTTACTGTCAATTACGTTGGATTAGAAAACTTTGAATTTGATAATTCATTTTATGTTTCTAATGACGGTTTGGTAATGGGGAACCCTTTAAGTCCTTTACTGGCGGAAATTTTTATGGACAAGTTAGAAAATAAGATAATTCAACATCAGTTATTTAAATCATCACTTTACTGGTACAGATATGTGGATGACATTCTAATTTGTTTTACCGGTTCTGATAGACAATTAAATTAAATCTTAACTCACATAAATAAGTAAAGTAAAGTAAAGTGTTTGGGTTAGAAGCGCATCAGCAACTAGGCTATTTAGCGACTGGACCTACAGCTTAACGTGGGTTCCGAACCACGGTCATCAGCTTTCGACAAACCCAGGCCAGCACCCCCCTCGGTTATGTGCCTACCCATAAGTCTATCAGGAAACCTACCGACTGGCGAGTGACCAACGTAGTCACATAAATACTTTACGTAAAAACATTAAATTCACAGTTGAAGTAGAGCAACATAATTGTATTATCTTTTCAGATTTAACTAATACTAAGAAATACATTAAACATGATTTTATTACATAATTATTCACATATTCACAAAAGATGGCAGCATTTAACTTTTTTATACATAGATTACTAAATATCCCCATGTCAATAGATAATTATAATAAAGAATTGAATGTCATCAAACAGATCGCCGTAAATAACGGATACGACCCAAACATTATAAATAAAATAATTAATAAAAAAAGTTATAAGAAAGCCATTAATTTAATATATCCGGTCAATGTCGAAAATGCAGTGTTCAAAACAATTACATATACGGAAAAAATTACAAAATTAGTATCGAGATATTTATCCAAAACAAACAATATAAATATTGCTTTTTTAAACAAAAAAGTCCAGGACTCCTCATTAACAACAATAAAAATCAAACAAATAAACTGTATAAATCAAGAGTTTATTTAATCGAGTGTGGGCCGTGTCCAAAAACCTATGTTGGACAAACAGAAGATCTTTCTCTACTAGGCTCAACGAACATAAAAGAAGTTATACTAAACAACAAAATAATTCACATTATGCTAACTATGTAATGTTAGAAAAGCATACTTTCAATGATAATTTTATAATGTTACAAAACGAGAATAAATCCAAAAAATTAAATAATTTACAGAGCCTAGAAGTCAACAAAAGAAAAAGTTTGAATATTTTGTTAAATGACCAGCTAGACTTGAATGATTCACCGTTATGAAATTTATATTGTCTTCCTATACGTTGACAAAAAATGGATTTCCCTACTATCATGTTTTATGGTATTATTAGTTCGACACTTTACGTTGTAATTATTTTTCTTATTGTTAGTTTAGTATAGTTTGTATTTGAAAAAGGCACTGTGTGTCGAAACAATTGTCATACATACAATTTTAAATATAGTGGAAAGTTTTAGATATTAATCTTTACTTATTTATTTAAAATGAATTTCCATCAAGTACCCGCTACCTCAGTTAAATCTATGTAAATACATTACTGAGGATTATGCGAATAAAACATATATTACATGAGATATTATACCGTGTGTCCCAGCCAAATGGAATAAATTCGTTAATAAATAAATGGGGGCGTGTTCTAAAAACGCTCGAACACGTCGATTGGTATTTTTAGATGCGCATTTTTTTCAACAAAATTTTTTTATACAGGGTGTGTCATGTAACAGTGGCCAATACCAACTTTCTTATTTTAAATACAACACCCTATATATTATTTAATTTTTGGATTCTTCAGGAAATTCTAGACATATTTCATATAAAATATCCTAGACTTATCTTCAACTGTTTCGGAAATATTAAGTGTTTTCAGATTTATTGCAAAAATTAACTGATTTTTTTATTTTATTTTTTTTAATTATTTGATTACAGAAATTCGCTACAACACACAATAGAAAGATGGTATTGGCCTCTGTTACATGACACACCCTGTATAAAAGGTTTTCGTTGGAAAAAAATGCGCAACCACACTTTTTTTTTTAACACTGTAAACAAAATTGTGGAAATTTCAAGACTATTTAGTTTTTGTATAATTTTTTTATTTAAAACATTTAATGTAACAAATGCTCGAATTGTGAAACCTGGACGTCCTGGCAACACCCCAACCTCAAGTAAAACTGATTCCTGACATTATTTAATGTTTGTGGCGTAATTGACCTAATGCTCTCGGTAATGCGTCCTCTTAAATCATTCAAATCTTGTGGCTTGGTTTTGTATACGACGCTTTTGAGATATCCTCATAAAAAAAATCCAATGGAGTGAGGTCCGGGGACCTTGGTGGTCATTCTAGTGGCCCTCCCCTCCCAATCCATCGATTTGGAAACACATTATCGAGCTACTGCCGCACATTAACTTGATAATGCTCCATCTTGTTCGAACCAAATTGTGTCGGCTAGCAATTGAGGATTTCTTCTATTAGGGTACAAATTTATAAGATTTGGAATGAGCTGATTTTGGAGAAAGTCTAAGTAATTTACCCCATTTAAATTTTGATCGAAAAATATTGGACCAATTATTTGATCTCCTATAATACCTGCCCAGACATTAATCTTTTCAGGTCTTTGTGTGTGAATTTCCCGCATCCAGTGAGGATTTTCTCTCGACCAATAACGACAGTTCTGGCGATTGACATGCCTATGAAGAGTAAAAGTAGATTCATCAGAAAATAAAACGTTTTCCACTCTCAGAAGGTTGTTGTCTATTCTGTGCATCATTTGTTCGCAAAACTCCATTCTCCTGTCCAAGTCGTCTTCACTAAGCTCTTGAGTAGGCTGTAGCTTATACGGATGCATTTTATTCTATTTCAATCTTCTGGCAACCGAAGAGCGACCAACATTGTTTTCCAAGGCAACTTGTCGAGTTGAGGTATGCGGATTGTCTTGGAATGCAAGCATTACATCCAATTTTTTGTTATCGGTCAACGACACCGCTTCCTTCTTAATTTGTCTCACGTGTCCCAGTTCTCTAAATTGTTTTTCAACTTTACTTACTGCACCTTGGAATATGGGTGGTAAGTCAGGATATTTTTCCCTAAAGAGACGAATAACTTCGGCTTGAGTTCGTGTCCTATCTCCATAACCTATCATCATTAAGATAGTTATTTTATGACTGTCTGATAAATACACCATGTTTAAATCAAATGAATCACACACGTCAAAGAAAACTAATTTAAAAGGCACGTTGATTTTTTTGACGTTTCATACAACAAATACCTACCTTTGAAAACCTGATTTTTTATCTTTGCCTATTTGCTGATAATGTTCGAAGAATTACTTAATATTTCCGAAACAGTTGAAGATAAGTCTAGGATATTTTACATGAAATATGTCTAGAATTTCCTGAAGAATCCAAAAATTAAATAATATACAGGGTGTTGTATTTAAAATAAGAAAGTTGGTATTGGCCACTGTTACATGACACACCCTGTATACAAATTTTTGTTGAAAAAAATGCGCATCTAAAAATACTAATTGACGTGTTCAAGCGTTTTTTCGAACACGCCCCCATTTATTTATTAACGAATTTATTCCATTTGGCTTGGACACACGGTATAACGACAAAAACTAACTTTTTCCCCTTGTGTTCTGTAGCCTCATCTCTTTTTAAAAACCGGCAGTAGACAGCAAATGGGAGTGGCTTTTTCATAGGCTTTTAAGAGTTCATCTATGAGGTTTTTATAGTATTCATCTTTCTTGTTGTTCAGAAATCCTTTCACCACACTTACAAAACACTTCCAAGCTGTCATTTCTTTTCCATTTAATTTTTCTTGAAAACGGAAATCACCTAGAAGCTTCCTTATTTGAGGACCAATAAATATGCTTTCTTTTGGTTTTGCATCAGTTAATTGAGAAAATATATCTTTCAGGTCATTGGAACCTTCTTTGTCCATAGCTTTGGCAAAGTTTTGTCAGAAAAGGTTGCTAAGTTGTCATAAGTTTCTTTTATTGTAACTGAAAGTGCTAAAGTAATAGATTTTTATTTCGATGAAATTATAAAAATACGCCACTCGGAAGGTACTAATTAAGTTCTTTTCATCTTATAAAAACTTGAAAATGTTGCCCTCCGTTTTCGATAAAGTGAAACACTTGTATTTTTTCTAACAGGTTCCGCGGTTGCATTCTGGAACCAGCAAGTTCGGATTTTTGTTCTGACAATCCCAGGTCGCGTACCAAATCATTTAATTAAATCTGAGTTATTAAGTGAGGTTATTAAAAATGTTGGGTTACAACTGGTGTTCTCAGGAAGTTGTGGATCAGATCCTAATAAAAAATTGATACCTGTAGTTCCTGGCTATGAGGAACTGGCCTAAGTACAGAAGGCAAATTTTGCCTCTTTACTTTTTTTTTAAATCCCTTCTGTTTTAGTAATACTAAAGTAACAATCACTTACATAGTCAGTAGGTTCACTCCACACCATAGGAACAGCAAACGGAAGGCAACGAAAACGGAATAGAATCTTTCTGCAATGTATTTACTGCACTAAATTTAACTGACAACCCATACAGCCAACATAAGGAGCCCAACTTTTATCTTGGTCTCCAATTTGGCACTTAAAATAATAAAAGCACAGGCACGTAAAATAATAAATAAAATTTGGCACTTAAAATAAAAGATAAACTTTTTTGACTTCCTCGGATATAGATCTAGCTTGTTACTTTAAAATAAATCGTATGCAAATATAACAAAACTCATCGGCTGGGTTTTTGAAAATCGACGACTAAAACTTGCCATTTTATACAAAATCGACACACTTGAACACTTGATTGTATTGTAAACGAGACAGAAAGAAACTTATTGACTGATTTGTCCGTTACTTTGTTTATTTTTTAAAAAGGAATAAAACAATTTTTTACTTTGTTATCTATCACTTTTATTTTTAAACAAAATTTGTGTGACTATAGTTTCGTAAAACGACTTTACATTCTCAAACACTATAAAACTAAGGTTTTACAGTTGTTTATCTATTCTATGTACCTAATTTTATACTTTTATTGGGGTTAATTTTTTACAATATTTTAAATAGTGGGGAATTTAATAGCTGTCTAGACGGATCCTTATTATATTTATAAATTTCAATAGCTTCTAAAATGTTTAATTTTTTGCTTTTGGGCGCTGTATGTAAAATTTTCAAATTTGTAATCTCGGGAAATATATGTCCGGTATCTATGAAATGGTTCGCAAAATTAGAGTGTTGTTTCTTAAATATGTGTACATATTTATGTTCTTTGTATCTGGTCTGAAAATTTCTGCCGGTTTGTCCAACATAGCAGCTACTACACTCGTTGCAACTTAACATATAAACTCCAGATTTTGTATTTGCTGATGTTTTATCTTTGGCATTAAAAATTAAATTACTGGTTGACTGGGTGGTTTTAAACGCTATTTGCAAATTATGTTTCCTCAAAGAGCGAGCTATTTGTTCTGAAATTGGAGCGAAATATGAAATTTTACAGTACCTTTTATCATTTGTTTGTTTTACTTTTGGATATACTTGATGAATAGTGGAATTGTGAAAGCTCGGTGGATCATAGACTTATATGCAGCATATTTATATGTAATGGGGTGGATTGATTGTTTTATAGTTGTTATATCTGAGTATGTGGGTTTTCTATAGATATTAAATTCTAGTTTATAATTTTATTTGGATATTGAAAGACCCAGAAAATTTATGGTTTGATTTTGTTCTTTTTCTAGTGTAAATTTTATTTTTGGATGGATACTATTTAAATGCTTTAATGTTCCTTCTATTTATATGTCATTTCCAGTATAATAAACCAAAATGTCGTCTAAATATCGAAACCAAAACAATATATTTTTTGCTTTATCCGTTTTAAAAAAGTATGCTCCAAGTTTAACATAAACAGGGCTTAAAAGGGCTTAAAAGGGCTTAGTGGGGAACCCATTGCTAGTAATACACATAACCAAAAATATTTTTCAAAAAATGTAGTGTCAGGTTCTAAGAGGTTAAATAGTATTTCTCCAAATTCTAAAAACTTAAAATAAGTGCCGTACAGTATAAAACGTGATAGATGATACAAAATAAAATCTCATCCATATTTTATATTGAAACGTGTTTATTTTGTTAGATTTCAAAAATAAAAAAAAGTTACGCCCCCGGGTGGGCTCGAACCACCAACCTTTCGGTTAACAGCCGAACGCGCTAGCCAATTGCGCCACGGAGGCTTGATGGTTCATTTTCAGTAAGAACATCACATTACACGCATCTGTCAGCAAATCTACTGATAATTTTTTTTAATTGAAAAATTATTTTCCACTACGTTATCGTTAAAAACAAGTTATTTAATTTTAAAAACATATATAGATGATTCATTAATAGAAACTCTTAGTAATGTCTGAATGGCTGTGGCGAGTTCATATATTTATTTCTTTTTTTGGGTTTTTCGCCACGATCTAAAACTCAAAAAATATCAAAATCATCTGTTCTTATGTAAATAAAGAATCACTAGGTAAAAAAAAAAAAAAAACAAACGGAGACAAATTTCTCAGTGATTCTTTTCTGTAAGAAATTTGCCAAACGAACAAAATTTTAAAATTATAAAAAAGATCTAAAATAAATACAAACTTTTAACGTTACCGTTTCGGGAGGTCTCCCCCCGTTTTCAAAACGAATCTAAAAAAATAAATTATATTAATTTCTATATATAAAGGAAAGATAGGAAGTAAATATATTTTTGAGTATGTCAACGATACTTACATTGACAATAATAGTTTTTAATGACAGTAACATACTACCAAAAAATATATATAAGTGAGATTTACCGTGTGATTGTTTACAGTACTGATTGTATATTGAAATACTTAAATGTTTTTAATTGTAAATCTACCGAAGGCATAGCAATACAGTTATTTTATTTAAATTAATTATAGCGGTTTCTCTTAATCTTCTGTATTTTGTTACCGATTCTTTTAATACCGTTTTGGAATTATTCCAATTGATTTTATGTCCCGATTCTCATGCGTGTTGACAAATTCCAGATTTATTAAAATCGCCCTTTCTAAGAAGGTTTTTATTATCTTTTATTGTAAAATCTAACGGCCTAGACGTTTCACCTATATAGAATGGGCCACATCCGCAGGGAATTTTATAAACCACATTTTTGGCGTTCTGTTGTTTATTGTTTGTTTTGGTTTTTGTTAATATAGATTTAAGAGTATTTTTTGTTTTAAATATCGTTCTTATGTTGTATTAATTTCCTATTTAAGGAGCGTGAAGAGTGAGGAATTTCAACGATATCATGTATCCTTGTTGAACCCTCCTTTTTTGTGTTACTCCCTGTTTTTTGTTAAAAGTTTAGTATTATATCATATTTCACTAAATTACAACTAGAACAAAGCAGTCTCTTCATTTTAATAGAAGTATTTTTATCACAAACTAAAAATTTCTGATTCAAAAGCCAGTTCGGTTTTAATTATCATTGCGTAAAAAAACATAGTTTTTCATAGCTTTGAATATGTCGAAGTATGTATCACAAAATACGTTTTGCTGAGAAGTTTAATAACCTTCTTTGATTTGAAGGCTGCTGAAAGTTATCGATTATTGGTTGAAGCTTATGGTGAAGATGCTCTAAATCAGAAAACTTGTTAATGATGGTGTAAACGAATTAAAAAATGGGTTCCATATGAATTGAAGGAAAGGGACAATGAAAGACGAAAACCACTTGTGAACTATTGCTTGCCAGATAAAAAAAGTTTTTTCCATTGATTTGTGACAGTGACAACGGATATTTCAGAAAAAATGACGTTTGTAGGTCTTAAAATGTTGGCTAAATGGTGTTAATTAATTTATTACCGAGCATATCTCCATAAATATGAATTTTATGAAGAAAATGGAAAGGGCCTTGTAGAGAATTTAATTTCCTATAAAATTGCTCGTATACATTTTTCTCAAATCCGTATACTTTAAAAGATAATTACAAAAAAATATGATTTTATAAAAAAAATAACTTATATCGTCATAAGGCACGTGTTATTTTTGTTCCCCGTATATCCCCCGTATTTTTTCATCAAAAGGAATGTTTTTTGGTGCGTCGGAAAAAATTTAATTTTTAACGACCACCGATATATATATATATCCGACCAAGATATATATAATATATAAAGATATCTATATAATATGGCCTCACGGACACGAACTTCTAAACAACTTCCTAACCCAGTTAAACGAAATCCACCACAGAATACAGTTCACTCTGGAAGTCGAACAGGATAGAAAACTGCCATTTTTAGATCTCCTCAGCACAAGGAAACTTGCTAGAACACTCGAATACACAGTGTATAGGAAACCAAATCACACCGATCGATACCTCAACGCTAAATCCCATCATCATCCTTCTCTAATCCAAGGAGTAGCGAACACCTTGATTTCCAGATCCTTCCGACTGACACTACCAGATGGACCAAGGCAATCCTGGAGTGGATACCGCTTGATCGCAAACGTCCGCGAAGAAGACCGAAAGCACGATGGATTGATGACATCGTTAAAGTTCCAGAAGTTAGTTCCATGTTACCGGCAAAGTTCGTTGTGCCGTCAAACCCAAGTGTGCCTAGATAAACCGCGCATTGCGGGAACGATTTAGGCAAAGCCCGAAATTATTTTATGTATCGGAGTTTGCCTGGAGTATAATACGGCAATCTTAGATTTATCGAATGTGTGTTAGGCAAAGTCCAAATATTATGGTAGTGAAATATGTATTTATTAGAACACGAAACAAAAAACATTCGAATATTGAAGAAAAAGTACATAATATTAGTAATAATACAAAATATACCATTATATATGGGTAGTCTAAAACACAAATTATTTATTAGCACATGGTGTAGAATGGTGGCATTTTGAATTACAAACTAAGTTTCCTCTCTTACATCTACATGAGTTAGTTGTACATTTTTTAGTACAAGTATATTTTAAAAACCCCTGACCTCCAAACACAGAGTTCCGACTGCTAACCTCTCGAAGCGATAATTCCTTGTTTGGAACATCATTGATTTTTATAAAGCTTTCTTTACCTTCAAACTTTGAATCTGATTTCTTGAATACAGAGAACTGGTCGTCCCTTGTCTAGTGCCTATTTGATAAAAGCCGTCGTCTGTTTTTTTCATCTCAACGCCACCTACGTTACGAGCATCTGCTTTGCTTCTGTCTAAATTTGAAACTGGCACTGTAACTGATTCTCCGACTTGGATTTTCGGGAATTTTGTTTATGATAATTGTTTCATTTTTTCTGCTTGGAACTTCAACCCGCTATAAGCAATATACTTATTCGTTTTTATAGATACCTTTTGCGCACAACGCAGACACACAACTCTTGATCCATAACCTACTTCCACATTGCTAGTGCTTTGAGCACAAGTGACGTGAACACTCTCGTCACAGTTTCTGCACTTATGTGCACCCGATGTTTCCATTTCGCAAATAATGCATATTGACGTTGCATATCTCAAATCAACTAGAGAGTCGGTTGCGTTGGTGATTTCAGTATCCCCGGTCTCCAAGCTAAATGAATTTTCACGTTCATCAGTACGCACTGTAACAAGTGCTTCTTCCAGATCTTCTTCAGTTTTCAATACCGTTTTAATCGAGTCTGGTAAAGACTGAATTCCAATATGAGCTTTTCTTCCTAAAAATTAACAACAAACGGTGCAGCTACGTCTTTTTAAACATTAAAATATGCTTACTGAACATTGCCTCAAAAGGAGTTTGTCGTATCCCGCTGTGATATGCATTGTTTTTTTGCAACTGGCAGAAACGTAGGCCCTCACTCCAGCGTTTGGTTTTATTATCTTTCATCCAAGAGAATAATATATTTTGAACATTCTGATTAGACCGCTCAACACTTCCTTGACTTTGGGAGTGCCTCGGTTTACCATGAACAATAGACATCTCTGGCCGTAATATTTTTAACTCTTCAATAACACGATTTGCAAATTCACGTCCATTATCAGATTGTAGCACTGATGGGGTTCCCAAAATACAAAATATATCTATTAAAGTGTATGCTACCTCTTCTGTTGTTTTTGTCTTTAGCGGTCGTAGAATAAGGTATTTTGAGAGATGATCTTGATAATTGAGGATGTATTTGAAGTCCCCATCATGACAGGTCTGCATATCGATAAGGTCCACTTGTCCTCGCGAATTCGCTACTTTAAATAGTAGAGATTTTACGGTTATTCGTTTTTTCAGATGTTTCTTTTTCTTGTGACAAGTCTGATAATGTTCTAAATAAAATACTATACTTTCTCGAGTCACATTTGCATATTTCTCAACTAATGCTTTAATCATAATGTCCCTTCCGGCATGCCCACATTCTTTGTGTACTCTGTGTATTATTCCAAACAACTCTTCGTTTGCTTCAGTCGCTTCCTCAGTCAGTGGAGTAATTAACTTCTTAACATACCCAACTCAAAGTACATCGTAGCGCCTAAGCCGTCTATATTATAGTGTTGATTTCTTGGTAGCCTTTTTAGCATTTTCCACTTCTTTAATTATTTCTCCATATCGCTCCTGTGATACAATATAAAATAAATTAATTTGTTTCTTAACGCCTGCTAGTTTTTCCATAAATTTAATTCTCATTTCACCATTATTCACAGTTTCATTAGTTAGACCGATGACTTCACTTTCACTCATTTTCTAAAAAAAATCACTTCACAACATCACTTTTTTTGACATAGCGTCACCTTTGTAACGCTTTGTTTGGAGCAACATTTTTAATGAGCCAGCATAACGAATCTAGCTTTTTATACAAAATATAATGCAAATTCTTTGCTCGATAAATTTATCCTCTGACAAAAATTGTTAACAATTATAAAACACGTTATAATTTCCAACTTAACAAGCGAAATGATATGAAACTTTTGCCAAATATCGAGGAGAGTCAAACCAACTTAAAAACTAAACAGGCCCATTTTTAAAACAAAATCATCTTACATCATCTTTTGATCACAGTAGTATAAAGTTAACAATAGTGTAAACATAAAGTTAACAGACAGTTAGCGAGGGATATTTTCAAAAATCAGCACGTTGATGAATTATATACCATAATGGCTCATCATCGTAATACCGTTCCCTACGGTGGATAATTACGTATGTAAAATTACAAAATTATAGAAATTAGCCGAAAGCCCAATGGCTTACTGCCGCTTTTAATTCTCGGTTCCGTGCTGGGTTCTTTATTTATTTAGCGACGACTTTGTTGATAGCGCGTGAAAAATGACACGTTACGTGGCCATAAATTACACGCTTCTTTTAGCGCTGACGGTCATTTTCGTTAATACCGAAAGGTAGAGGCTTATAAAAAATACCGGAGTTTATTGCCGAAAGCGTGGATTTTGACATAACTTGACTGAAGCCGTGGTGGTTTATTTTTCTTTTATACTGGAGTGAGACACGAGAGACGGTAAACGATGGATGAGTAAAAATAAAATCTGTAATAGAGAAAGTTACGGAGCAGACAAATGGCTTTTTAAATAAAAAATAATTGCAGATTTTTTACTTTATTTTAAAACTTAAAAAAAATTAAAACTCAAATAATATTGATAATCGATGCGAAAAACTTAAAAAAAAAATTTTGCAATTATAAATCTATTAAAATTTATAAAATTTAAAATAAAATCACATAACTACGAAAGCACCACAACTAGCTGCCGTGTTTGTGACGTCATTATGTTAAAGTGTTTTCACGTAAGCACTGTCAACGGCTTTTACATGTGTATATACTATCAAAATTAAGTTTAGTGCAAAAAAATATTGTTGGTTACTAATTCAATTCAGAAATGTGTGACAAAGGGTTCATAAAGGCCAATTTTGATAATATACCTGGTACCGATTTTTAAGGTTATAAGTTTTTTGTCAAAAATAACATTCGGTTCAATTCAGCTGAAGTTCGAGCTGCTAAAGCATCAATTTGAGTTAAAAAAAAATGTAAATGTAAATAAGAAACAAAATATATCTATTAAATATAATTAAATTATTTGTAGGGTGTCACGCGAAAGACAATGCTATAGGTTATGTCCAATTTAAGCTTATACAGTTACCTTAAGTATTTATGAAAAACTAAGAAAAGTTCAAGACACTCAAGGTTACGATTGTGTAGCTTAAGCAGGTAAATACTCAAACATAAAAAATTGATCTAACGTTATAAATAATAATCATTATACATATATATATATATATATATATATATATATATATATATATATATATATATATATATATATATATATATATATATATATATAATATATTTGATGACAGATGGTTGTAAAAATTCGATGTTGTTATAGGATTAATACGTCTTGAAACTATTGATTTCCACGTTTAAAATCTTGCGGTACATTTAAAAACATTTTTTTCGGGAATTGTTTTTGTAGTATTTGTACAAAATGGTACGAAACAGGCACGATACATAGATTTGACATTTTCAACAATTTTATCAATACACTTATGCTAATAATAAGAATAACTAGATTAAAAAAGGCAGAAACACTCGTATCAGCTGTCTGTAATTTTGGAGAAAAATAAACATTGTGACGTCACACGCTCTCGATTTTTTCGGAAACTGTCGGCGCGTCATCGATACTAGGTGTAAAATTTTGTTTTCAATTTGTTTTATCAAAATTTTAATTATAAGAAAAAAATAGTTTTGTTATGACTGAATGATGATTTATTCTCCAGCAGGCTACTGACCAATTAAAAAATAATTACAAACAGAAATAGGTATAACAAAAATAATTTTAAATAATCTAACAATGGTACAAAAATATCTATAGAATAATCAAAAATTAATTCTAGGATCATAAAAAAAAATATTTCCAAAGCACCGAACGAGCTTCCAGCACCTTCTCAAAAGCTGATTTATACTGAGTAAGCGGGTACTGAAAAATATCCATCAAGGACACAGGCGCGTTCCCGCTGATAACATATCTGCTATGGTCTCGGCATGCACGAAAGAGCGGTGCGTTTGAGGCCAAGTTGGTGCTAGGGGTAGGTATGGAGAATGTATCTCGAACTCGACTGTTAATTCGAGGGACATAAAACCGGATTTCACTGAGGAGTTGATCACGATCAATCAAGCTACGGCAGAGCTTTAGCAGGAAAAGCTTAGCAGCATATATTCCACTATCCTTCAGGGCCTGACAGGAGAATATCTCCAATAACAGAGTGTGGCTATAACCTTTGAGGGGGTAGGCACCATCCAGCTTAAAAGACAGATACTTCAGAAAACGCCGCTAAACCTGCTCAAGACGAGATCTCTCTGTAGTATATATTGACGACCAAACAGGGAAAGCATACATAAGTCTAGATCGTACTAATGCATTATTCAGAGTTAGATAACAGCTGATATCAAATGCTTTTGTCGATTTAATTAGGAGACCAATATAATGGTTGAATGCCAGTTTTCTATCGATATACACTCCCAGGTCCTTTGCACAATCTTCAAAATCGCAACAATATAGGGAATATATATATATATATATATATATATATATATATATATATATATATATATATATATATATATATATATATATATATATATATATCCGTGATAGGTAAACATGTGATAGGCAAAAGTTAAAGGGGTTATTCCTTGACTTATTTTAAAAATATTTTGTTGTATGATGATTTTTGAAAAACCCCTTTGTTTCGAAGATACAGGGTGAACAAAATTTACGACATTAACAACATTTTATTATCAAAAAGTACATGTAAAGTTGCTCAATCTACAATAAATGTTCGAAATGACTTCCTCCAGCCTTGATACAAGCATTCAATCTTCTCGTCATTGACTGCCGAACTCTTTCAAACACACCAGGGTCGTTTCTAATTGAGTTAACACCCAGCAAATATCCGATTTCGCAAATCATCCAAATTCTTCAATGGAGTAGCGTACACTAATGACTTCAGATATCCCCAGAAGAAATAATCCAGGGGGTAAAAGTCCGGGGATCGAGCAGGCCATGCTCGATCCCCGGACTTCGATCGGCCCACTTCGATCAATCCAGCGATATCCGTATGTTGCTGTTAAAAAATCACGAGCAACCAAACGGAAATGTGGTGATGCACCATCGTGCATAAACCACATTTCATGCCTTGTTGCCAATGGTATATCTTCCAGAAACTCAGACAACGTTGTGTCCAAAAAGTTGCGATACACCTCGCCAGTAAGTCTTTGTGATAGAAATACCGGTCCAATTAGATAGTCACCTACAATTCCAACCCAAACATTCAACGAGAACTGATGTCGAAAACTATCTTCGCATACCTCATGCGGATTTTCATCTGCCCACACATGGTTATTATGAAAATTCCTTATTGCGTTTCTTGCGAAAGTGGCTTCATCGGTGAAAAGAATTTGTGTCAGAAATAGAGGGATGCGAAGTAAAGCTTGCAATATCCATTGATATAATGCAATATGTGGAGGAAAATTAAGAGGTAGTAGTGCCTGAACGCGTTGAATGTGGTATGGATACAACAAATTGTCCTTAAGAATTTTCCAAACTGTCCAGTGACTCACATTCAAAGTAACTGCAATATTTCGCGTAGAACTACCAGGCTCTTCCGTTATTTTTCACAAAGACGTCGATGAATGTTTTCGAAGATTTTTCGGTCAGGGGTATTACGGGCTGGAAATCGTTTACTGTACAATCACCTAGCTTGTAATGCATCGCCATCAGCAAGTCCATACATGAAGTGCATGTCAGTCATCTCGGCGTTTGTGTACATTATGATAGAGGACTTCACTCACTATTTAAGACACGTCAAACAGCCAAACGTCACTCAATCTATGTAAACAAATGCGACCGATGAACTCCACTTACTAGATAAAACAGCCGTTCCAAGTGATCGAGATCGAAAAAAAAATTGTACTTGATAAACTCATTGACGTACACCCTACTTTTATTTACATTAATGATTTCAACAAATATCGAATATGGTTGTCGCAAATTTTGTTCGCTCTGTATCTTCGAAACAAAGGGGTTTTTCAAAAATCATGATAGGACAAAATATTCTTACAATAGGACAAAGAATAACCCCTTGCATTTTTGCCGCATGTTTACCTAACACCCTCTATATATATATATATATATATATATATATATATATATATATATATATATATATATATATATATATATATTATATTACCTAAATCCGATCTTTTACCATCAAGATATAATTTTAGTTATATTCAAAAAAATGTTAACTTTATGATTATAAAATATATATATATATATATATATATATATATATATATATATATATATATATATATATATATATATATATATATATATATATATATATATATATATATATATATATATATATAGAGCGAGGGAGAGATAGATAGATAAAGATGTATTATTTGTCCCAATTAAATGTGTATTTGTAACTGCCATGTTGGCACGGAACATTGTGAACATAAAATAATAAATATAATAAACATAATAAATAATGCTTACAAAAAATACCAAAAAAGAATATTAACTCAAACAATGAATAACATTTTTTCACTAATAATGAATATTATTCTTATATAAAATATACACATATTTTATTTAGCTATATTAAATCTGTCCATATGAGTAAAAAATTAGTCATTTAATGAATAATACGCTTTTTTAAACAAGTATTTCTTTAGGCTTTTACTTGCTTCAATTTTGGACTTTAACCAGAAATTTAGAGGAAAACTGTTGTATATTTTTATAATCATAAAGTCAACATTTTTTTGAATATAACTAAAATTATATCTTGATGGTAAAAGATCGGATTTAGGTAATATAATATATATATATATATATATATATATATATATATATATATATATATATATATATATATATATATATATATGTATATGTACAGAATGTCAGATTTCTTTGGACTGGGTCCAATAAGACCACCTAACCTGCGCCTCCGCCTTAATGATTTGGTTGAATTTGTTGGTTGATGACTGGAGACGAGTCCCACCCATCCCTTCAACCGGATGGCATATGTTTCGTCTCTTGATGTTTAGGCTCTTCAGGGTATTTACACATGCTCCCCCATCAAGAATAAGGAGAATCCACAGCAAACAACCAATGTTTTCGCCGACTTCCCCTCGGATGGCGTATATATGCAATAACAGATTTCTTTAGACTGCGTCCGACGAGACAACAGTGCCATCATACACCCAACCGTTGGGTTCCACAATCCCATGTAGAACACACAACAACCTGCGGCTCCGCCTTAATGAGCATTTTTGTTGTTGAAGGGATGGGTGGGGCTCGTCTCCAATCATCAACCAGAAAGTCACGAACCTCGCGACAGTAAGCACCGAAGATGCCAAATGAGATTTTGGCGAAACGTCTGCAAGCAAGTTCCCGACAGGGACCAAACTTGACAACCGGATGTACTCCCGGAAAAAACCCATTACACACACACATATATATATATATATATATATATATATATATATATATATATATATATATATATGTATATATATATCTATATATATATATATATATATATATATATATATATATATATGTATATATATATCTATATATATATATATATATATATATATATATATATATATATATATATATATATAATATATATATATATATATATATATATATATATATATATATATATATATATATATATATATATATATATATATATAGTTAACTTTCTCCCATATCTACTGTGGGCAATATGATATATATATATATAAAATATATATATATATATATATATATATATATATATATATATATATATATATATATATATATATATATATATATATATATATATATATATAGTTAACTTTCTCCCATATCTACTGTGGGCAATATGTTTTTTATATTTTGCCAATATGGATCTTTTCGTTTGCTCAATATACCCTCAATCACAGTCTTGACAACTAATTTCGTAAATCCCCAACTTTTCATGATGCTCTACTTTATCCTTTGGATTACCCAGAAGTATCTTACTTTATTATATGGTTTGTACACAACCCTAATGTTCACTTTTTTCAAAATTTTGTCTAGCCCTCTTGTTAATTGATCCTTCTGAAAAGTCGAAGATTCTTTCAATAATTTTCTGAACTTATGTTTTCTAATTAATTTATCTACAATGTTCTTATTATAACCATTCATTTCAGATACCTCCGTAATTAATTTTAATTATTTTTTATAATTATCTTTATTTAAAGGAAAACTAATTAATCTATTTACCATAAAATTTAAACTCGCCATCTTATTTTGGAAGCTATGATTTGAATCGTTAGGAATGTATTTCGAAGTGGTGGTGTTTTTCGTAAAAATATCAAAATCTAACCTATTTTTATTGTTTCTACTGACTAAAACATCCAAAAATGATAAACTATCGTTGTTTTCGAGTTCATGCGAGAATATTATATTTTGGGATTTACTATTTAAGTTCTTAATAAAATCATCTGAGATTTTATTTTTCGAATCGAAAATGGCAAAAACGTCATCCACATATCTTAGCCATACCTTTGGAAAGTAACTGAATTCATCTTTTGCCTCGGTTTCAAATTTACTCATGTACAAGTTGGCTAAGAAGGGTGATAGAGGATTGCCCATTGCCGTTACTTCTTGTTCGTAAAACCGGTTATTAAGTTGAAAACAATTTTGATTCATATATAATCTTGTTAAGGAGATGTACTCAGAAACAATCTTGTTATTAAAACCGTTTAACTCAAGTAACTCCCTTAGGTATTTCAAGGTATGTGGAAATGTATTAACATTTTTTCTATACACCCAAAATCCTTATCTGAGTCTAAATACGTATGTCCTACCTCTGGAAATTTGTGATCAATCTCCTCAAAGGTACCTTTCAATATCATCAGCTCGTACAAACAAATCACATAAAAATTCTTGGTGTATATAATATACTTTGGTGTCTTTCAGTCGTGATTATGTGGATGCATAAGTTGTAGAACCAAACTTGCCTTAGGTAAAATGCCTTTAAGGTAGTAATTTTGGGTAAGGGCATGATCTGCTGTGAGTCAACCGTTATGTAACATTCGTTTTTGTTTTTCAAAGATTTTTCTCGATCTTTAGACATCAACTGGAACATACTACCAGAATTGAAGGAGCAAGTAGAAGAAGGGGTTAAGTGACATTTTCTAAAAAAGTCCTGTTTTGTCGTAGATTCTATAAATCTAAGTAAATACAGACTAGTAGGAGGGGCTATTTTGTATTAAATATTAAAAATGCTATGGAAGTAGGAGCTATGTATCCATAACCCCTTCATCCACTCTAATATTTGAAAAATTAATACTTGATAGTTTTTATAGCCTTGATATAAAATTTAAAAAAAAATATTATTACTTAGAAGTATCACACCAGTGAAAGTTGCACGCCAGCGTAAAAACACTTCTAAGCATAAATCTCATTCTTTCAAATACTCACTCATTTTGAACATCCAACAAATGTATGTATGTAAAAAAGCATTTTGTGCTCTGTACCAAATTAGCCGTAAAAAACTAGACATCATTAAAGGTCAACTAAAGTCTAGACAATCAGTTCCATGTCAAGATACACGTGGACAAATGACAAGATGTTATTCCAGAAACAGCAATCCACATAAAATGTATTTGGCCCTATATTTGAATATGTCGTACATGTATAGATTATATGTTGAAAAATACAAACGGAATAAACCAGACAATTTTTAATAAAAAATCAACTTATGCAAAAATTTTCTCGATCAAGTTTAATTTCTGATACCTGCAGCACATGTGATTCTGGGAAACCTGATATCCCAATGAATGTAAAACTAGGATTTCAGTTGATGTCTAAAAATCGAGAAAAATCTTTGAAAAACAAAAACGAATGTTACATAACGGTTGGCTTACAGCAGATCATGCCCTTACCCAAAATTATTACGTCAAAGGCATTTTATCTAAGGCAAATTTGGTTCTACAATTTAGGCATCCACATGATCACGACTGAAAGACATCAAAGTATATTATATACACCAAGAATTTTTACGTATTGGGACGTACATATTTAGACTCAGATAGGGATTTTGGGCGAATAGCAAAAATACTAATAAACTACCTTCCTGTTCTGTGGGGAACAGGAACGTGAGGTTTTGGTTACCTTTGACGTTTCATGGTTGTTTGCGACTGTCCCGATTCCACATACCTTGAAATACCTGAGGAAGTTACTTGAGTTAAACGGTTTTAATAACAAGAGTGTTTCTGAGTACATATCCTTAACAAGATTATGTATGAAGCAAAATTGTTTTCAGCTTAATAACAGGTTTTACGAACAACAAGAAGGAACGGCAATGGGCAATCCTCTGTCACCGTTCTTAGCAAACTTGTTCACGAGTAAATTTGAAACCGAGACAAAACATTAATTCAGTTACTTTCCGAAGGTATGGTTAAGATATGTGGATGATGTTTTTGCCATTTTCGATTCGAAAAATGAAAATTTACTTAAACGATTTAAATCATAGCTTCCAAAATAAGATGGCTAGTTTAAATTTTATGGTAAATAAATTAATTAATTTTCCTTTAAATAAAGATAATTATAAAAAAAGAATTAAAATTAATTAGGGAGGTATCTGAAGTGAATGATTATAATAAGAACATTGTAGATAAATGAATTAGAAAACATAACTTCAGAAAATTATTGAAAGAATCTTCGACTTTTCAAAAGGATCAGAACACAAATAAATGCATGGTAATACCATTTGATGCCCAGTTAACAAGAGGGCTAGAAAAAATTTTGAAAAAAGTGGACATTAAGGTTGTGTACAAACCATATAATAAATTAACAACATGAAAAGTCGAGGATTTACGAAATTAGTTGTCAAGACTGTGATCGAAGGTATATTTAGCAAACAAAAAGATTCATATTGACAAGATATAAAGAACATATTGCCCACATTAGATATGGGAGAAATGAAAAATCTTGTGTTGCCCAACATGCAATCGAACATGACCAAAGTATAGATATTAGTAATTTAAGACTAATTAAGTGTAAATAATAATAGAGCTTTCGATGCATATGAAGTTCAGTCAACTTTTTCAATTATTAATGTAAGGTTTAGTAAACTTCATAGTTCATGATTTTACATGCTTCGTTAGGTAGGGTTTTCATATAAATAGAACATAGTTTAGTTTTAGAATTAGATTAAATCGTCTCCTGATGATACTAACATGGTTAGCGAAACGTGCGTCGAAGTTCAAAAAAAGTGATTTGGTGTTTAGTGGTAAATCTCTTCAAGTTTAGTGTTTCACACCAAAGGTTGCAATAGAAGAATTGATGTATTGAAGAGTTTGGTAGTTACCTATATAAGGAAACAAACGATAAATATACGCTTTTAAAAAATTTCCTTATTTAAAAATAAGTCATCAAAAAATTATATGCCTCCGTCAGATGTTGAATTCACCAAAATTCATTTACAAGTCAGGAAAATTGACAATATTCGAGATTAGTTACTCTTTATCTAAGAACATAGAGGATATTATGAAAAGACTATTGGAAAGCGAAAACCCAACACAAAAAAGAAGATGTACCATGTAAATATGTTTTGAAATGATTTCGTTTCATAGTCGAGTACCTAATTCTATGATTTTCTGTTTAGTATAATTTTCAATTTTCTTAGGAATGCATTATTTTATACTTAAGATTTTTTCCTGTCTTAAAAAGTCTTATTAAAGTACTTGACTTTATTTGTATGTTTATTGAACGTATTACTACTGTTAGTAAATGGAAGAAGGGGTTTAGCAAATTTAAAATAAAAAAAAGATACAAAAAATTAATGAATAGCTCATATTTGTATATTCAAAATAATTCACAAACTAGTCCTATTAATTAAATAAACCAACTTTTAAAATTATCTTCACTTATAAAATGCCGATTAATTTTACTCAAATCAAATTATGTCATTTGCATATTTTTGTAACATAACCCCTTCTTCCACTTGCCCTTTTAATTGTTTCGGGTCGTCAGTTAGAGAGGATTGTATTTTATTAATGTAGTTTTGGTAAGCTTGATTTAATTAATTTTTTATTTTGCGGCGTAAATCACTGAATAAGTGAAAGAAAGTGATGCTGCCTATATCATTACATCTCCTGCATAGCCGAGATTTATTTATTAAATTAAAACTTATAATACACTTTTGGGCAAAGGACAGAACTTATGCCTTGTAAGTCGTCCTTACAAAACTGCAAAAACACAAGTTCTTGAAATACATGCATTAAAAATAACAAAAAATAAATAATTAACACGTATGAGAATATCTTCAAAATATAAAAAAACCTTTAATGTTCGAAATCAGATTACAGAAAGCTTTCACATGATCTCCGAATAACGATGTTGATTTTTTAAAGATTGCCGGGGATCATCTTCGCGTGAAAATAACATAACGCCAATAAGAATCAAAAATTAAGCTTTCCAAATCGAGTCTATGGTGATTATACGGTAAAAAATGACGAGAAGAAAGCGAAAAGCAAAGAAAATCATTCAGATGTGGCCGGAGACGTTCGCGAGCCCGCTATAATAATCGGCATCAATTAAAAGCGAACACGGCTGCGTGCCGTCTCATCGTATCGTAATTTGGGATAAAGAAATTTGATACGACACGAGTGCTCGACTGTTATTTAGTGTTATTTCGTGGGCTAGTCGCCGGTAATTTTCGGAAAATGTTAATGAGACGACGGCTGCAGATGCTCGCCCATCACTCTGTCGCAAGTTGAGTACTGTCAACATACTCAACAGTAATTAAGTTATACATTTACAAAATAATCGTTCTGTCTTTCATGGCAAAATGGCAACATGCTTGAACGAAGTTTGATAATCGGGCTTTTAAATATTTTTTTTTCGACATAAATGGGAAAGTCATATATAAGTTTTATAAAAAAATATTTTTTTTCTTATAATTAAAAAGTTATCAAATTGAAAATATTTTTTTTAAACCTAGTACCGATGACGGGCCGACAGCTCCCGAAAGAAACCCGAACGTATGTGACCTCACAATAGAAACGAAAGCCAATATCGGGTCGGCTCGGAACAATTCGGAAGTTATACCGAAATTTTCTTTCGGGCTCTTTTCGAGAATTTTTTCGAGAGTCTCGGGCAAATAAAACAATTTATCGAGCTTAGTCATTGTTCTATAGGTCAAACCTATATCTTTGACTGCATTTGTTGGGTTGCTAGCGATTTGTACTTGCTTTTACTTATTATTTAGGTTTTCGTTGCTGTTTTCGACGTTATACTCATATATCTTTACATCAGATATGGAGGCTCAAAGGTAAGTATAGAATGAAATATTGAAAAAAGATTAGGGTTTCTTTTGTTTTTTGTATTCGTTTTTTTTATCTTTTATTTATATTATTTAATTCATGTAGGGAGAACAAATTAACGTGCCAAATTTATAAGAAGGAATATTCCTGCATGTCCACAAAGAATCTACATGTATAGCTCATTCAAAGAAACAGTAGATGCGCGTCATCAATCTAGACAAATCTATTGTCAATTTAAATCCATAAGAAAGAAAAAATCATTTAATGGTCAAAGCACTGTTTCCTTCTTCCTCTAATCCTATTAGAATAGGATAAAAATACGGTGAGCCGGCGGATTACATACTGTGAATTCGCTGTCAAGATAACATTTAGGTTTCTGGTTCTGGACAGTGTTGCCGACCTTACACAAGTTTTTCGTAGAATCGTGCGTAGAGTTGTGCCTTCAAACGTTGTATTCTTTGTTGTTTTAGCTATTTTCTGGTTTAGTTTCTGTTTTTGTGAGTTCTGTAGTAAAAAATCTACCAAAACCGTTAAGCGATCAGTGTAAGCAGCTCGTCTCGTCACTTATCAGTTATTTTGAACACGAACGAGATGATGGGGCTCCTCTCTTGCCATTAAACGCTGTGAGAGAGGTATGTATTCGTATTATTTCATCTTACTTTTTCATTTACAGTTTTATCTATCATACAAATGCCAAAGTCTGGGTATTTTGGTGTTGATATGGCAACATTGTAACGTGAGTGCGTCATAGATTTTGATGACGTGCAATCATTGTTTCTCTGAATGAGCAATACAATCGAGGGTAGTAGCAATGAGAAAGCCCTATCTATCTTGTAGGTAAGAATAATAATATTCAAGAAAGCTCGAACAGACAAGAAGAAAATTCGACGACCAATTTGGAAGGTAATCATATATGAAAAGTCTTATACTTATGAAAGTTTTAAAGGACAATCTAATTGATGGCAAAGCAGTTTTCCATGGAATCAAAACAAACATCTCAAGGAGTATGCAAAAAAAGAGAAATAGAAAAGCAAACCTACTATCCAAACAAAAAGTAAACAAAATGGCATATTTCTATACTAAATAAAACAAAACAGTTAAAATATTTAGTGTTTCTCATCTATTGACTGAACATATTCATTTTATAGGGTATGTTTAAACATAGATTAGAAATTTATTATAGGCATTGAAGACACACAACTCACGCCATCATACGGCGAATGCATCATACGGCTAAAATGGCCAGTTGATCTGGTCTGGCCCCGATTGCCTCTCCGAACTGCTTTCCTTGCGTTCGTCTAGAGCTCGGCTGATGACGGCTGAAAGGCTAGAAACCGGTCCCGAGAGACACGTGACGTCGCATGGTTGACAGTTCGGCGAAGGCTATTGGTGGCACCACGTGGAGAATGGGTGAAAGATTTCTGTAATATTTTCCCTCCACGGTTCCGTTACTCTACCTTGTGGGCATACCTGGTACTATACCCGAGGTTCCAGGCAGAATGTTACGAGCGGTCCTGACTGCTACGAGCATTCACCGTATGATGGCGTGAGTTGTGTGCAATCACGACCCGTCATTAAAATCGCCAGTTGATCTGGTCTGGCCCCGATTGCCTCTCAGGACTGCTTTCCTTGCGTTCGTCTAGAGCTCGGCTGATGACGGCTGAAAGGCTAGAAACCGGTCCCGAGAGACACGTGACGTAGCATAGTTGACAGCTCGGCGAAGGCGATCGGTGGCACCACGTGGAGAATGGGTGAAAGATTTCTGTAATATTTTCCCTCCACGGTTCCGTTACTCTACCTTGTGGGCATACCTGGTACTATACCCGAGGTTCCAGGCAGAATGTTACGAGCGGTCCTGACTGCTACGAGCATTCGCCGTATGATAGCGTGAGTTGTGTGCGATCACGACCCGTCATTAATATGGCCAGTTGATCTGGTCTGGCCCCGATTGCCTCTCGGAACTGCTTTCCTTGCGTTCGTCTAGAGCTCGGCTGATGACGGCTGAAAGGCTAGAAACCGGTCCCGAGAGACACGTGACGTCGCATGGTTGATAGTTCGGCGAAGGCGATCGGTGGCACCACGTGGAGAATGGGTGAAAGATTTCTGTAATATTTTCCCTCCACGGTTCCGTTACTCTACCTTGTGGGCATATATATATATATATATATATATATATATATATATATATATATATATATATATATATATATATATATATATATATATATATATATATATATTTTTTTTTTTTTTCCACGTGGTTTCCACGTGTCTGGCAGGTTGTGGGCATCATCTCTTCTGTTTAGGCGTCCGATTTTTTCTATTTCTATTGTTTCTCGTATGGTTCTTATTTTGTAGTTAGGGATATTTGCAATTAGGACATCTAGGAAGGGGAGTTTTTTATTGTCTTCTTCGATTTCTAAAGTGAACTGTATTTTTTGGTGGACGGAATTTGAAATGGCTGTGAAATTTGGCAAGTTCGTTTTTACCAAAGGACCAGATGACAAAAATGTCGTCGACGTATCGGACCCACAGTTTAGGTTTGAGGTCAGCACTCTGCAGTGCCATCTTTCCAAAATATATCATGAAGAGGTTGGCCACTACTGGTGATAGAGATGAACCCATTTCTGCACCATCTGTTTGTCGGTATATGTCAGTACAACATGAAGTAAGCATTGTTTAAGCAATGTCTGGCCAAATCTATTACGTGGTTGGGAAGGTCTTCATTCTTCACTATCAATTGCAATGCTTCTTCTATTGGTATGCTCGGATATAGGGATTTGACGTCGAAACTGGCCATGATGTCCTTTTGATCTATTGTGAGTTTGTCTAGAGTCTCTGTGAAGTGCTGAGAGTTTTTAATGTACGAATCGGCTTTTTCTGTTATAGGTTGTAATATATTAGCCAGAAATTTCTTTAGATTTTGTAATGGCGAGTTGAAAGAGCTGACAATTGGACGTAGGGGAGCCCCAGTTTTGTGGATCTTTGGCAGGCCATATAGTTTTGGACATCTGCTTGAATTTTCTCTCGGGATGAGTTGTTTCTTGATACTGTCGTCGATTGGAGATTCTTTGATTTTGGCTTTGGTCGTTTTTTCCAGATACGTTGTGGGGTCTCTGGTAACTTTTTTATAACTAGGGTCGTGTAAAAGTTCTTTGATTTTTCTTTTGTATTCTTCAGTATCTATGACTACGGTGGCGTTTCCCTTGTCGGCAGGTAGTATGGTTATTTCCTTTGTTTTGTTTAGTTTCTTGGTGGCTTGATGTTCTGCACGGGTTAGATTTGCTGCAGGTGCTTTGGAATGTCTTAGAATGCTGGAGACATTCTGTCTAATTAGTTCGGCCGTATTTTTATCTAAATATGACAGGCTTGTTTCGATATTTGCAATTATTTCTTCTGTTGGAATTGATTTTGGTACGATTGGGTAGTTGAAGCCTTTGGTTAGAACGCTTATCTCGGCTGTTGAGAGCCGATACTTTGATATGTTGTTAACTGTGTTGGTGTTGGTTGCTTGCGGCTGTGCTTTTCTGGATTTTATCCTGAGGTTATTTAATTTATTTTGAAGTCTTTTCAATGTGATTTTTTTGCTTGATTCAGCGCGCCAATGTTTTAAAAGTTTTATTGTATTCCAAAATAAGTAGTGGATTTGTTGGCTTAAAGATAGATGGAGATTGAATAGTTGTAGTTCTATCTCGCTTACTTGTTTCCTGGTCTGTCTTATTTGTTCTTTTAATAGGTGCGTGCTGGCTTTGTTCAGGATAGCTTCTGTTCTTCTTGTTGTTGTGATTTTTTTTCAGTTTTGTGAAAGTTGGTTGCAGGTTTTCGTTGCGACAGTTGATGAGGAACATGAGGTTGCATAGCAAAGTGCATCTCTTGTTTCTTAAGCTTTCATAAGTTTTGGTAGGTTTGAAAATCTCCTCTCCGTAGAGTATATATATATATATATATATATATATATATATATATATATATATATATATATATATATATATCTACGGAGAGGAGATTTTCAATATATATATATATATATATATATATATATATATATATATATATATATATATATATATATATATATATATATATATATATATATATGGGTAGTATGTCACAAAAATTTTATTTTCAATGTATCATTGACATATACAAAAAATATATTTACTTATTATCATTACATTATTATATAGAAATTAATATACATTATTTTTTAGAATCGTTTTGAAAATGGGAGGAGAAATCTTAACATTCAAAAGTTTGTATTTATTTAAAAAAAAATGTATTTTTTTAATTTTTGTTCGTTAGGCAAATTTATTACAGAAAAAGAATCACCGACGAATTTGTCTCCGTTTTGTTTTTAAAAAGGAAAGGATTTACGGTTAGAGGCGCATCAGCATCTAAGGCTATTTAGCGACTGGACCTGCATCTTAACGTGGGTTCCAAACCGCGGTCATCAGCTACCGACAAATCCAGGCCAGCACCCCTTCAGGCTATCAACCCTTGGTTATGTGCCTACCCATAAGTCTATCAGGAAGCCTAGCGACTGGCGAGTGACCAACGTAGAACACTTCTCTGAAGGCATCCGACTTTACCCAGTCTTTAACTGGCGTGACTGAGGGGTAATTCGTTGTCGGATTTTACACTCTTGCCAAGAAACAATCACAGACATTTAGGTGTAGATATGTGTGGGCGTGTGTGTGTAATGTGAGTGGATATAAGTGTGTGAAGGGTAAAAAGTACAGAACGGACGGACAGAAGAATTAAAGAAAAAAAACACCCATCCCAGTGCTGGAATCGAAGCAGCTACCTTTGGATTGCCAGGCAGGCGACTAACCCACTTTTTACCCAATGATTATTTACATAAGAACAGATATTTTTGATATTTTTTGAGTTTTAGATCATGGCGAAAAACCCAAAAAATATATAAACACGCCACAATCCTTTAGACAATACAATAGCATTGTAGTAAATCCTAAGATTTCAATACGACCACCCATTTCCCATAAACTTTGTTAATTTAAAGACAAGTAATTTTCAACAATTTCCTAGCTATAATTTCATTAAATAATGAGTTTGTTTAAAGGCTTATAATCCCTTTACGCAATATCCCTTTTTCCCATACTATCATGTTTCCTCTATATAGCTGACATAATCGTTCCGACGACGAACCAGTACGTCTTGTTAGCTATAAGACGACGTTTATACCGCAATCTTTTTTATTTAATGGCGGAATTATCTCAATCACATCATTTACAGTAATTGAGAGATATCTTTTTACCACTTTCTTGAAGGTTACCGAGAATAATTTACCCAGATTGCAGTGGCGCGTTACGTAAGCCTCTGTTATAAACAGCCCATCATTTTCTTTCGCAGAAAGGTCAAGAAAATTATTAGATTAACTATTAAATGTATTTTAATCGTCTCCAATTAGTTTCAGTGTAATGGTGGTAATAATTTTAAAAAGTCATATCTGACAGCTTATTCGGTCCATATTTGACAGTAATTCTTTTGTCGTCTTGACATTTTAGAAAATGAATGTGTGTGGCAAGTGTACAATTATTCAAATTTATTATGCATAGATATTTTATGAAAGAAGGTTTTCGTAAACTACATGTCTAGTAGAAAAAGTAAAGTTTTAGGGTTAGAGGCGCATCAGCTACTGAGAAGGTTATTTAGCGACTGGACCTACAGCTTAACGTGGGTTCCGAACCACAGTCATCAGCTACCGAAAACCCCGGTCAGCACCGGCCTCGGGCTATCAACCCTTAGTTTTGTGCTTAACCGAAAGTATCTCGAGAAGCCTACCGACTGGTGAGTGACCAACGTAGAAAACCTCTTAGAAGGCATCCGGCCTTACCCAGCCTCAAACTAGCGTGACTGAGGGGTGATTCTTTGTCAGATTTTACACTCTTACCTAGAAACCATACCTTCATTTTTGTATTTATACTTTTGTTTTTGCTTTTCATAATGCTTTTGAAATTATAATAGGCTCTGTGTCCCGCCTGTACTCTGTGATCAATCTCTATGTTTCTGTCGCTTTTGCTATTTATTATTATTCCCAAATATTTAAAGTTTTCCACTACTTGAAATTTGTAATTTCATATCTTTACTGATTTGGTTGTAACTTTTCTATTTTCTTTCCTTATTTCTATATATTTGCTTTTTTCTTGATTTATTGTGAGGATTCTTTTCTTTGCTTCTTGTCCAATTTTTTGAATTGCTTCTTCTAGGCCTATTCTGTCTCTAGCTAGCACAGTAAGATCATCTGCGTATGCAACTGCTTGTGTCACTTTATTGATGATTGTTCCCTTGAAATTACACTCTTTGATTACTGCATCCAGTGTTAATATAAACAATGTTGTTTATAGCCCATCTCCTTGTCTCACTCCTATATTGATCTTAAAATTCTCTTTTCCTCCTTCCGCTGTTCTAACTACTGCTTGTGAATTTTTCATTGTCATTTTTGTACATTTTTGTGTAAAATACGGGGTAAGCTAATAAGACTAAGCTTACCCCGTATTTTCATGTCCGTCATAACTTTCATTACTTGTCCCCGTTTCAAACTATCGAAAGCTTGTTTGAAATCAATATACATAATTTGTAATTCTATTCCATATTCCTGAGATTTTTCGATTATTTGCTTTACTATATGTACCGCGTCAATGCTAGATCTGCCTCTCCTAAAGCCATATGGACAGTCTCCAATTTTTTTTTTTCTGTAAAGCCCATTAATCTGTTATTTATTATCATGGTCAGTATCTTATATACAACACTAAGGTAATTCCACTATAATTTACACAATCTTTTGGATCTTCCTTCTTATAAATTGGCATTATTATCCCCTTTTTCCTCTAATTAGGCATTTTTTCTTTCTTCCAGATATGTATTATCAGCATCAATATCCTTCTTCCTAAGGCTTCTTCCCCGTATCTTATCATCTCATTGACCATATTATCTAATCCACCTGCTTTATTTAATTTAAGTTGAGTTATTACATCACTAAATTCTTCTTCTATGGGCATATCCAGTTAATCTTCTTCCATATTGCCTTCCAGGTTTCAATCCTTTTCCCTTTCCGCCACCGTTCTGTTATCTGTTAATATTTTCCATGATTCGCCCATTCGGTGCTAGTTATGTTTGTTGTGTTGTTCTTATTATCTTTTTCTATCATCTCCTATTTTCTATTCCTATCATTTTTATTTTCTCTATCCCAGCAAGGGGTTATTCCTTGCCCTATTCTAAGAATATTTTGTCCTATGATGATTTTTGAAAAACCCCTTTGTTTCGAAGATACAGGGCGAACAAAATTTGCGACAACCATATTCGATATTTGTTGAAATCATTAATGTAACATTTTTTTTCCATCTCGATCACTTGGAACGGCTGTTTTATCTAGTAAGTGGATTTCATCGGTCGCATTTGTTTACATAGATTGAGTGACGTTTGGCTGTTTGACGTCTCTTAACTAGTCAGTGAAGTCCTCTATCACATTGATTTACAAACGCCGAGATGACTGACATGTACTTCATGTATGGACTTGCTGATGAAAATGCATTGCAAGCTAGGCGATTGTACAGTGAACGATTTCCAGCCCGTAATGTCCATCTTCGAAAACGTCTTCATGAAACAGGCACATTGAAACGAATTGAAGGGTCAGGAAAATCACTAAGTATAAGAACGGTACAATTGGAACAGAATGTGCTGGACATGATAGCAGAAGAGCCTGGTAGTTCTACGCGAAAAATTGCAAATACTTTGAATGTGAGTCACTGGACAGTTTGGAAAATTCTTAAGGAGAATTTGTTGTATACATAGCACATTCAACGCGTTCAGGCACTACTACCTGTTGATTTTCCTCCACGTATTGCATTATGTTAATGGATATTGCAAACTTTATTCGCATCGCTCTATTCCTGACACAAATTCTTTTCACCGATGAAGCCACTTTCGCAAGAAATGCAATAAGGAATTTTCATAATAATCATGTACCATTGGAGTTTCTGGAAGATGTACCATTGGTAACAAGGCATAAAATGTGGTTTATGCACGATGGTGCATCACCACATTTCAGTTTGGTTGCTCGTGATTTTTTAACAGCAACATATGGATATCGCTGGATTGGTCGAAGTGGACCACACACATGGCCTGCTCGATCCCCGGACTTAAAGCCCCGGGATTATTTCTTATGGGGGATATCTGAAGTCATTAGTTTACGCTACTCCATTAAAGAATTTGGTTGATTTGCAAAATCGGATAATTGCTGGGTGTAACTCAATTAGAAACGACCCTAGTGTGTTTGAAAGAGTTCGGCAATCAATGACGAGAAGCTTGTATAAAGCTTGAGCTTGTATAAAGGCTGGAGGAAGTCATTTCGAACATTTATTGTAGGTTTAATAAAATGTTGTTAATGTCGTAAATTTTGTTCACCCCGTATCTTCGAAACAAATGGGTTTTTCAAAAATCATCATACAACAAAATATTCTTAGAATAAGTCAAGGAATAACCCCTTTAATTTTTGCCGCATGTTTACCTAACGCCCTATATATATATATATATATATATATATATATATATATATATATATATATATATATATATATATATATATATATATATATATATATATACCAGGTGTCCCATTAAGGATAGATCGCGGCCGTATCTTGAAAACTATTTATCCCACAGCTTTGGGGGGAAAAAAATTGTACTAAAAATGATCATGACAAATTCACCAAAAATATTTTTAAGCTTCTAAAACGACCGCAAGAGGGCGTGACGAGTTTTACCTATTTAGATAAAAAGTCGTCTAATGTCCGTTTGCCTAAACGGATTTTCCTCAATTTGGATTCATTTAAAAGGCAATTGCCGGGACAATCAGATAATCTGGGAGATAAATTATTTAGTTTATAAATGAAACCGCGAGGTGGCGTTACATTCAATAAAAGTTTTTTTGAAGTTTTGTTCAGTTTTTTTCAAATGGAATGGTACAGCTTTTACTACATGGCAAGAAAGGTAATAATATAAAAGGCATAGAAAACATACTGAAAGAAGAACGCAAAATTATGAGGAAAATTCTCGGCCCAAAACTGACAGAGGGAGGATACAGACTACATTCTAGAAAGACCACAGAATGTCCAACGTAGCGGCGAACATAAGAAAAAGAAGGTTGAAATTCTATGGACATATCAGTAGACTCACACCGACAAAACTCACCAATTCTTACGTACATACAAGGAGGCAAGTCAACAGTACCATGGATCGCACAAGTCAGAGCTGATCTGGGAAAGGCATAAATGGGTCCGACAGAGATTGAGGATAGAAGAACGTACAGACACAAAATACATATATGGAACGTTGCATCAAAGAGCGAAGTTTCGAGGAGATCAGGAACAAACTGGACGGAGGAGAGAAAGAGAATCCGCGGAGAAAGGATGAGAGAGGTGTGGAGGATCAGAAAGAACACTCGAAAATGAGTCAGGATGCTTTGCGTGATCCAACTGGGTCTATACGCACCTAATAATAATAATAATAATAATATATATATATATATATATATATATATATATATATATATATATATATATATATATATATATATATATATATATATATATATATATAATATTATTATTCACGTATGGGCCCTGGTGGACCACGCGAAATACAATTAGAGGTGTTTGTTGTTGTTAGCCTTCCTTTGCGCCCATACTAATTTCATTCTTTCGCTATGAGCTTTTTTCCTTTCGTCAGACCAAGTTGTTCCAGTCTCTCTACATTTTTCTCTCTGGCCAACCTTCCAAACGTCAATCTTGTGTCTGAAACAGCCTCTATCCTGAATTTCACTTTGTGTAATATTTGCTGATCTTAGGTCCTCCTTAATTGCGGCAATCAATTTAATTATTTCTACTTTAGCTCTAGTCCTATTTTCATAAAATTCGACTATTTGTCTAGTTAGCCTACTCGGATTCATCCGTTTTATGTGTCCGTAAAACTTAAGTCTTCTTTTTCTCATATCGCTATGTATATCTGTGTATTGTTTGATTTCTTAGTTTTCTCGAAGTCGGTATGTTGTGCTATTTATTTGTTTGGGGCGTAGGATTTTTCTTATGATTTTTCTTTCCTTCTTTTCAATGTGCTCGATGTCTCCCTTTCTATTCAAAATGAGCGTTTCCGCAGCATATAAACATTCTGGCTTAATAACTGTGTTGTAATGTCTCAGTTTTGTGTTTTTAGATAGGCATTCTGTGTTGTAAATATTTTGTGTAAGTCTCAATGCCATTTCCACTTTTGACATCTGTCCTTATTTGCCGCTTTTTCCAACCCATTTTCCATGATTATTTCATCCAAATATGTGAATTGAGAGACTCGTCTGATGTTACCATATTTTGTTTTTAGAAATGGTGTTCTTAGTCTGTTGCAGGTCATGTATTGTGTCTTTTCAAAGGAAATTTGGAGTCCTATATTTTCTGCTGTTGCTTTTAGGATTTCAATCTGTTTTTGTGCCGTTAATATCTTTAACATCTTGAGCCAAAATTGCTAGATCATCAGCATACGCCAGGCAATCAATTTTGATGTTGGTTCTCCCCAGTATATATAGATATATATATATATATATATATATATATATATATATATATATATATATATATATATATATATATATATATATATATATACTTGATGACATAAGTAATATCTGCCTAATTTGGGTTTTTCGCCACGATCTAAAACTCGAGAAATATCAAAAATATCTGTTCTTATGTAAATACAGAATTACTGGGTAAAAACAAAAAACCAAATGGAGACAAATTTCTCAGTGATTCTAAAGTAAAGTAAAGTGTTTGGGTTAGAGGCGCATCAGCAACTAGGCTATTTAGCGACTGGACCTACAGCTTAACGTGGGTTCCGAACCACGGTCATCAGCTTCCGACAAACCCAGGCCAGCACCCCCCTCGGGCTATAAACCCTTGGTTATGTGCCTACCCATAAGTCTATCAGGAAACCTACCGACTGGCGAGTGACCAACGTAGAACACTTCTCAGAAGGCATCCGGCCTTACCCAGCCTTTAACTGGCGTGACTGAGGGGTAATTCGTAGTCGGATTTTACACTCTTGCCTAGAAACAATCACAAACATTTAGGAAAGATAAACGGACAGAAGAAAGAAAAATAACCATCCGAGCGCTGGAATCGAACCAGCTACCGCTCCAGCGCGGATTCGGCAAAGCAGGCGCTCTTACCGCCGCACCAACGCGACCGGCATCAGTGATTCTTTTTTTGTAATAAATTTGTCTAACGAATAAAATTTTAAAAATATAAAAATGTTCTAAAAAATATACAAATTTCTAACGTTAACGTTTCGGGAAGTATTCTCCTCCCGTTTTCAAAACGAATCTAAAAATAAATTATATTAATTTCTATAAATTATGAAAAGATTGGAAGTAAATATAATTTTTGTGTGTTAATTATATTTACATTGACAATTAGTTTTTAATGACAATGACTGTGTGATTCTAATTGTATATTGAAATACTTAAATGTTTTAATTGTATTCTTTAGAATCGGGAACTATATTAAATAATACAGTTATTTTTACTTAAATTTACTTAAATAGTATAGTGGAAATTTAGATATTAATCTTGGTTTTTTATTTAAAATGAATTTCCATCAAGTATCGGCTACCTCAGTTAAATATAGCGCTTTCTTTTAATCTTCTGTATTTTGTTACCGATTCTTTTAATACCGTTTTGGAATTAATTTAATTAAAATCAATTGGAATAATTCCAAAATGGTATTAAAAGAATCGGTAACAAAATACAGAAGATTAAAAGAAACCGCAATAATTAATTTAAATAAAAAAAAAACTGTATGCTATGCCTTCCGTAGATTTAAATTCAATATGGTTCTCGATTCTAAAGAATACATTTAAAACCATTTAAGTATTTCAATATACAATCACAATCACACAGTAAACCTTACCTATATATATATTTCACTGTCATTGTCATTAAAAATTAATTGTCAATGTAAGTATACTTGACATACAGAAAAAATATATTTACTTCCTATCTTTTCATAATTTATAGAAATTAATATAATTTATTTTTAGATTCGTTTTGAAAACCGGAGGAGAATACTTATCGAAACGTTAACGTTAGAAATTTGTATATTTTTTAGAACATTTTTATATTTTTAAAATTTTATTCGTTAGACAAATTTATTACAAAAAAAAAGAATTACTGAGAAATTTGTCTCCGTTTGGTTTTTTGTTTTTACCCAGTGATTCTTTATTTACATAAGATATTTTTGATAGATTTTTTGAGTTTTAGATCGTGGCGAAAAACCCAAATAAAGAAAAAAATACATGATGGCATGTAAGATGGCAAAATGTTTAAAATTTTAAAAGAAGGGCATTACATATAGATACTCCGGTTAATTATCAATATAATGTCGTATACTAAACTCACAGAGGTTTAAAACGAAGACAGATTCTTTTTAAGATTGCACGTCTATTTATTATCAAAAACACACGCAATTTTACTCTGACCTCAATAATGTCGACGTCCTGGAAAGTGCTGATTTAAAATAATAAAAAAACCATCGGTAATTGGAGTGGAAATCAATGGCAGATACGCCAATGGTCGTTATATATGACTTAATGGGCGGTTTCGGTGCCAAAATAGGTCCTCAGGACATGGTCTTGTTAAAATTCTTCTTTTGTACCGCTCAACAAAATTAAATTTTCGACCGATATAATAAAAATAAAGGTTCATGATCGTACTTAATAACATACCAAATGATTTCGTCGTATTCGTTAGTGATTTCGTACAGGACTAATTAGATTGTTAAAGGTATACCATTCTTTTGTGATTGTTGCTTGTAGAACAATTTTAAGTGGGACCTCGAATGGTAAATCGGCCAATTGTTATGAACGGCGTTGTTCGCAAAAAAGAAATTAAGAGCGATTTTTTTCTATGTAGCAAAATAACTTTATTCAGCAAAAGATTGACCGAATGGTTCTACCAGTTCGAAAAATCCTCTGTCTCTTAAAGAAAACATAAAGTGGAAATTTTTTCTACAATGTCACCTTACAATTCAGTATAATTAGCAAGTCTTCTTCCAGCGAGCCATTTCTTCAAGTTTGGGAGGAGAAATGAATCGCTGGGAGTAAAATCCGACAAATATGGCTCATGTGGAAGTACTTCGAAGCGTAGGTAGTAGAATTTTGCAGCACTGACGTAAGACGGGCGTGAAGGTGTATTATCGTGGGGAAAGGGTCAATTATGGAGAGCGGTAATGGCCTTGTCTTGTTAAATACACTGAGACACAACACATAAATTAAAAAAAAATACTTTAAGTGTATATTCCTTTTATACAGGGTTATATAAAATAAAATCTATATATTTTTAATTTGGAATAAAAACTAAACTGAATAAGCATGGCCGGATATGAGCACTCGCAGACCCCGCAATGTGAGGAGGCCCACATCCCCGAGGGGCCCAATGGACCCCCAAAAGGAAAAATGGAAAAAAGGTATAACATTTTATATTTAATATCTACACTAAATAAATTTTAAACGTTGCTTTGTAACGTTCCACATAGAATAATATAACTCCACATAGAATAACTGTTTTTATTTTAAACCAAACTGTGTTAAGCAATTTACTAAAAAAATACCTAAAAAAAGTGGATGGGTGACTGGTTTTAAATATTGGCAGAGTTTATCTAAAACATTTCAACAGACGTCAAAACTGAACTTGGGAACTAACATCAGTGGGAAGAGACAAAAAGATTATATGATACTATGGATTCAGAAAAAAAATAGTACAAATTTTGAAATCTGGTCTTCGATAGGCTCATTGATATAACTATAATGCTCGCAAAAGATGATCTTAAATTTAGAGGCTCTAAAGAAAATAGCGGAAACTACGATGATAATTTTTCTATCAACTGTGCAGCTATTAGTCAAGTCATGACACAAGTTTTAAGTGCGCCAAAAGGACATACCAAGTATTTAAATCATGACATACAAAATCAAATTATCAGTTGTATATCTTCTCATAGTAAAACTGAACTCATTCAAATATATACATAAAGCGCAGTATTTTTCAGTTAAAATTGACACAACACCAGATCTGCCTAAGAAAGACCAGATGAGTTTTGTAGAACGATATGGTGATTTACCTAAAGCTATACTAGATGATCAAAAATGTTAAGAACAAGATGTTTGGGAAAAGGAAAAAGGAGAAATTAAGGGATCTTTTATAGAATTTTTAATTTAAAAGACCCAATTTCTGCTGGTCTCTCTGCATATATAATCACCAGTTTGGAAAACTGGAGTTCAGATATGAAAAACTGTCGACTGCAAGGGTATGACGGAGCTGTAGAGATGAAAGCAAAATATTAAAGAGCTTGCTGTATATATTAATTATTCTCCTTATAATCTTAATTTAGTATTCAATGACGCGTTTGGAGGATTATTTACGGTATTGCCAGTCTATATATGTATTTTTCGACCAGAGTATTAACCGATGGGACATATTGACATCTCAACAGGTGAATTTGAGGTAACATTGAAAAAACTTAATTCCACAAGATGGGCATCTCGTCATGACTCAATTTTAGCAATCAAGTTAAGATACCTTGATGTTATGAAAGTCCTGATAAAAACTTCTTTAAAAAGCAAAAAAAGGGATGAGGTATCAGAGGCAAAGCGCCTCACAAAACTTCTGGATAGATACCAGTTTGTATTTGTATCTGTGCTTTTATCTAAAGTGTTCACGCACACGAATGTTGCTTCGAAATGCCTTCAAAGAACAGAAATGGATTTTGAAAGAGCGACAGCAGTTCTTCAAAACATTGTTTCTAAATTGAATAAGCTAAGAGATAGCTTCTTCGAAGTAAACGAACAAACACTACCATTTGATTCGATTTTTTTTATTAAATTACGAATAATATGCTTTGTAAGTCGATTATGTTGACCATACATTTCACGTACCAGGTCTGTAAATATGAAACCGGAATTTGTCCATTGCCCATGGCTTTAGCTGTCAATGTAGATACCGTCAAACCGCGTGATTGGCGCATTTTCTTGTTGACATCTGACTAAGATTTTCAACCAACAACAATATAAGTTTCATATAACAGCATAATTTGTAATAGCGTTGAACATGTCGAATTTTGTTCTTGGAAACTGCGATTTGCGGACAGCACTGATTTTCTGTTACCATTTGAAGAAAATTGCTGCAGAATCGCATCGAATGTCGAAGCTTACGGTGAGCATGCTCTTGGTAAATCACAATGCTTGGTGTGGTTTAAAAAATCAAAAGTGGCGATTTTGACGTGAGAAACAAAGAATGTGACGGACCACCGAAAAAGTTTGAAGACAGCGAATTCTTAGATGACGATGGCGCTCAAACGCAACGATAACTCGCTGATCAATTAAATGTGACACGAGAAGTCGTCTCTATACGTTTCAAAGCCATGAGAAAGATCTAGAAGATCGGAAAATGGGTTCCACATGAACTGAATAAAAGACAGCAGGAAAACCGAAAAACAACTTGCAAAATACTGCTCGCCAGGAACAAAAGAAAGTCATTTCTTCATCGAATTGTGACTGGCAATAAAAGTGGCTATATTTTGAGAATCCTAAGCGTAAAAAATCATGGGTACCTCCAGGCGAACTATCAACATCGACTGCAAGGGCAAATCGCTATGAACGGAAGACATTGCGTTGTATTTGGTGGGATCAGAAGGGTATGATCTATAAATAAGCTGCTAAAACCTGGCGAAATCGTAAATACTGAATGCCACCGAAAACAAATGATCGATTTGAATCAAGTCGGCATATCAAAATAGACAACACACAGTGATTTTGCTTCATGATAATGCACCATCACACACAGCAAAAATAAGTCAAGGAAACAACTGAGGCGTTTAGTTGAGAAATATTTCCACATGAGGCTTACCCACCAGACTTTAATAACGTCTGGTGGCCAGCTGTGCTGCACGCGTTGAAGACTAAGAATCCCCCGAATTATCTCTTCAGGCTGTTTATTTCGTATTTCTGTGACAGGACTGTGAGACTGGATGTGGGACCAGATGCGGTCAGTAAGACCCTCCAAAGGGGATGCCCTCAGGGTTCTAAGCTGGGTCCAACTGTGTAGAACCTGGTCGTTGATATTTTATTAACCGAATTTGATACGCATGAAGATTTTAAGATTATCGCGTATGCGGACGACTTGGCCATTATAGTTGGTGGAAACAGCAGACCAGCGCTAGAAAGCAAGATGAACCAGGCTCTGGAAGTGGTTAATAACTGGGTCACTAATAATAAACTGGAGATAGCGGCCGATAAATCCACGTACCTGGTCTTTGGCAGAAAATTAACAATGAATCCCACAATTAAAATTGGCTCAAACACAATCAAGAGATCCGATCATACGAGGTACCTGGGTGTGATGATCTGTGTATCGTTCACATTGCACATCAGGACGATGTGTGACAGCGGGAAAACGTTATTTCAAACACTGAAGAGAGCCCTTGGCGGAGTGTATGCTCTTCCGGCCGAATCCTTAAGAACCATATTTTTCGGCGCAGTCGTTCCGGTTCTGACCTATGGGTCGGAGATCTTCGCGGACAGGCTTGTTCAGATCAGGAATGCAAGGAGACTAGAGTCTCTTAGGGGTGTTGTCTCTCGCACAATTATCGGGGCGTATACGACTACTTCCACGGCAGCGACTTCGGCTTTGGCCAATATTCCACCGCTAGAAGATTTAATTTATGAACATTTGGATGCGAAGACCCACCGAAGGGGAATCAACATCATTAGATACGAGCACAATGTGGCTGCGGACCCCAGACTCTCGAAGAGGACCCTGAAGAGCGTGCTCAGAGGAAGAACCCTATCGAGATGGCAGGAAGAGTGGAGAACGAGACTGACCGGAAGAACTACGTTCAGATTTGTGCAAAATATTAACACCATGCAAGAGCCCCGTCTTGTTTTTGACAGGAAGGTAGTTCAGATGCTAACTGGACACGGTCAGTTTGGCGTTCACTATGCAAGAATCGGCAAAATTGAGGACCCTAGATGCATGTATTGTGTTGATGGAATTGACGATCCGTTCCACAGAATTTATGATTGTGTGAGGTATTATGATGAGAGGCAAGTCGTAGCTGGATTCGTTGGGTCGGACTGGCCACTAAACCCTGAAGCGTTGCTGCTGAGACTAGCGAGCGACGACAGACTTGACCTGCTGGGGAGTTTCGTTCTGGAGGGGCTTGAAACCTAGCCGTTACTAAGAATTGGGGTTTAGTTCAGTTTTTTGAATGTATTTTTTAGTTCAAGTCACTAGTTAAATTTAGGCTATTTAGTAATTATAATCAGAGATTAATGTTCATTTTTCTTTTCCTACTTTTTGTATTAAGTCTTTTTGGACTAAGTATTCACTTTAGTCATATATTTTGGGTCGGATGGCTCGTGTTTTGACATCAGCGATCCGACCACATGCAAAATAAGCTATTGCATTGCGCGAAGCTCAAATTTGGAGCAACTTGATTCACTTAGTGCAGCAAAGACTGGAGGGTTATTGGTACCTCCTGGACCTTGGTCCGAACTTTGTGTTGTTAAATTATCAATAAAGACCAAATATATAGCAACAGTTGAATAAGAATCAGGGATTACCTCGTTCAGGATGCTCATTAAGTCGAAATCAATATGCACATTAGACATTTTCATATGCAGAAAAGATAGCATCAAGAGGGGCACCGTCTTTTCCCTTCAGGAACTGGCGGTGGAGAGGGTTTGGTGGGCCTTCCCTTCTTCTTCTTCTTCTTCTTACCCACCAGACTTGCCTCCGTCAGATTACTACTTATTTGCATCGATGAGATACGCACTTGCTGAGCAGTGCTTCACTTCTTACGAAAATGTACGGAAATGGCTGATTTACCTCAAAATTGCCAGACAGGTGGGAAAAAAGTATAGGCAATACGTCGAATAAAACATTTTTTATCACTTTCATACAATAAACGTGTATTTTCTATATAAAAATTCCAGTTTCATATTTAGAAATAGATTCATTATTTTTATAATAAATTAGAACAATTTGTATACGCTGTGCAACTGAATATACTTTCATGATGATTTGCAAACAATACGAAACACAAATGTCAATTTTGGAGGGCTAAAATTGAATGCTATGACGTTTTAAAAAAAATATATAGTAAGTATAAGTATATAAATATATAGTTAAGTTTTTATTTCTTGAAAATCAATCTGAAAAACGTGTTCACTTCAACTGATTGTTAACTGTTCATAATAATGGCTTGTTGAACGTAAAAACAAAATAATTTTTAAGACATACACATTACTTTAAGTTTCTCAATAGTAGAGCTATATTTATGAAAAAATATTAAAGACTTACAACGATCCATGGCGGACAACGTGATGACCTGATTCAGTATTTGAAGAATTTCTGCTTCTATTGCTTCCACGACATATGGCCAAACTAGGCCAATGGGGACGATGCAGCTGTAATCTGCTCACTTGAATCAGCGTAGATCGATCCCTGGTGGCTTCATCATAAGACGGTAATGTATTCTGAAATAAAAAGAGATGATAACAGTTGATAGGTCTTTCGGTTAATAATGTCGATTTTGCTATGATATGGCGTTACTAATACATTTGTTGATATAGAGTCTAGGGGTCTCGAAACTACGGCCCGCGGGCCAAATCCGTGGCTCGTTATGGGGCGTACTCAGCGATTAGTTTAGAAATTATAGATACTGGAAGGAAAATTAAAACGGTTTTGGCCCTTGGAACATACTGGAGTAATCAATATGGCCCCAAGGCTGGAAAGTTTGGAGACCCCTGATATAGACTAATGGTTTATAGCGTTTTGGAGAATAAACATATGCCGTCAAAAGCCAGTTCAAAAAAAACATAGTTTCACATAGCTCTGAATAAGTCGAATTAAGTAGCAGAAAAAGACGTTTTTAGGGGAAGTTTAAAAACCTTCTTTCATTTGAAGAAAATTGTAGATAAAAATTATCGATTGTTAGTTGGAGCTTATGGTAAACATGCTCTAACCCAAAAAACTTGTGAACTATAGTGTAAATGCTTTAAAACATTTTATATAACACAAAAGTATAGTAATTATTTCAGTTGCAATAATCATGACGCCGTTGCAGTACATATTTTTACCAAAATAATAACTGATTTTGTAAAACGTATTTCTCACAGTGTTAACAAAGTATATTATTTGTCGGATGGGGCTCCTCAGCAATTCAAAAATTTAAAAAACTATGTCAATTTATACTCTCACAAAAGTGATTTTGGAATGCCTGCTGAATTGAATTTTTTGCCACTGCGGTGGTATGGGTTGCACAATTAAAAGACTAGTAGCGAGAGCAAGTCTTCAACTAGCGGTTGAGAAACAAATAAAAACATATTACGAACTCTATGCATGGGTTTCTATACCGGATAAGCTTCCGAATATAACGGTTAAGTTTTCGCCAGAAGAGGATTACAATAAAGCTGTGAATGACAAAAGTTGTTCGTGAAAGACAAAAACAAAGTTTTCATAATAGAAAAAATAAACGATTGGGAAAAATCAATAAAAAAAAATGAAAAAAAAGTCGGACCACTCTGGAATGCGCAGCGTTAACCGTTAAATAAACTATTTTTAAAAGAAAAAAAAAATAAAATTGGCCAACTTTGAAAAATTGACGGATAAGCTTCCGAATATAACGGTTAAGTTTTCGCCAGAAGAGGATTACAATAAAGCTGTGAATGACAAAAGTTGTTCGTGAAAGACAAAAACAAAGTTTTCATAATAGAAAAAATAAACGATTGGGAAAAATCAACAAAAAAAAATAGAAAAAAAAAGTCGGACCACTCTGGAATGCGCAGCGTTAACCGTTAAATAAACTATTTTTAAAAGAAAAAAAAAAATTGGCCAACTTTGAAAAATTGACGGTTTTTCTCAAAAAACTGACAAATTTCATAAAACTTGACATCTAAAAAATTTTGGGTATTTATTTCTGAAAAGTACATTCAAAAATAAAAAAAAGAAATGTCCCATTTTGTCAATTTTTGAAAAAGTCATGGGTATTTAAAAAAAAGCCATTTTTTGAAAAATTCAAAACTTTTTGTGAGTTGGGTAAAAAAAATTGAAAAAATGAGAAACGTTTTTAGTGGAGTAGAAAAATCTTTTTTTTTTATTAGAAACTTCTGTGTGAAACACTAGACTCAAAAAGATTTACCACTTTTACATATTTACCAAAGTGATTCGGTGTTTAGTGGTAAATCTCTTAGGTCTAAAATCCTCTCATCATGCTTTCTTCAGAGAACACAGGAACAACTAGAACACAAAATTGGCGAGTACCGGGCAGACTTTTGCCCTGGTCGCTGATGCACTGAACATTTTTAACTTAATAACAATACTGAAATAGAAAGCTATCAGGAAGGTCCCAATCATCTGCATGTTCGTGGAGTTCAAGAAAGCATACGACTGCATCGACAAAAAATCTCTGTTCAACATACTAGCAGAAAAAGGATTCGACCCCAAAACACTAGGATAGATCAAGCAGAGACTGACCGATACAATCTCTAAAGTGAAATTTATGGGAGAAATTTCCGAACCCTTCCTGATTAAAACCGGAGTACGCCAAGGAGATGGGTTATCCCCACTCCTTCCTTCAACCTGGTCCTGGACAAAGTCATAAGGGAATGGGAAAAGAAACTGAAAAATTAAGGACACTGGAAACCAATACGACTCGGACGAACCAAAAACAATATAGAAATCTCAAGCCTAGCCTTCGGGAACGACCCAGCCATACTCGCAGATAGTGAAGCAAAGGCAACCAAATAGATAGAAGTTCTCAAGGAATGTGCAGAGAAAGTTGGCCTACAAATCTCCTTTCAAAAAACCGAATTATTTTGCTCAACATTAGATGTCCAAAATTTGAATACCAAATACGGCAAGATAAAAAGGGTCACACATTTCAAATACCTGGGCGAGATCCTCGAACCCACAGGAGGAGAGAAGATAGCACAGAAGATGAAGAGGGCATACGGCAAGACACAATATATACAATAAGAAAGGCATATCCACACACACAAAAATAAGACACCACAACACAGTAATCAAACCAGAGCTACTATACGCAAGCGAGACACTTACACTCCACACAAAAAGCGGCATAGAAAACATACTAAAAGAAGCACGCAAAATTATGAGGAAAATTCTAGGCCCAAAACTAACAGAATCCTTCTGTTAGTTTTGGGCCTAGAAGAGACTAGAGACTATATTTCAGGAAGACCACGAAGAGAATGTCCAACGTAGCGGCGGACATAAGAAAAAGAAGGTTGAAATTCGATGGACATATCAGTAGACTCCCACCGACAAGACTAAGCAACAAAAATCTTACATACATACAAGGGGTCAAGTCAACAGTACCATGGATCGTACAAGTCAGAACTGATCTGGGGAGGGCACAAATGGACCCGACAGAGATTGAGGACAGAAGCTAGTACAGAAACAAAATACATATTTGGAACATCGCATCAGAGAGCGAAGTTTCAAGGAGATCGGGTGTAAAGTGGACGGAGGAGAAAGGATGAGAGGGGTGTGGAAGTTCAGAAAGAATACTCAAAAATGAGTTGGAATGTTTTGCGTGATCCAACCGGGTCTATACGCACCTAATAATAACATAGAGTTAGGCAACAATGTAAAGTAAAATTTGGGATAAAACTACACAAAACCTTTGCCAAAGCCTATGGACAAATAGAGATGATTTGCCTTTGAACAAGTAGAGTTTAGTACTGATTTAACGAATTCAAAGATGCCTTGAGTTAATTGAAAACAATCCAAAAGGTGTCAAATATTCTTTTGAGTCCCGAACGTGACCTGTAGAATGCTAGTAAAGAAATTGAAAACTCTAAGAACTGTATTCAGTTCTTATTACGTGACTAAGTGAAGGAACCCTGTATGTGTCCTATGATTCATTAGAATGAATTACGCTACTGCTAACAAAACACAATCGATGTATAAACTGTTGCCAAACGTATCAAATTTTCTGAGACCGTTTCTGTCCCGTTAGCATACTAATTAGCGCGTTCACCCGCCCCAACGGCATCCAGCTAATTAGCCCTGTATTCTTCGACTGAGGACGCGCCATATTGTGAATAAGCATCGGCCCTCGCGTCAACCGCGATATCTTCATCGGCCGAAAGACAATAAACAAATCGTTATCGACGAGGAAAATCTTAATTGCTCCGTGGTTTCCTCTGACAGGCGGTGCTCGGGCAGGTCTTTGCGTAGGTCAGCGGGTCAACGTTTAAGCAAATTTCGTCGGTTTCCACAAAACGTTTTCGGGTGACAGCCGGGCATGGCTTTTGGTCCAGTATGGACAGACAGAAAGTGAACACTTCTGAACCTATCCTAGATTGTTCAAAAATAATTAAAGTTTGTTGAAATAAAATAAGTTTTAAATTTAGGCTCTTGCATTTCATGCCATGCATATTAATTATCTGACCTATTTCGTCAAACATGTCATTTTCTATCGATCTTCAGGGTGCATAAAGCATTATTGGGCCCACAGGTTTTTTTTATGATAATTATTTAATTCTTTAAATTCAAAATCAGTATTGGAACTTGAATTTAAAAAAAGTTATTGGTATAGCCTCCAAATTATTTTTTTTTATTTTAATGTGTAATATAGTAGAGTTGAATGAAATCAAAACTATGAAAATCAAAATTAGATCAGGAGCCACGTTAGCTGTGGTGTCTAAGGCGTTAGCTTTATGTTACGGCAGTTAATGTCGTTGATTTTCGATGACCCTAGCGCCCATTTCGTGCTATATGGCGACTAAGGTTTGACGAAAATTAGTTTGCAAGTCGCTAATAGTCGCGGGTTTATTTCTAAAAACCGCATATTTCCCGAGTAAACATGGGCTTACCGCGAGCCAAGTTCGGCAACTCATCAATTTTACGCAATGGTCCCATCGCTTGCCGCCCGAGATCATGGGATTTAACTCCATTAGATTATTTTCTCAGGGAAAATGTGAAAACACCCTTGCAACATGCACTTTGGAACAATACTTGTAATTTGTAATTCTTCTTAATTACTTGATTAATTTTCTTAAAATGGCTTCTTTTTTTTTATTTGGATGCACTTTACAGTGTCGCTTGCGAACAGTTTCAAAGCGATTTACTCGTAATCGGTGCATCTTATTGAGGCGAACTAAGAGTAACTATTTTACTTAAAAAGAGTTAAAGATTTCATAACCTTGATTGAAAATAAAAAAAATACGTACAAAAAATATTGGGCAATTATTACCTTAGTCCTGTAATAATGCTACGCCCTGATTGAAATTATTAAATTTGAAATACGCATTTCGTTTCGGCGCCCACAGTTTACAACACTTACCAAATTCATTAGGCATGGCATTATTCGACTAAGACTTATAAGACAAAGTATAGTGCGTTTCAAGATATATCGTTGACCGATTGGTTGCAATGAACTCTTAACAACCCCTGACGTAACAAAACCCGACAAAGTCGCAAGAAACGTAAACAGGGCCGGGCCTAATAAAATAACAGTTAAAAAGATAACATTAATTTTATATCTGGTTTAGTAGTTACGAAATATTTTAGTTTAGTTCGCATTATTTTCTTAAACAGTGCGGTTCTATAATTTCGATCGTTTTTTTATTATTCCAAAGGTGGCGTTCTTGGCAAGATAATGATCATTATGCTAATTTTAAAAGAAAACATTTATCGCCCGGTGATAAGCAAATTGTTAAAAAATGTGTGCTTCTATATTGAATAGGGGGCTTAATGTAAATGCAGCCGCAGCAGAAACGTCTTCATTAACGAAAACTCAGGTGTCTACAGTTAAAGATGTTGTGACGAAGCCAATTAAAGCCAAAAAAGTCCGTAGTGATTCTGGTAAAAGCAAATGTGTTGACGAAAGAGACAAAGGCTTAATTCGTAGCAAAATGTATGCTTTGTATGAAGAGCAAACTGTGTCTGCATTGCATTCATTGCAACAGCGACTAAGGAAAGATGAAACCAACATTCTTTGCAGCAGAACTAGTCTCCAGAGAATATTATCTCAAATGGGTTTTGCATATCGGACCATTAATAAAAGACAAATACTAATGGAATCACAACGATTGCGACAATGGCGGTTTGACTACTTAAACTCTATAAAAAAATAGAGATTAGAAAATCGTTCCTTTATCTACCTTGATGAAACACATTAGACGCCAGCAAAAGGATGGGTAGATGTATCAAGAAAATGCCAAACCAAAGCCCTGGCGAATAAGGAAAGAAGAATTACAACTTTACATGCTAGTTCCGAGGATGGATGGGTTCCAAATTGATTACGGTTGTTCTCCAAAAATATTAAACATTGACACATTAAACACCATGACGACACCACAGCAGAACTTTTTGAAGATTGGTTTATACATAACCTTTTGCCCAATGTGCCTAAGGAAAGTGTAATTGTAATGGACAATGCTGGTTATCATAACCGCCAAAAAATTAAGTTCCTGATGCAAATAACACTAAATTGGAAATTCTGAACTATATGTTAAAAAACGATATATACTTCCAAAAATACATAAAAGATGTGATCTGTATAGATATTATGTTTTCTATGATCTTTATCTATTTAGCACTAAATTAAACAGTTTTTTTTAATAATATTATCTGAGTAAAGCAAAATGTAGCGGATCCTCAAACCCCATAAAAAACGAAAAGAAACCTTGTTTACTTGTTACATAAAATAATTAAAAGTTGCGCAAAAGCAAAAAAACAGTTTAATGCCACTTAGAATTGAAGCGACCATGATACAGAAACCGATGGCCATATAGGGAAGAAGTTAGCCTAGTTCGATCTGGCTTGTGTAGCGAGTAATTATCCATTATAGCCGATGCCACTGGGCGAAAAATCGCGCGAAACCTCAGTTAGAAACAGTCACTGAATAACAAACATAAATTAAATGTTGAGAAACGTATTTTTTTAACACTTAAAAAATATATATTTACTTCAGCAACGAAACAGTACAACTCACAATATACTATCAAAAAAAAGTAAAATTACCAGGTGTCTGTTAATAATTCTTAATTTTTTTTAAGAGATTAACAGCTGGAAACAAAAGTCGGTTCACCGCCAAATAAAGAGCATTTGAAGCACTTACTGCTTTTCTTGTTCCGTCGAGAGAAAAATGCGAATGAGAGCCGTCGTATACTTGAAGAAACTTACGGTGACAATGTTCCAATGCAAGACGCTTGTGGGCGTTGGTTTAGACGATTCAAAAGTGGTGTTTTCCACTTGAGAGACAAAGAATACCCAGGTCAACTGAAAAAAACTTGAAGATGCCGCATTGTAAGCATTGTTGGTATGCAAAGTCAATAACAAATGGCAGAGAGGTTAAATGATGATCGCCGAACCATTTGTGATCGTCTGCATGCCATGAGAAAGACCCAGAAGTCTGATAAATGGGTACCACATGAGCGGAACGATAAAGAGATGGAAAAGCGAAAAACCGTGTACGAAGTTTTGCTTTCTTGGCATGAAAGAAAGACAGGTTTTGCATGGAATCGTGAGATAGACAGACGTGGCCCCTTCCACTTGTTTTTATCGAAAAAACTTTAACAATTACGTAGATTTCGAAAAATGGCTTGAAGATGTACGATTTTTCTGGGAGGGCATCCACAAATTGCCAAAGAGATCGGAAAAATGTGCAGCTAACGATGACGCATACTTTGAGTAAACCATTTTTTACCTTTCTCCCAAATTAAACGTGTTTTTTTATAATTAACAATTATTAACACACACATGTTTTGCCACAAATCTGGAGGTTTCCTTCAAATGACCTTACGCAAATAATCCATAACGCTTTTATTAAAATCTTTAATAATTGTTTGTCCATTTGGAAGAAAATATTTGTTTGAGTTGTTTCTGAGTCATAAGCAAAGGTTCATGTCTCATCAGCATTTGTCCAAATAAAGCAACTTTAATACTGTTAAATGTATATCATGTTAATATGTTTCAATAAAAAACAGGGATTTCGAAACAAGAAGACACACGAGACGAGCTCGCGAGAAAATTGATTGAATTGTCCAGAACTCTTCCTTTTGTCCTAGTTTTCACCTTCATTGTCAAAGTGGTCGACTACTGAGGTACAACGTGAAATATTCCTGGCAATTTCACGATTAGAAAATCCCTTTTCTTTAACATACGAATATTTCGTTTTTCGTGCGACTAAATTAAAACTAAAACGATCCATAGTTATAATAACAGACTAAAGCATTAACAAACACTTTAAAAACTAGTTTATCGGCGTATAAAATTTCTTTTTGTACCCCCCAGTAAAGTAGTAAATTAATTTTTAATGCTAAACATTACTAAATAAAAAATCAGGAGTTTATGTATTACGTTACGAGTGCAGTAACTTTTGCCAACCATTTCACAGACTGGGGATATACTTCCCGAGATAACAAATTTTTAAAGACCCATCTGAACATGTATATATCTATATATATATATATATATATATATATATATATATATATATATATATATATATATATATATATATATATACCAAATGGTTCTTCCACCCTTTGCAGTTCTTGTATGTGTTTTTGTAGCTCATCTGGGTCTTATGAGCGGAGAACGATATCATCTGCGAATCTAAGATGGCTTAGATATGCACCATTCATTTTTGTTCCCTCTTGTTCTCAATCCAGATTACGGAATACTTCTTCAAGGCAGACTGAAAAAAGAATAGGCGTTATTGAGTCACCCTTCCGTACTATAGCTGTATGGGCACATACTGTACTGTATGTGAACTGTAGCTGTAGTTTCCTCATACATGGATCCCAGTAGGTTCACATAGGTTCTGTCTTTACCTTGGTTAAGCAATGCATCCATTATGGCTTGCATTGATATTGAATCAAATGTCTTTTCGTAGGCAATAAAAGTAAATCACAGTGGCATGGTGTATTCATTGTGCCTTTCTATGGCCTGTTTCAGTTAATACAATTTTAATCTAGTGTATCTTCATCGTTATTAACAATCTACGCCTATCTCTCTAAGAAACTTTCTATTCCTTTTGTCTAAAATGAGGGTAATTTTGAAGTAAATATTTCCTCGAGTACTAGTTTTGCTACTGTACTTAAAACTCCGACGGTGCAGCTTCAGGATAATACGGTGGGCGAGGAAGTACTTCCCAGGCTACCTCTTTAATTTTTTCTTGGGTGATTCTAGCATTTTGAGATCATGCCTTGCATTGCTACAGAATAAAACTTTTCTCAATTACTCAGTCTTGGGCTATCTCTCTAAGAAACTTTCTATTCCCTTCGTGTAAAATGAGAGTAATTTTGAAGTAAAATTTTCTTCGAGTACAGTTTTGCTAGCTGTCGCAGTAGGACTTTTTTTTCGACGAAAAAATTGTTCCATAGAACTGAAAACTCTGATGGTGCAGCATAAGGAGAATACGGTGGACGGGAAAGGACTTCCCAGGCTAATTCTTTAATATTTTCTTGGGTGATTCTAGCATTTTGAGATCATGCCTTGCCATGCTGCAGAATAAAACTATTTTCAATCACTCAGTCTTGGACATCCTGGATATGATCAATTGTACTAAATCCACTTTTGAATCCTGCCTGATCTTTTGGTTGTGCGTCATTTTTAGATATTATCTTGGTGAAAACTTTGTACATTACTGATAGAAGATTTATTGGGCGGTAGTTTTTTAAATCTTCCTGTGCTCCTTTCTTATGAAGAAGAATCACTTCAGCATTTTTCCAAAAATTAGATAATTTTGAGGCATTTTGAGTACAATTTTGCCAGTATTTTATGTAAAGTTCGACCACCTGCTTATAACATTTCAACCGTTATATTATCCTTTCCTGGAGCCTTTCCATTCTTCATCGCTTCTATGGCATTTGGCACTTCATCCAACAGGATATCTGGCATTTGCTCTTCTGTGGACATTGCTGTCTTTGACTGGTCCTGGTTTTTATATAACTTTGAATACAATTTTCTGATAACCTCTAACATTTCCGTATGCTCCCTACACACTGTGCCATCCTCAAGCATTAAGGCAAACATTTGTATACTTTTATTTGTCAGCTTGTATTAGGCTTTGTTTATTCCCTTGTTTTCTTCTGGTGTTTTTTTGCACTATCTGCATGTTGAACCGACGCGTTTCCTCTCGAATAAGTTTTCTTATAGTTTTGCAAAGCTCAACGTAGTCGATCCTGCCAAAAGGACAGCATGCATTCTTCATTGTCCGCCTTTTCTTCATTAAATCAATGGTTTCATTGGAGATTTTCGATTATTTAAAACTTCTTCCTGCTGGTGCTATTGCTGCAGCCGTTTCAAGCACATTGTCGATAATGTTCTCATACTGGTCTGTAATTTCCATCTCTTCTGAATCATGCAACACAGCGAAGCGTCACCCATCAAGATTTTGTCCCTGGATTTCTCGCTGTATAAAAGCTGGGCCACATCATTATAAAATATCTTAATTTCCTCATCACTATAGCTTATAGTTGGGGCATAAGCTTGGACGATTTGAAACTTAAACTTTTTACTCAGCTAAATGACGCATCGGGCTAATCGGTCAGATATACTTTCAAAATGTACAACAATATCCTTCAACTTTTTGTTAAAGAGGAATCCAATTTTCACATCGCCCATTCTCTGAAACGCAAGTGTAGAGTACGTGACCAGTTGTTTCCAGTTTGATTAGCTCTTCGCCTTTTCTTCAGGTTTCACGTGGCCCTATGAAATCCCAGTGTATGTTGTCAAGCTTATTAACAGTTCTTGTAGTCAATAAGAAAAAAACAAAACTCTACCCTACTACGGTTTTGTGAGACACCCTGTGTGTATATATATATATATATATATATATATATATATATATATATATATATATATATATATATATATATATATAAATGTATATTTTTAACATGCCGTTCCACCTCCCGGGCGGCATTCACTTCACTGAAATCCTCTGCCCAAAATTTATAAAGTTGTCCACAATCTCTAAATCCCTTCCTAATACTGAAATTCTTCTGTCCTGAGCGAAATTATTGAACATAACCTGACCCTTTTTCAGGTTTGTTTTCAAGCCAAATCGTTCGCCAGCCCTTTGCAGTTTTTATATGCGTCTTTACACCTCCTCTGGGTCTTTTGAAAGGAGAACGATATCATCTGCAAATCTAAGATGGTTTAAGTTTGCACCATTGATCTTCACACCATCCTGCCCCCAATGCAGTTTACGGAACGCTTCTTCAAGGCCAGCCGAGAAAAGAATAGGCGATATTCTTTTCTCGGCTGAAGTGAAACCTGGAATAATTTGGAATAATTATTAAGCTTTTATAATCATTTTTTATAATGTCACGTAGCTTTTACAAATAAACAATATGCACTTGAGTTGTATGAATATATTTAAGGATTTTCTTCCAGTTCATTTATATTCAAGGCTTGAGTAATATTGCACTATATATTCAGATATTTTATAAGCTGCAAGTCTGTTTTAAATTGTTCAATAAAACATTCACAAACAAACCTATAGACGAGCGTTATTTACTTTCGAGCGAGGCAATAATTTTCATAGATATCTATATAAACTCATTAGGTCAACTCTACTAAAAAGGCACATATATAACCTAACTAAATAATATATCTGTCCTTTTTTTGTATAATTCTGTACATTAACTGTATAATTCTGTACACCTATTCTGTACAATAAGAGCGCAAGATATGAATTGTAAATAAAACATGGGTTTCTGTAGCAAAGCGAGGTTTTCTGTAGCAAAGCGAGGTTTTCTGTAGCAAAGAGAGGTTTTCTGTAGCAATTTAGAAATTAAGTATGGAACAACACATCCAGTAAACGGCGGCCAAGTCTTTGGTGGCACACGCGTGCTCTTCTGGCGAAATTTTCAATAACGGTTTTGCATAAATGTGGAGGTATTTCGTTGATACGAGAATTGCTATTTATGTATTCAGAGTAATAAATTTAAAAAATATTTATCACTGAAATGGTTTTATTGTTTTTCAAAATATTCTCGTCGATAATCGTTACATTTTTACATACGTTTGAACCAATTTTCAATAAACTTTTAACAACCCCTGTCGTAACGAAACCCGGCAAATTTGCAAAAAAACGTAAACAGGGCCGGGCCTAATGAAATAACAGGTAAATGATAAAATTAATGTTATACCGGGTTTAGTAGTTTCAGAATATTTTAGTTTAGTTCGCATTATTTTCTTAAATAGTGCAGTTCTATAATTTCGATCGTATTTTTTGTTATTCCAAACATGCTAAAAATCTGGCGTTCTTGGCAAGATAATGATCATTGTGCCTCCGGTACTGCTAATTTTAAAAGAAAACATTTATCGTCCGATGCTAAGGAAATTGTTAAAAATATGTGTGTTTCTTTATTGAATAGAGAGTTTAATGCAAATGCAGCCGCAGCAGAAACGTCTTTATTAACGAAAACTCCATTGTCTACAGTTAAAGATATTGTGAGGAAGCCAATTAAAGCCAAAAAAGTCCATAGTAATTCTGGAAAGAGCAAATATGTTGACGAAAACGACAAAAACTTAATTCGAAGTAAAATTTATGCTATGCATGAAGAGCAAACGCCGTAAAAAAAGTTTTACGCCTTCCCCGTATTACTGTATTATTTTTTCCAATTGGGCATACGTGGCAGCAGGTAAAATCCATAATAATTTGTATGTTGCTGTTAAAAAAATCACGAACAACCGAACTGAAATGTGGTGGTGTATCATCGTGCATAAACCACATTTCATGCCATGTTACCAATGGTACATCTTCCAGAAACTCAGGCAGCGTTGCTTCCAAAAAGTTGCGATACACCTCGCCAGTAAATCTTTGTGAGAGAAATACCGGTCCAATTAGATAGTCACCTACAATTCCAACCCAAACATTCAACGAGAACTAATGTTGAAAACTATCTTCGCATACCTCATACGGATTTTCATCTGCCCACACAGGGTTATTATGAAAATTTCTTATTTCGTTTCTTGCGAAAGTGGCTTCATCGGTGAAAAGAATTTGGGTCAGGAATAGAGGGATGCGAAGTAAAGTTTGCAATATCCATTAACATAATGCAATACGTGGAGGAAAATCAACAGGTAGTAGTGCCTGAACGCGTTGAATGTGGTATGGATACAACAAATTGTCCTTAAAAATTTTCCAAACTGTCCAGTGACTCACATTCAAAGTATTTGCAATTTTTCGCATAGAACTACCAGGCTCTTCCGCTATCATGTCCAGCACATTCTGTTCCAATTGTATCGTTCTTACAGCCAGTGATCTTCCTGACCCTTCAGTTTCAAAGTGCCTGTTTCACGAAGACGTCGATGAATGTTTTCGAAGATTTTTCACTATTTAAGGCACGTCAAACAGCCAAACGTCACTCAATCTATGTAAACAAATGCGACCGATGAAATCCACTTACTAGATAAAACAGCCGTTCCAAGTGATCGAGATCGAAAAAAAAATATTTGTACTTGATAAACTCATTAACGGACACCCTACTTTTATTTACATTAATGATTTCAACAAATATCGAATATGGTTTTCGCAAATTTTGTTCGCCCTGTATCTTCGAAACAAAGAGGTTGTTCAAAAATCATCATAGAACAAAATATTCTTAGAACAGGACAAGGAATAATCCCTTGCATTTTTGCCGCATGGTTACCTAACACCCTGTATATTGTCTTACAAACTACACACAGATGGCGCGGGACGTAGAGCGCGCACAATACAAATATTTATCGACTGTGTGTGTGGCAGTTTTGCGGCGTAAATATGTTCGCCGCACAATAAATTCAACACACACGCAAATTTTTACTGGTGTGGACGCAACTTAAAAGACCATTTATTTACGAAGCTATTTTGAAAAAAAGAAAATAATAAAATTTATTAAATTAAAACAAATGAGCCCATGCCCTGCAATACCCCAATAACTCAACATCTTGAAATCTTCATAATATGCTCTAGAATTTTACCTAACACAAATACGCTTATTTTTATTCGGCAATACCACAAAATGTACGGTTTACCCTATACCTAAGCTGTTGACATAAAATTAACTGTTGATGAATTTCTCTTAACAATTTCGAAATATCCTGTATCCCTTCAGGGTGATTCGTGTCAGGCATTTTTTGGTAAACGTGATCGTAATATCCAATGCAGACCACACATCGCCACGACACCCTGAGTATGGTGGGATGGTCCTAAATTAAAAATGCATAACATAATAATGGGTTTTAAATAAGGAGTGTGAGAGAGAAAGAAAAAAAATGGCTTCTTTGTACTACTATGATCAAAAAGTAAGGTGACTTGTTTTAAAAATTCGTGCGCTTTGCGTATCGATACAACCATTTATTTTTTAAGTTGGTTGTCTTTGACATCTGACCGAGATTTCATATCATTTCACTTTGTTAAGTTAGAACATCGTTTCTCAACCTATTTATAGTGTCGCGACCCACTAAATAGTCAAAAAGTTAAGTAAGACGTTGCGACCCCCTCACTACAAAATATTAATTTGACGTTATCAAAGTTTTACATTGGCCGGTTAACCCGGCGATGTTGGTCCTTTTTTCAGTATTGTAATTTATGAAGAATAGTTTTTCTTTTTAAATGACATAAACTCCTACGAGCGTATTCACACGCAAATGTATCGTGAAAAAAACGAATCATTTATTTGTCTTTATATTAAATGAAGAATTGTCAATGACGTATGTATGTGTGAATAGAACGTTACTCTTATACCGAAATACCTCACACATCCACAAATTCCGAACTACAACCTTTGAATATAAAATTAACCTAAACTATCTTAATACACGTATAAATGGAGACGGAAACGGCCATATTGAAACACCACAGATGACTCATTGTTTTGGAATTTTGGTAGCTGGTGTCAACAATTTAGAAGTTTATTGGTAGATATGTGCAATTTTAGTATGTTTTAATCGATAATAAGTACCGAATAAGTGTACTGGAATACTCTTTTTGTGTGTTCTAGTGTAAATACATATTAATACTTATTATATTGACAATAAAAGCAATTATATCGGAAGTAAGGTAAACACATAAATATGGTTAGTTGTGCGTCTTGTGGTAGGTCCCTGACACGAAAAAATCAAAATTCAGGAGTAACATTACATAGATAAGTGCTTTTAATTGTAAATTTGTCAAATATTTAAAAACAAAAACGTTTTTTGTTTTAATAACATTTTAAGGTTATGAAGCAAACATATCGCCTAGTATGCATAGGCGTAGTCAAATTAATTTAGGTAAAATAATATAATTATAATATTATTCAAGATAGTGATTATTTTTTTTAGAACTTAATTTTTGAACGTATGTTCTAAAATGTGTAGTTTTCTGACATACTGGGCCTTAAAAATTCAGATAATTTTTTAGTTTTCGTTTGATACATATAAAACATGTTACTTTATATATATAATCTATAAAATATAACTAATCATACAGAGTGTTACGTTTTTTTATAATCCTTTTCAGAAATTATTATACTAATAAATGTATATGCATATATATAATACTACTATATTGCCAGCAAGGTCTAGCAACAATGTCGATACAAACATCTCGATAGATCGAGAGCAAAGTTGCAAACATTTCCTGATGTTTGTGTACTACAAAATTTCATTACGATATCCCAAGGCGTATTTATTTTTCAAATGAAACATAAATTAGATGGAAAATTAAATGTCGGAAAATGTTTTTTCAGGTTATGTGCATCAAACGCCGAATCGCATGTTTTATGAAGCTAAATGTCAATAAAAAGCTGATAGAAGTGAACCAGCAGTCAAAAACAAACCGAACTAAAATTACAAGGTACTTTTAACAATTATCCAAAGTTATTACGCGGACTTACCTGGTTATTTTGAACTCCATCAGCGAAAGCGATCAAAGCCAGTCGATCAGGATGTTGAAGCAGGACTGCATGATCATTTATCACCTCAGGAGGGTGATGCGCATTGGGAGGAACTGTCGGTGTGGGAAGGGACACAGTTCTTGCCAGAGCCTTTCGTTTTTTGCACGCTACTACTAAACAAGCTAGCAAAAGTATGCCCAAAACTCCCGCCCCAGTAGCGCTGGAGATCAAAATAGCATTCAAATCATCCAATTCGACTGAAAAAAAAAAATCGATATGGAAGGACGTTGTAGAGATCAAACTAACTGTACTAACCAAAGTAATTTTCTTTGGTTCGAATACAAGTAGGCCACATGTCCATTGGTTCCCAACAACCATTATCCTGGCACGTTATGGTTCTACTTCCATCCATGACATATCCTTTCAAACATTCGTAGGTCACCTGAGCACTGATCGAAAAATACGATAAACCATTCGTCTCGTAACTTTTATCATAATCTCTGTCAATGATTTCGGCATATTGAATAGCTGGTGGTGGGCTGCACATGTGAACTTCAACTAAAAGGAAAAAAATCATCTGTTTACACCACAAACTTTATACTGGACAATCAAGGAAAAGTTAAGGGTAAATCTCGTACAAGAGGTTCAAATATTTGCGATATTTGGGAGGTATGAGATATAAATATTATATGCTGCTATGTAACATTTTTTTTAATATATTTTTTTCCTTGGATGAAGGTATTATATAAAGTAAAGGAACCAAATATTGACCAGGCTCCAAATATTTACCAGGCCAGATAAAAAATCAATTTAAAAAAAATCTAGTGATTTAATTTTATATCCAGTAATTTTAAACCAGAAATTATTAAGTTTGTGTACACATGTCAGAAAGTTGTGAAAACTGGTCATTAGAACATAACCTTACCGTGTTTGGTAAGTACATTTATTATCAATTTAAATAAAATTAATTACTTTATAATCAATAGATAATATTAAGTATCAACAATTTTTGTTACTGAAATCATATTAATAATTAAAATAATACTCTGGTCAATAAATGGTGTCGTAAATTATCCAGTGTAGCCCAAAATTATTAGTAATTATTTAGAACATATGTTAAATCCAAAGCACCAATAAATTTGTGTATAATTTTAAAAAAGTAACTAAATAATAAATTAAATTAATCAGTATTAAATATTAAAATGACACCGAAACTAGCAGTTAAGAAAAAGAAGCGTGTTCAAAAGTATCATAGGTATCAATATATACAAGATAATTCACAAACTAGTCCAATTTATTAAATAGATCAAATTTTAGAATTATCTTCAGTTAAAAAATGCCAATTCATCTTACTAAAATCTACTCTTCTCATTTGCATATTTTTGTAACACAACCCCTTCTTCCACTTGCCCCTTCAATTGATTCTGATAGTGATTAATAGCCGGTCGCGTTGGTGCGGCGGTAAGAGCGTCTGCTTTGTCGAATCCGCGCTGGAGCGGTAGCTGGTTCGATTCCAGCGCTCGGATGGTTATTTTTCTTTTTTCTGTCCGTTTATCTTTCCTAAATGTTTGTGATTGTTTCTAGGCAAGAGTGTAAAATCCGACTACGAATTACCCCTCAGTCACGCCGGTTAAAGGCTGGGTAAGGCCGGATGCATTCTGAGAAGTGTTCTACGTTGGTCACTCGCCAGTCGATAGGTTTCCTGATAGACTTATGGGTAGGCACATAACCAAGGGTTTATAGCCCGAGGGGGGTGCTGGCCTGGGTTTGTCGGTAGCTGATGACCGCGGTTTGGAACCCACGTTAAGATGCAGGTCCAGTCGCTAAATAGCCTTAGATGCTGATGCGCCTCTAACCCAAACACTTTACTTTACTTTTGATTAATATCAGTGATTAAATCCTACTATTATTAAATGTTTTCACTCGTTATTAAGTACTATTTGTTTAATCAGATTAATATAATATTTCATAAAGATTAGTTTAATAACTACAAAACTTATATAGATTTAAAGATTAAAAAAAATACTATTATAGATTAAAAATAAAAATTATTTGTATAAGTTTTATAAGCATAATACTACTTTACTAGTCAGTATTTGGAACATATGCGGTCAGAATTTAATGTGTAATAGCCAATATTCGGAGCAATCGGCTGCAATATTAATTATTACAATTGAATGTCTTTTATTATATATTTTATAAACAAAAGTATTATCAATTCTTCTAATGGAACCGTTGGTGTGAAACACCAAACTTGAAGAGATTTACCTATAGATGGCGTTAGGAATAAATAGTCGTCGAATTAAATACATCATAGACGGCATGCAGTACCTTTGAGCATCTTGTAAACATAACCCCATAGCACCAGTAGTCGATTTGTGTTTACATCACAAGTTATTCGCGATTAAAAACGTCAGTTTATGAGCTAAATTGTCGTCATTTGCGGGAGGTGTTCATTTATTTCTTTAATATGAAGAAATCTGCGGCTGAGGTTCACTGAATGCTCTCAGACACTGATGGTGAGGCCTCTATGAATAAAAGAACGCGTCGTGGGTAGTTTCAGCGCTTCAAGACCGGTGATTTTCACGTCGAAGACCGGCATAGCGGTGAAATGGCGAAAGTTTTTGAAGATGAAGAATTAGAGACATTGTTTAACGAATACTCATATTAAAGTCAAGAAGAATTGGCAAGATCATTGGAAGTGACTCAACAAGTAATTTCAAAACGCCTCAAAGACCTGGGAGTAACCCAGAAGCAAGAATATTGGGCCCCATACGAATTGAAACCGAGAGATGTTGAACGTCGTTTGTTTGCTCGTGAGCAGTTGCTTGAGGGGCAAAAATGGAAGGGATTTCTGCATCGCATTGTGACTGAGGACAAAAAATGGGTTTATTACGATAACCCCGAGCGTCGAAAATCATGGGGATATCCCAGCTACGCTTCCACGCCGATGACCAAACCGAATATTCACGGCTCCAAGGTCATGCTCTGTATTTGGTACGACCAGCTCGGTGTAGTGTATTATGAGCTGTTAAAACCGTCTGAAACAATCACAGGAGATCGTTATGGAACGCAATGAATGCGTTTGAGCCGGGTATTGAAGGACAAACGGCCGAGATACGAACGATGGACAGTATTTTGAATCATAAATATATAAGCAGTTTTTCACAATAAAGCCTTGAATTTTGAAAAAAAAACGGCGAGAGCAAAGTATTTATGAAAGTTATGACTTAAAATATGGGTCAATTCTTCTATTGGAGCCTTTGGTGTGAAACACTAAACTTAAAGAGATTTACCACTAAACACCAAAAAACTTTTTTGAACTGCTCGACGCACGATTAAATCAGTTCAAAGTTCATCAGTTCAACTGTTCATCAGTTCAAAAATCATTAGAGCAGTTCAAAAAAGTGTTTTGGTATTTAGTGGTAAATCTCTTCAAGTTTAGTTAGAATATGGGGTTTAGAATATGATTTTTTTTTCAGAATCTAAAGCAACCGATTGTGATTTCTGACAGCGATGGGCACACTAAATACGTGCCCAACAACGAAGACCTAAGCAGTATTTCAGATTTTAGTGATACAAAGGATAAAGTTGAAAGAACAGTCACACATAAGAAAATGCCTGTTAAAAATACAGTTATTGATAATTCAAGAAGCGCCAAAGAAAACAACATAAGAATAATTGTTGATAATTCAATTATTGATATTTATAATCGAACGAACAATATAGAAGAAATTAATGAAGAAATTGGAATTGAAAGGAAGCAAAAAATCTTTCGCCCCAAGGAAAGCATTTCCGAAAAAAACAAAACGCGATCCAAATACGTAGAAAAACACAAGGCAAAATATAGAGCACGTGGGGAGAAATATGTATCTTATAAAAATGCTCTTGTTTCAAAAAAGGCATTCCCTGGAGGGAAAATTGTAAGAAGAAGATAAACATGTACTTCTTATGGAATCTTACAAACTTGACATTAATGCGAAAAACGCTTTATTATTTAAATCAATAGATAAAAAAAACCAGTGATGAGGGAAAGAACGAGGGTCATAAAACATAAAACAGAGTCCTATATATACAGCGCCACAAATAATGGAAGTAATGAAAGAGTATGTTAGGAACCTCTGTGTGCTTTATATCAAATAGGTAGAAAAAAAATCGATATTATAGAATATTATACGATTAAAAACTGGATTTTCAGCCACTTTTTGTGAATAGTAGAGGAAGGAATTTTCAACATGCCACACAAAATAGGCCAGTAGGATCTTGTTATGAAACATATAGAGGTTTCCAGTGGATGAGTCCACAGTTTACATTACAATAGACATTGAGCAAACAATTCCACTTCCCAAACTAACGACTTCTACAGCATTTTACCTTCGCCCATTGTGGTTTTACAATTTTGGAATACATATTGTTGCAAAAAACACAGACAAAGCCACTATTTATACCTGGACTGAAGATATGGTAAACAGAGGATGTGTGGAAATATGTAGTTCTCTACATATGAGATATATTGTAGTAGACGAAAATATCGTGGGAAAAGACCACTTGATCATCTGGTTGTACTTAAGTGCTGGTGATTCCGATAGAGATGTTGGGAGAATAAAAAAAAGTAATGTCTGAATGATTGTGGCGTGTTCATATATTTTTTCTCCTTTATTTGGGTTTTTACCCAGTGATTCTTTCTTTAAATAAGATCAGGTGTTTTTGATATTTTTTTAGTTTTAAACAGTGGCGAAAAACCCAAATAAAGGAGAAAAAATAAATAAAAAAAGGTATTACGAAAACCCGACACTGTACTTAAACCAGAGTACCAGAGTACCGAGAAATACTTTCAGAGGCTAGCCGAAAATATCAGGTTATTGATATGGCTCAACATCTCAACAAAGATCAGTAATTTACCATAAAAACTTCGCCTGATTAATAGAAAAAGGGATGAACTTAATGAACCACTGAGATTTAGAAAAGGAATAAAATGGATAAGAATCGAATAGTATGGTTCTTACTTATATAAAGAATCATATGATGAAACAGTTCAATTTATAAAGAATAATATCCTTCAAAATAAGAACAGAACATCAGCCCCTGAAAATATTGATACTGAGAGTTCGTATGAAATATGGGACTATCTCTGACGAAAACTAAAAATCTCCAGGAATTAGTGTAGTTTGTAAAGCAGGAGCATAATTCAAGTTTTATATTTAACTTTTGTTTGGTTAGTCTGGAATTAAGATTTTGTTTAATACATCCCTTTTGTAAAAACCAGATATTTTTCTAACATTTTAATGAGAATTAAAATCATACTAAGTTGTATAAATAAAACAAATGTCTAATTTTTCACTTACATTTTTCTCTAAAATATAAAGCGTCTCGCTATGCTTTAGCTTCTTCGAATGGTTAACAAAGAATGAAACTGTATTGTGACAAATAGTAGTAAAGTCCGTTTCAAGATATTTCGTTGCCCTTCGGTAAAATGTCAATTGCCCCAATAAATCTCAATAATATTATAAAATATTATTTTTTGATTTGTATATTTTGAATTTATTAGTTGAATAAAAATTATAACTTAAATTTAATTATACATTTAATTCGGTTTCGCTCTCACTGTCACTTTAATCTACATTAATAATAAGTGGTTTTATATTATTAGTAAATGATACATATGAATCTTCTATTTTAATAACATGGTCAATCGAATGTATCCAACTTTCTTTGGGAATACTATCTACAACCTTCCTAATTAATGTTGCCACCTTGCAGTTAGAGTCGGAGAAATGTTTTCTGCTCTAACATTGGATTTTACCTGATGCTACAAAAAATGTTGGTTTCATCTTTCCTTAGTCGCTGTTGCAATGAATGCAATGTAGGTACAGTTTGCTCTTCATACTTAGCATACATTTTGCTTCGAATTAAATCTTTATCGCTCTCGTCAACACGTTTGCTTTAACCAGAATGACTACGCACTATCTTTAATTCAATATCTTTAATTCTAGACAACGGAGTTTTCATTAATGACGACGTTTCTGCTACTGCTGCATTTACATTAAGCCCCCTATTCAATAAAGAAACATACACATTTTTAACAATTTGCTTAGCATCGGACAATAAATAGTTTCTTTTAGAATTAGCACGACCGCAGGCACACTGATCATTATCTTGCTAAGAACGCCCCATTTTTAGCACGTATGGAATAACAAAAAATACGATCGAAATTATAGAACTATAAAGAAAATAATGCGAACTAAACTAAAATATTCCAAAACTACTAAACCAGGTATAAAATTAATTTTATCTTTTTACCTATTATAATATTAGGCCCGGCCCTGTTTACGTTTCTGGCAACTTTGCCGGGTTTCGTTACGGAAGGGGTTGTTAAGAGTTTATTGTTGCCAATCGCTCAACGATATATCTTGAAATGCACTATACCTACTATTTGTCACAATACAACTTTATTCTTTGTAAACCATACGAAGAAGCTACAGTGTAGCGCAACGCGTTATATTTTAGAGTGGAAATTTTGTGGACAATTTTGTAACATTTTACATTGGATGAAGGTGTTATGTACATTTCTTCTTCAATTTTGCGAATAAGTCAATTTTTTTTAAGTAAAACTTTCATTTAAAAAACATTTATGCTTCTTGCATTGACCTAAATATTATGTCATTGGTGTCAAACAATCGTAAAAAAGTTTACATAAAAACTTTGACCTTAATTTATCTAAAGGTTGAATTTTGTCACGTAATACCTCCATCCACTAGTGTCTTTAATTGTTCATTGTAATTCTAGAGGGTGTAACAGAAATATAAATTTAACCAACAATTATTTACATTTTTTTTAGCGAAAAGTTTTTATAAAACATGTACCCAAAATACAGCCATTTCCGCTAAAAACAGTTCAAAAATTCATTTTAATTTTCGTAACAATGGCAACGTCTCATCGTCTTATTTATTTTAGTCCATCGGAATTCAGTTTTTTATTGTATAGGCCTCGTAAGGTAATATTAGGAAAAATAAAATGTAAAATTTTTATTTTATTATTGAAAGAACAGATTCTTACCACACTCAGGATATATGCCGGTCCACTTTTCATTTTTGCAAAAGAATTTGGACGTTTGGCAAGGAGCTAGGGCGTTCTGGTAATTTCTGTCGCATCCAATTTCAACGGTAGTGGCTGAGATCGAAATGAGTCTGATGTGAGGATGGAGTTTCGGATCTAGAAGCGGTACCGATGCGCAAGCCAAATTCGCAAACGTTTCTAAAACAAAAAAAATTAAAATTGAAATATGTTGTAAATAATGTAGTAATTTTGAAGCTGATATACGGTATATTTAAAAAAAAAAACAAGTTTTCAAAAGAATGACATCGTACCAAAAATATTTGAATGAATCAGAGAACATAGATAGTAGTTATATGGCATATGCTAAGAAGCATATACATGAAATTACCCTCTGTCAGTTTATAAAAAAAAATCCAATAGTTTATGATAATTATAACACAACATATTTTTTCCAAAAGCCATAAGATATACCAGAAAAATTGAAAAGAAAACTGAAAAAAACTAATATTACTTTTAACTTTTGGCAAAAAAATCCAAAGTAGCTGAAATTATTTAAAAATATCATTAGGTCTCTCATATTAAGAGAAAGTTCTTTTGACTAAATTAAATATTAAATATCTAGCAAGATATGGGACAAATTAGCAAAAATGAGTACCAGAGTCGAGAAGGATATTAAAAATATTTAAAAACAAGGAAAATTAATTCGTGCTAATCATAAAAATTGTCTACTCCTTCAACCGAAACGTCAGCATGTAGCTGAAGGAATAACAAAAAATGACAAAGGTACCATCATATAGATCAGTCATGTCTGATGGCGGCTGGGATTACATGCAGCTCACGCCGTGGTGTGTTGAACGTCCGCAACAATCAGACTGCGCCAAACCGTCCATGGTACATTCATGAAGAAAAATATCCAAAAGCAAGAGACATTCATTCGGGCTTCATTAATACGTTGAGCACGGATGAATTTTCCAAGCTTTTGAATATGTTAATTTTTTCAGTTGAAAGGCGAAACGAGGGCAGTGAATATCTTGAATGTATTTCTGGAAGAAAATCAAGAAAATCATTCAGAGTATATCTCCCTGACAAGCTTATATATGAAACAAAATGGTTTTCAGTCGAATAATAGGATTTACGAACAAGGAGGAACAGCAATGAGCAATCCCACGTCGCAGTTCTTAGCCAACCTATTCTTGAGCAAATTTAAAACCGAGGTCAATGATGCATTTAGTTAGGGGAGACCGGGGTAGTTGACTATAGTGGCAGGCTACTCGAAAGTGTTGCCTCATCCAACTAGGCGCGAGAAAACGTTTTCCCTCCCGCTCAGTCAGGGGGAATGTGGCTTCATGTAGGCACGTCGTTCGGGAGAAGGAGCATATTGTCGAAAAACAATACATATAGGTAATTATATTCCTCATAATATTTTTTGTGGTAAACCCTATATACTCGTTATTTACTTTCAAGTAATTTAAAGTAAGAGTTTGATTGTTAATACTTTTATTACATATCATTCTTTTTGATGTCACAGCAGTTTTGAGGTTATTAATAATCGATTTTTAATTATTAACCATGTGGTTCAAACATGAAACGCCGAGAAAACAAAAACTTGGAAAAAATGATTTCTGCTGAACGAGATACGCTGGTGACAGTCCCGGTTGCAATATCAGCTCTTGGCAATATGGATCATCCATTCTTCGTTTTCCCACGTGTCCACGATAAAGAACATTTTATTAGAGGTAGACCAATAGGTTCAGATGCCGATGCTAATCCTTCTGGATGGATGAAAGAAGATAATTTTCAAAAATTCGCACAAAATTTCATAAATTCGTTAAACCGAGTAAAGCAAAACCTGTTCTATTAGTTCTAGACAAGCACGACTCGTATTTATCTATTGAAGTACTTGAGTATTTCAAAGAAAATGGAATAACAGTTTTGTAGCTATAAGCTGCATCCTTTAGATAGAACAGTTTATGGGCCACTAAAGAAATATTTTGACAAAACTTGCGCCAACTTGTTAGCGAGTTACCCAGGAAAGACTATTACGATCTATGACATACCTGAGTTGGTGAAAATATCATTCCGAGTCACTGGAATATCACCACTCAATGAAAATATATTTCCTGACTCGGAGTTCAGCGGATCTTATGTGACTGACAGACCAACACCGGATTTGTCTACTATTGCACTACCATCAGCATCAGTTACTGACAATGCTGCTCTATTAATTTCTCAAGCAAGACCTTCGAATGATCCATGTAACGAGATTGATTCTGTGAATTCAGCTCTGAAGGACGACGCTCGTGCCTTTTTAATAACAGATGAAAGTGACATACCAATATCGACTTCATATGCTTCTTGCGAGTTGGCTTCTATTTTGGACGCAATCTCAGGAATTAATGAAGATCAAAGATTTAAAACACTGAAAAAAATGCAGTAACCCAAGCAAGAAGTATGTGTACTTCACCTGAAGAGATAAGACAATTCCCAAAAGCTGCACCACGTTTGAAAAATAAAAAAAAACTCGAGAACGAAACAGCACTATTTATATAGACACATCTGTAAACCAAAATCTTAAGGAACTCAAAGTAAAACAACAATTTCATAATACTCTGAACAAGAAAAAAAGGAAACCAAAGATGACTGAAGGAAAATTTAAAGACACTAGCAAAGGTAAGGGTAAAGGAAAAGGAAAAAACTCTTCTTAAGAGAAATAAGAGGAATAATGAAGAAGACGAAAATGGTGAGAATGATACATTTTGTTTAGAGCGCACTGAATCCTATAGTTTCAGTATTTCTGGAGAGGAATGGATTTAATGCACTACTTGCAAGTTACGGGCCCATGCACAATGTGCAAAGGGAAATTTATTGTTATATACATGCAAACATTGCAACACTAAATTAGAAGACTGAGTTGATAGTCTGATCCCAAAAATGATCTGTTCGTTTAAAAACATATACTTATATTTTTTTCCATCAAAGACATTTTAATAAAAAACAATTACACAAAAAATTTCATAGATAAATCGTTTAAAACTCTTGATACCAGACAAAACAGACAAGTTATTAATAACAATGATAATAACTCTCAAACAATTAACCTCACATTTCTTATATCCGCGGTATTTCTGACACAATTAAAAGAGTAGGAAATAAATACAACATAAGAACGACATTTAAAACAAAAAATACTCTTAGATCTATATTAACAAAAACTAAACCAAACAACACACAACAGAATACCAAAAATGTGGTTTATAAAATTCCCTGCAAATGTGGCAAATTTTATATCGGTGAGACATCTAGACCGTTAGATGTGTTAGAATAAATGAACATAAAAACCTTCTTAGAGAGGGCAATTTTAATAAATCTAAAATTTGTCAACACGCATAGGAATTGGGTCATAAAATCAATTGGAATAATTTCAAAACGGCATTAAAAGAATCGGTAACAAAATAGAGAAGATTAAAAGAAACTGCTATAATTAATTTAAATAAAAATAACTGTATTGCTATGCCTTCGGTAGATTTAAATTCAATATGGTTCCCGATTCTAAAGAATACAATTAAAAACATTTACGTATTTCAATACACAATCACAATCACACAGTAAACCTGACCTATATATATATATATATATATATATATATATATATATATATATATATATATATATATATATATATATATATATATATATATATATATATATATATAAAAGTAAAGTCTGTGACATCATTGGAAGAGTAAAACAATTGAAATGGAGATGGGCAGGCCATATAGCGAGGCGATGGGACGACAGATGGACCAAGGCAATCCTGGAGTGGATACCGCTTGATCGCAAACGTACGCGAAGAAGACCGAAAGCACGATGGATTGATGACATCGTTAAGTATATTGGACCCGAGTGGCAGAGGAAAGCCCAGGACCGTGAAGGTTGGAAGCATGCTGAAGAGGCCTTCATCCTGCAGTGGGTCGATACGGGATGATGATGATGATGATGATGATGATATATATATATATATATATATATATATATATATATATATATATATATATATATATATATATATATATTGGTAGTATGTCACTGTCATTAAAAACTAATTGTCAATGTAAGTATCATTGACATACACAAAAAATATATTTTTTGGGGGGGGTGTTGACCGAAAACCCCGGTCAACACCCCCCTCAGGCCATCAACCCTTGGTTTTGTGCTTAACCGAAAGTATCTCGAGAAGCCTACAGACTGGCGAGTGCCCAACGTAGAAAAAGTCTCAGAAGACATCCGGCCTTACCCAGCCTCGAACTGGCGTAACTGAGGGGTGATTCCTTGTCAGATTTTACACTTTTACCTAGAAACATTCCCAAAAATTTTAGAAAAACTTTTTTGCCTAGTACGAGATTCGAACCCGCTCCACATTAACTGCCGTAACGTAAGGCTGACGCCTTAGACACCACAGCTAATGTGGCTCCTCTTTGCATTATATATAGAATACTTCCCGAAACGTTAACGTTCGTTAGACAAATTTATTACAGAAAAGAATCAATAAGAAATTTGTTTCGGTTTGGTTTTTTGTTTTTTTTTTCGTAGATTTAGATCGTAGCGAAAAAACCCAAAAAAATATATCTACGAACACGCCACAATCATTCAGACATTACATATAATTATGTTAGTTAAGACTATTTGTTACCAAATGATTAAAGTTAATAAGAAATTTTTTAGTTTTGTTTCAGATATTTAAAGCTAAAATTATTATGTATTATGGTAATTTGAATTTTATTATGTGTACTTAAAATGTCAGTATTGAGAATTGTGTTTCAATAAAAAAAAACTGTAATTGCAAATACTTCTTGTATTTTTAATTATTCCTATTTATCCCCGGATTTTATACTAATCACTTCAAAGGTCAACTTACCCCTAGTGAAAAGTTAACCAACCTCACGCAAGGGGTAGGTTGGTATTTCGTGTTCTACAAAATCAAGCTTGTACACTATATCATAATGGTTTGCGAGCCTTTTGTAATTTTTTTCCAAAGCTTAATAGGGTATCTATCAGATGTATTGATTCTTACGATAATATACACTAAAAGAATAAAAATTTAAGCGTCTTAACTGAAATTTGGTCAACCATCCCCGGTCTCCCCTACTTTCCGAGAGTGTGGCTAAGATATACGGATAATGTTTTTGCAATTCCGTGTACAAAAAATTAAAACTTAGAAGAATTTAAGAACTTAAATAGTAAATCGGAAACGATTTATCACATATGAACTTGACACAATAAAAATAGGTTAGATTTTGATATTTTGAGAAATAATATCACAACTTTAAGATATATTCCTAACAATTATCCTTATCGATATATCCTTAACGATGCAAAAGGCATTTTGTTAACTGACGACCTTCAAACCGATAAAACAACAACAGGACATTATTACTCGTGAGAAAAGACCTCGCTTAGCGAAGAAAAAAATCATTTTTCATCAAGACAATGCTCCGGCTCACAGAGTTGTTCTTGTAATGGCCAAATTAAAGGAGTTACACTACCAATCATTGGAACATCCACCTTATTCACCAGATCTGCCCCCCTCTAACTTTCATCTGTTCACAAACCTAAAAAAAAATCCTTCGTAGCAAGCTTTTTTTTATCAAATGAAAAAGTTATAGTAGTCGCAGATGAAAATTTTGAAGGACTTTCAGAAAATCACTTCAGAGATGGAATTAATGAATTATAGAACCGCTGGAAAAAATGTGTTGAACTTAAATGAGAATATACGGAAGAATAAAGTCACTTTTTCAACCATAAACATATAACACAATATTTCAAATATAAACTTAAATAGAACACACTTTATTATAATTTCAATGAATCGTATCCTGATGATACCAACATGGTTAGCGAAACGCGCGTCGAGAAGTCCAAAAAGTGATTTGGTGTTTATTGATAAATCTCTTCGGAGTTTCATACTGAAGATTCCAATAGAAGATATTTAATATTTAATGTAATCAAATTTCTATTATTTTAAATATGTTTTTGATAACTATTCGATCTACCCTGGTATTGCACCAGTCTCGACACCTGTTCTGTCACCGCGTTATCTCCGTCGCATCAATAAAATTATTTAACGGCGAAGTACCAATGCGGAAAGATACAATGGGACCTCGCAAGAAAAAATCCCGATCCGCCATCGGCATTGTCGTTGTTCTTCGACTCGCAAACAATGAAAAATTATTCCTGGAGGGTTATCGAAAAGTTATGTGTCGGACAATGGCGCGCAGCACCGATCAGATACTCATCTTTTCTTGTGGGAACAGAGCGGTTATTAGCTAATAACGATATCCGCTAATGTTTTCCGTTTACACGTCGATAGAATCTCACTTTATTTTATACAGCATTCGCCATTTCGTCAAGAACATATATCGAGACCGTACATAATTTAAGATTTCTTTTTTTTTACATTTTTTACCCTTCTCTTATTTTTCCTTATGCTGATATTATACAATATTAGTGTAGGATTAGTAAAAAAACATGAAAAATTTAAAAAATCAATTTACACAAAAAAAAATTCCCGTATACTTTACCGTTCTTACCTCCTTTTAGCTTCTTGTGTAACAACATTCCGAATAATCATCGGTTTAATTCAAAAATTATAAGAAATATACATAAATATTGTTTTAATACACATATATTCAAAAATATTCGTAAGCGCAAACAAAAAAATAAATCTGGATGAATCAAATTTAGATAAGTGGTAGTCTTCGAATTTTGCGCGTTTACGAATTAGATTTGATCAGTTCCTGATGATGTTAACATGATTAGCGAAACAGTCATTGAGAGATTAATCAGTGATCTTTTGTCATTCTATTTATATAATCCCTCTAGTGCTGCCATCTCGGTGTTGTAAATATAGCGATGTTTTGGGTTTCGAGTTCCTTTTTTATTGATGCGTTTCTTTTTGTGGCCTATAAAACTTCTTTAGAAGATCTTAATCTAATGCCTACTGCTTTAATGATATTGTGTCGCTTTTGTAGGAATGACAATTTTATACATTCAAATCTGGAGAAACAGCAGGCCTCTCCAATGTTGAAATATTGTTTTGCTCGAACCAATTCGTTATAATTTTTGCCGAATGAATGTGGGATTATGTTGTTGTTTTTCTTCCTGAGATCAGGAAAATGTAAGGAAAAACCATCAGGTCATCCGAATTTTATACTTTTTGGTCAGAAGTTATTTTTCGCAAACACATTTCAACCGACAAGCCCATTTGTCAACAGTGAAACATCAAAAAGCCAGTTGCTGATAAGTTTTCCAAGAAGGCGTAGTTAATAACGTACTCTGAAGAAGTAAACTTGTCACTGCCCTAACTTGGGTATAAGGTTGGATCGCGTTCATAGCAGAATACTACACGCGCACCCTGGGTAACGCTAAATGAGCTAGTGCGATCTTCGGTAGCCAGACAATATCTTCGGATTTCCTGGCTACTATACATGGAATCACTTATTTCAAGATCTCCTAATCATGGTCCCTCTCACGACCAAACGACAAAAAATCTGGGGAAAACAATCTGAGTTTGCCATCTGAACGCCGAAGGACTCTTGGAGGGAAGGTCTTCTATACAAATTCCTCAACGTGATACCATGAACCCAGGTAACAACTTTATTAAACAACATGCTCTGTGACACCTTAATAACGGGCTTCCTCAAAGATCGGTACTCGCACGTGTCCTGTTTAATCTGTATATCTCAGACATGCCACACATAACGCCAACAAAACTTGGGTATGCTGACGGCCTGGCTCTTGCTATCCGCAGTAAAACCATAGAAGAAGCAGTAACATATTATCAGAAGACCTGTCTGTTTAAGGAAAATATTACGCTGACTGGAGATTAATCCCAAACATGAATAAAACACAAGTGTCGTTCTTCCATCTCAATAACAAGCAAGGACGTCTGGAGCCTCAAATATACTTCAATAACAACCCGCTACGCTACAATCTCTGTCCAAAATATCTAGAACTAACAACGGATCGAACACTTTCGTATAAAAAAATATCTTGCAAATACCGCAGCTAAAATAAAGACCAGAAATAATATAATTCACACTTTTTGTGACTTAAAACATCAGCTGTTAGTCTGGTCTACTCGGTTGCTGAATACTGCGCTCCAAAACTCAACGAGACAATGAGAATATTCAATGGCTGTTTAAGAAGCACACCTCTAGCTTAGCTTCCCACCCTGAGTAATATTGTTCCTCCCACTATCAGGTAACCCACCACATGTAAAGGCTAGTCAGGGAATACAATAAAATACTATCAAATTCGCACCTTCCAATACACAATGACTTACATGCTGTCGGCCTGCGGAGACTGAAGTCTAGATCCCCCCACAGAGGTTAGCAGAACAACTCCTCGGAGAAAAGTTTAAAACTTTAATGCTAAATGGAGAGAATTCGAAACCGACTCAGGCGGAATGGAGACACTGCATATGCCGTGACTCCTTCTACAAATGGGGACTAATTGGTTCGCCAGTTTATGCCCATAGCATAAGGTGGTGAATAAGTAATGATTTCTTTGAAGGCACACACTCCGTGTTGGAATGGATCAAAGACCTCGATTTTAAAATTTGATGCACTTATCGTGATGTATTTTAGGTTTTCTGTCATGTATTTTTATTTTTGTCGCTTACAGTTTAATCTGTTTATATGTTATATTTTAATATACCTACACACCTGCTGCTGAACTTTATTATTATTCTTATTCACGTATGGGCCCTGGTGGACCACGGGAAGTACAATTAGAGGCGTTTGTTGTGGTTAGCCTTCCTTTGCGCCCATACTAATTTCATTCTTTCGCTATGAGCTTTTTCCCTTTCGTCAGACCAAGTTGTTCCAGTCTTCCTACATTTTTCTCTCTGGCCAACCTTTTAGCCAAACGTTAACATTATGTCTGAAATAGCCTCTATCCTGAATTTCACTTTGTGTAATATTTGCTGATCTTAGGTCCTCCTTAATTGCAGCAATCCATTTAATTATTTCTACTATAGCTCTACTCCTCTTTTCATAAAATTCGGCTATTTGTCTAGTTAGCCTACTCGGATTCATCCGTTTTATGTGTCCATAAAACTTAAGTCTTCTTTTTCTCATATCGCTATGTATATCTGTGTATTGTTTGATTTCTCGGTTTTCTCGAAGTCGGTATGTTGTGCTATTTATTTGTTTGGGGTCAAAGATTTTTCTTATGATATTTCTTATGATTTTTCTTATGATTTTTCTTTCCTTCTTTTCAATGTCCTCGATATCTCTTTTTCTATTCAAAATGAGCGTTTCTGCCCCATATAAACATTCGGGCTTAATAACTGTGTTGTAGTGTCTCAGTTTTGTGTTTTTAGATATGCATTTTCTGTTATAAATATTTTGTGTAAGTCTAAATGTCGTTTCCATTTTTTGACATCTACTCATATTGGCCGCTTTTTCCAACCCATTTTCCATGATTATTTCACCCAAATATTTGAATTGAGAAACTCGTCTGATATTACCATATTTTGTTTTTAGAAATGGTGCTCTTAGTTTGTTGCAGGTCATCTATTGTGTCTTTTCAAAAGAATTTTTGAGTCCCTTTCTGCTGTTTCTTTTTAGGATTTCAATCTCTTTCTGTGCCGTTAATAAATCTTGAGCCAAAATTGCAAGATCATCAGCAAACGCCAGACAATCAATTTTGATGTTGGTTCTCCCCAGGGCTGACTTTTTTTCACGCCACTCCTGTATTACTTTTTCTAGAACACAGTTAAATAAAAGTGGCGAGAATCCATCCCCTTGTCTCACTCCAGTTTTAATTTCGAAGGGCTCTGAGATGTCACATATGAATTTAACTTTTGACCTTGTGTTAGTTAATGTTGCTTTAATAATTGCCAGCGTTTTCAGATCTAATCCTTGTTCTTTCAAGATTCCGAATAAAGATTCGCGGTCAATAGAATCATATGTTTTTTTTAAATCCACAAATGTACAGACGAGATTTTTATTGTACAGTTTTTGATGTCTTAGGAGCAACTTTAGATTCAGGATCTGTTCAGGGCAGGATCTGCCCGGTCGAAAACCTGCTTGATATTCACCAATTTTAGGTTCTAGCTGTCCCTGTGCTCTGTCTAGTAGACATTGAGATAGAATCTTGTAACAAACTGGAATCTTGTTACATCCGTTCTATCTCCTTTCTTGTGTAGTGGATGGATTAGAGCATCTTTCCAATCTTCCGGAATCCGTTCGGTTCGCCAAACTTCTTGTAGAATTTTGGTTATTTCCTTGATTATACCTGGACCAGCGGATTTCAAAAGTCCAGCAGTGATTCCATCTTCACCGGAAGCTTTGTTATTCTTAAGCCGCCCGACCCGCGCAACCACCTCATCCTGAACCTGAACTTTATTTTATATATTTTTTATCTTTTTGTTTTTTAATATTTTTTATATTTTATAATTGAATATATTTTTATCATTTATTTTATATTTTACATATTTTTTTGTGTTTTACAATTTAATTTGTTTATGTGTTATATTTTAATGTATACATTAAAGCACTGTAAAAAAACTAAATGACAGATGACGATCAAACTTAGCGTCAGTATAGAGGACAGTTGTGCCAACCTAGCGATAAAAAGAATTTTGACAATCCGTTTAAGTGGGCTTTTCAAATGATCAATTATCGGTACGTCCGCTATCCGTCATCATACGAACTTCTTCGTAAGATAAACCAAACTGAAACAGAGTAGTGTGGAATGTTGCAACAAAAAAAAAGGTCTCCAATTTTTAAAATTGATTTTTCTAATTGCAAAAGCGCACAAACTTATGTACTACTCTAATAATTCACCCAGAGCAAAATATAACCTGAATGCTAAATTTTCCTTGTCGCAATCGAACGTAATTGAGACTTTTCCGTCATAAAGTAACAATCTAAGGCCACCATGATTACCATTTCGAGTACGGACAAGAGTGTTCGATCATGTATCGATGTTAATCACTAGCGCTGAAGCCCACCTGCTTGTCGGACGGCAAAATCAAAGGCGGCATCGAAGGGACAAGGCGAAAAAAACCTTCGTCGGGAAAAAGAAGTATCGAATAGGCGAGGGTGGACTTTATGAGCCGACAAGGCGGTTCGTCACGTTTTTCTGGGCGCGGTTCTCTTGTAACTTACTGATTTACAGATGGAGCGAGCCAGTTTCAGCTGGCGAACGACGAGGGGTCAGGTAATAGCGGGGAATTATGGGGTTGTTCGTGAAACGAGAACGGTACAACTTTACTTAAAAACAAGGCTTTTGCAGAATATTATGAAATATAGAACATTTACTATATGGAAATCATAATTTTAAATACATTAAACAATTTAAAAAAATGCACCATCAAGGAAAACTATGTATTTTTAAACAAGATTTTGAACCTTTTTGAAAATTTTTTAGGTCCTCAGTTTAATTCTCGACCTCTACGTTTCATTGCAGGTCAAAAGCTTCTACTTGTATATACATTCAGTCAAAGAAGTACCGAGAATTGGTCAATAAAACATAAGATGTTTATTATTTATCTAAATTTATTGTATCGCCTTCAAGGTAGGCCCTTTCCGAAATAATACACTTATGCCAATGACTAATCCAATTGTGAAAACATTTTTTAAACGCATTTTCCGGAAGGGACTTCAGTTCTCGCCGCGAATTCTCTTTTATGTCTTCTATCGACTAAAAACGGGTGTCTCGAAGTGGTAATTTGAGTTTTGGAAAGAGAAAGATGTCGGCCGGAGCCATATCAGGTGAATACGGTGGTTGTTCGATGGCGTTTGTTGAATTTTTGGTCAGAAATTCGTTCACAATGATAGCCTTGTGAGATGGTGCGTTGTGATGCAAAAGTTTTCTTTCCACACATCAAACGAATTTGCCCTCTCAAAACAGTCAACATCACTTTAACTTTTGATCGACTTTGAGGTGGTTTTTTTCGGTTTCGACTCAGTTGGATGGCGCCATTCCGAGGCTTACTGACTGGTTTGCATGTCAAACTCATATACCCATGTCTCATCACCAGTTATAATGTGGTTTTATGAATGCGTGGTCGAAATTGACTCGTTCTAGCATATCTTCAGCGACATACGCGATTGAGTTTCTGAAGAAAATTCAAGTCTTTCGGAACTAATCGAGCAGCAACGCGTTACATGCCCAAATAATGGCTTAAAATGGTACGAATTGATTCGTGAGACACAGAAAGAATAGCGGATATGTCTCTCAAATTTAAATGACGATTTTCAATCACCATTTCTTTCACTTTAGTGATGTTAACTTCAGTTGAAGGCGTTGATGGCCGACCAGAGCGAAGCAAATCTTCCACCACATCTCGATCGCTTTTGAATGCATTGTACCACTCATATGAACGTGTTTTTGATAAAGTCGATTCTGTAACATTTTCAGCGACTCAGCACTCAAAATTCCATTTGTAATGTAAAATTTAAGACAAATTATTTGTTCAATGTTTTTATCCATTGTAAATATCACGAAACCCCCTTGAGGTGAACGTACAAAATCGAGTAGTGTAAACAAACTAACTGACAGATGACGTTCAAACTCCGCGTCCGTATAAAGGACAGCTGTGCCGTGGCAAGTTAGTGATAAAAAGAATTTTGATAATTATGAAAACGAAAGCAAAAAACAAAAGCAACCCTAATCAATTCAATATTTCATTCCGAACTTACCTTTGAGCCCCCTATCTTATGTAAAGATATATTTGTATAACGCGGAAAACAGCTCCGAAAGCCTAAATAACAATTAAAAGCAAGTATATTTTCAAACCGTTCGCAAACTAACAAATACAGTCAAAGATATAAGTTAAATCTATAGAACAATGACTAAGATCGATAAATTGTTTTATTTGTCCGAGACTCCGATTCTTTCCAAACGTCTTTTCGGAAAGAGCGCGAAAGAAAACTTCGGTGTAACTTCCGAATTGTTCCGAGCCGACCCGATATAGGCCTTCGTTATCATTATGAGATCACATACGTCCGGATTTTTTTTCGAAAACTGTCGGCGCGTCATCGCTACTATGTTTAAAAATTTATGTTCAATTTGATACAACTTTTTAATTAAACTTATAAAGGAAAAAAATAAAAATAGTTTTATTATAAAACTTATATATGATTTTTTCATTTATGACAAAAAAATTGTTCAAAACCACAATTCTGGTCAGTTTCTTTCAATTGCTGTTTTCAGCCGATCTCGTGGTTAATGGTTTGGTTGCGTGGAAGAACTTCAAAGTATATGGGTCCCTTCCAATCCTACCAACTGCAAAGCGTAATTCTTCTGGGATGAAAGCCCTCTTTCACCGTGCTTTAATCGACTTACCCTGGTAACCCCCATGATTGTTTTTAGTTGCACACAATTCACTTTGCATCACTATTTACTATCCGCTTTAAAACTGGAGCTTCCGATTTTTTTTCAGCCAAATATCGCACGAAGACATTAGATTCAACAGATTTCGCTCACAAAGTTCGTGAGAGACTCACAAATCGTATCAGCAGATGTAGAGCATGTATATCAGAAGGGTCTTTAGCTAGTAAGGCTTTTATTTTCACGGTAGCAATGTTTGAAGGAGGCCCAGAGCAATGCCGATATTCTAGGTGAAAATCTCCGCCCTTGCACCGCCCGAAATCACTTTTGCACCATTGTCTCCCCAACAGAACCCTCTCCATAAACGGCACAAATCTTGTTTCTTGTTTAGGCAGCATTCTACATTTTCAACTTGACTAACTTCGCAAATTAAAGCGAATGTGAACGTAAACATAGTAAATGCCACCGGAATTAATAATATGTAAATAAACGTTACTAATCAACGCAGATTTTGGTTTACAAGCGTGAAAGGTGCATCTAATGGAAAATTCCCACGAACTTTCCGAACAACACGATATTTTGTTCCAAGCTGACATTTTCAATAGCTGTACCAGATGACAAACGATCGAAACCCGTTATTTCAATAAATACGGGCACAGATCTCGGTACATCCGCAACCATTTACAGCGCGCGAGTCCCAAGAAAGCGATAATTACGGAATTCTCCCGAAGATGCGTCTGTTTGCGACCGCATCTCCCCCAGGTCAACCGGTGCATACCTGAGCGCGCGTCAAATCGTTTCTCGTTAACAGTTTTCCGGGAGGCCCGACTGATTTATCGCCTATCCGGACCTGGCGGCCACTCCGCCGCTTTTTCCCCAGGAAATCAAGGTGAGAGTGGCAAGATCTATCGCAGGAAAAAAAACTTAACGGCAGGTGGGTCTGTCAACGACACCGCCATCGTAAACGAGCGTAGATCTGCGACTATTAGCGTGAAGAAAGAAGGAGGTGCGGGAGCTGTGGCCCACCCGCGACGTGGTGTCTCCTGGCGATCGTTAGGACGTGCGATATGGACGAAGAAGGGATAATATCGTCTGTATGAAGACAGGTCGTTTACTCTGGGAACACACGCAGAATTAACTAGGGAATAGATCAGATTTGTCAATAATGACGGTTAACATTAAGTTGAAATCAAAATGGCAGAAAATTCCGCTATTTATCTCGAGAGGTTTCAATACAATACTAGGACCGTTCAAAAAGTTGTCGACCCCACACAGAGATGGTGCAGGTGTGACCAAATAATTACGAGGTATGACCGTTAATAATCGTTTTTTTTAAAGATGGCGCTGGAAACAAGGGTCGGTTCATAGTCTAATCTCTTATGTCATTTTATTGTTACGGCAGTACCTTTCAAAAAACCATTGATGTTTAAATGATTTCGAGTTAGCGCCATATTTTCTTCGTGTGGTAAACATGTTGAGTTGCCAGCAGATAAAGAGAATTTACGGCACGCTCGGCTTTTCTTCTTCTATCTCGTATGCTTGTGAAAACTTACGGTGACAATGCTCCAACGGCAGACGCTTGTGGGCGTTGGTTTAGACCAATGGTCTCCAAACGATGGCCAGCGAGTGTCATCAATCCGGCCCGCAACAGCTAATGGTTTATTGTTGTTATTGTTGCTGTGAGAAGTTGGATAAGTACAGTAATACCCCGACTTACGCTACCTCGACATACGCGAATTCGGAGTTACACGATTTTTTAATTTTCTCGTCTATTCGTCTTTTGTGTGAACGCCGCGCAGTCAAGATCAAGCGGCGTTTGTTTTTGACTCCCTCCGACCGTACTAGTGTTCGTTCAGCTTACGACAGGCTCAGACGTGTAGCACGGAATCAACGCATAGGTACAAGAAAGTTACGATTTTGTGTTTATTTTGTGTGTTGCGCGATGACCTGAGATATGTACTAATTACTATGGCATCCAAACGAAGTAGAACCGACTCTTTTGCTTCAAACAAGAAAAGAAAAACATTATCTTTGGAGTGTAAACTTAACATTATTAAAGACTACGATGCAAAAATAAAAATTTATGAATTAGCAAAGAAGTTTGATCTACCGGAATCGACAGTCAGAACAATTACAAAAAGTAAAGAAAAAATTCTCGAAGCTGTGAAAAACGCTCAGTCTTTGTATTCAAGCATCATTCGTAAACGGCATGTTATTATCGCTGAGATGGAAACATTGTTAAAATTATGGTGTGATAATCAAGTAAGTGTGAAAAATTGTCCTGTTGATCAGAACACGGTGTGCTTTCAAGCTAAATTAATTTTTGAGAAATTAAAAGAAGAAGCTGAGGTGATGGCTAAAGATGAAACGTTCAAAGCTAGTAACGGTTGGTTCAGCCACAAGTGCAGATAAAGAGGCTGCATTTCTCTATCTAGAGAAACTCAAAGCTACGATAGATGAAGGTGGCTATACCAGCCAAACCATATTCAACGTGGATGAGACTGGCCTGTTCTGGAAGAAGATCCCTAAAAGAACTTTTATCGCGCGTGAAGAGAAAACCTTTCCACGTTTTAAGGCCGCCAAAGATCGATTGACAGTGATGCTTGGCGCGAATGCAGCTGGTGACTTTAAGTTAAAACCTCTCTTAGTTTATCGCTCAGAAAATCCAAGAGCATTGAAAAACAAATCTAAAGCTGGTTTGCCCGTGATTTGGAAGTCGAATCGTAAAGCTTGGGTGACGGCCTCCCTTTTTGAGGACTGGTTTGGTCATCACTTCATACCTGAAGTCGAACGTTTTTGCCAGTCTAAACAAATCCCGTTTAAAGTGATGCTATTAATCGACAACGCACCAGGTCATCCTCCTGCTACTGTAACTAGTTTCGACCCACGTGTGAAAGTTGAATTTTTGCCACCAAATACAACCAGCTTGCTTCAACCGATGGACCAGGGAGTTATCAAAACATTCAAAGCTTTTTACACGAGACGATCGTTTGCACATATGCATAAAGCTATGAGACAAAACAACGAGCTCTCTCTTAAAGACTTTTGGAAACAATTCAATGTTTTACATGCCGTGAGAATCATTTGGGAATCTTGGGATGAAATTTCACAAAAAACTTTAAATGGCGTCTGGAAAAAAAACTCTGTCCATTTTTTTTCTCCACTGAGACTCAGGCGGAATCAGTGCCAGGGCCTGATGAAATTGGTAATGTGATCAAAGACGTTGTCGAACTTGGCAGATAAATAAATTTAGAAGTGGATAGTGATGACGTTCAAGAATTGCTGGATTCACACAATCAGGAGCTTACAATTGATGAGCTCATAAAAATGCGTGAACAAGAGGAAGAAAATGAGAATCTTGATTCTTTGGACCCAGTTCAATTAGAAGATCAAATGACAGTTGGAAACTTGACAGAAGCCCTCAGTTCAATTGAAAAAGGGTTAACAATTTTGGAAAGCATAGACTCCAACGAAGAGCGCATTTCTGTTACAAAGCAAGGAATAAAAAAATTACTAGCATGCTACGAGGAGATATTACGGGAGAAGAAAAAAATCATTTCCCGTCAGACGACTTTGTTAGATTTTACGAAACCTTTTACATCAAAATAACTTCGGATTGTGTTTATACAGTTTATAATAATATAATTTGTCATATTATCTACAATTAGTTACACATTTATTTCCTAAATTATTGTTTTATTTAGTCTCCGGCCCCAATTAAACATACTTTGTATGTCTTTATATGCAAAATTGTACCCCGACTTACGCGAATTCGACTTACACGGATAGCGCTCGGTCCCACCTATCGCGTAAGTTCGGGGTATTACTGTATAATACGCAGAAAATTTAGCATAATAACTAACAAATAATTAAAATAAATCCCACTAAATTATAAATTAGTGAACATAACGCAGTTTCACCCTCGGTAGTTATGTTGGGGTAAAGAGTATCATATATGTATGTACATCGATGTTTGGAATGTATATATCCTGAATCACACATGATTTTTATCCTGAAAATCTCTCAGGAACGGAAAAGCTAATGAGATTTATATAATTGTGATTTCCCACTGACAATATTTTGTAGTTGTAGACTAATTTTACTTGTAACAATTATTAAGAGATTTAAGATGCTCGTCGGTTAACTGAGATCTATAAACATTCTTTGTGTACTTCATTTTGGAGAATGTTTTCTCACACAAGTAGTACCAAAAACAGAAAACAATCCACGAGCAAATTTATGCAAATTATCAAATTGTATCAGCCACGGGCGTAGCCAAGGGCGGGGTTTTGGGGGTTCAAACACCCTCCCGAAACAAGCCAAATATTACCTAATATTATACCGAAAAAATACGAGGAGTGAAGAGAGTTAAATTATTACATTTGAATTAAATATATATCCGAACTAGTGGACGTTGCGCACAGTAACACTATCTCTTGTCATTTCATTTCATGTAAGTATATTTATTTTTGTTGTTTTATTTACTTCAAACTAACCCCCCCCCCCCCCAACACATATTTTTGCCTCCATCAGTTGTAATAGATTTCAAGTTTTTCCATCCAAGGTTCTTCTTATTAATGGCATTTTTAACTCCCTTAAAAATATCTTCCCCAGTAGTAATGCAACGAATACTATCAATATCAAGAAGTTCTTCATACACTCCATAGCTTTTATCTAGACCCTGAATAAAAGTCAACACCTGGGCAGTATCTATCACATTTCTTCGGCTACTGCAATTACGCATTCTTTGGTCATTTCTCCATTGGTGGATGGTTTTCCACATTTTGCGATTTCAAGAGCCACACGAAAGCTGGCACGATTTGCAGCCTCTTGTTCAATACTGAGAGAGAGAGAATTTAGTAGTTTAGGGCGCATCGATATCGAGATCATTTAGCGACCATGAAATAAAATTATGAGCCTAATACTCATGGGAAAAATAAGGATTAGGTATACATAAGCTCAAATAAGTGTAGAATAGAGTAGACAAAATAAGAGTAGACAATATTAGAGATGAATTGTATCACGAGTAGGAGTATCACAGATGATTATATCACAATTGTGCCATTGCTTGCATTGCAATGCTTTGCATTGTAGTGAAATGTATCTGTATATATATATATATATATATATATATATATATATATATATATATATATATATATATATATATATATATACATATGTATATATATCTGTATATAGATGTATCGTCTATATGTCAGGGGAAAGATACAGAAGACAGGAAAATGGGTACCACATCAGCTGAACGAGAGATAGATAGAAAAGCGAGAAACTTTGTGTAAAATTTTGAGTATTTTTGCATCGGAGCGTGATTGCAGACGACAAAACGTCTCCAGAAAATCATGAGTTGACCCAGGGCGACCATCAACATCGACCGCAAGACCGAATATCTTTAGAAAGAAGACAATGATGTGCATTTGGTGGGAGGATCAGAAGGGTGTGGTGTACCATAAGCCTCTACCGTCAACAAGTGATCAATTTGAACCATGCATTGATCGAAAAGCGGCGAGACTGGGCTACGACACACGGAAAAGTGATTTTGCTACACTACAACGCCCCATCACACATAGCGAAAGCGGTCAGAGGCATCATTTCTGCACTTGGCTGGGAACTCTTGTCACAACCGCCGTACTAGCCACACTTGGCCCTTCCCGACTACCACTTGTTTCCATCGATGTCTCACGCATTTTCCATGAAACAATTCAACAAATGCGGAGATGACTGAACCACCTCAAAAGATATATGGTTTCTCTGGGAGTACATCCACAAATTGCCAGAGAGATGGGAAAAATGTGCTAGTAATGGCGCATACCTTCCATAAACGATTTATAGATTTATAATAAACGATAAAATAGAGAATTATTAACCGCCACACCTGGTATACTTCCGTACATATCAATATTTCAACTCATCCCACCTTCATGTAACGAAAAGATTCATCGTCTTCCTTCTTCTGAAAAACTTATTTTGTACCCATAATAAATCTATTCTGATCAAGGTCAATTAATCATTTTCGCTGTCCCAACATGTTAACTAAATAAATAACCGAACAAACTAATTGAAACAAATAAATAAACACTAAAAACAGCAATAAAATTTAATATTATTTAAATTTTTCATTATCAAAATTTTTAGAGAGTAAACTCAGTCATAAAAATCGTGTACATCACTGGGTACTCATCGTCACGAAGTACAGTAAGATATCAAACTAGCCTACACACATTATTGATATTTACTCTAAATGGTATTCAAAAGTCCAGAAAGACACTGGAAAAGCCTAAAGAGAAAATATTCTTCGTTTATTTCCTACTTGGGGTTTCGAATAGTTTTTTTTTGCATAAATGGAAAGATCATATGTAAGTTTTATAATAAAACTATTTAAATTTTTTTCTTATAATTATAAAATTATATTAAATTCAAGAAATTTAATGAAATAGAAAAAGATTTCCAAAAAAATAACACCTGAAACTTTTACAAAACATTTAAAACTAAATTAACAGGTTATCAACCCCAAAGTCTTTACTTCCAAAAAAAAGACGGACAATTAGCTCTAAATAACCAAAATAATTGCAAAGAACTTGCGAAATATTTTGAACAACTACTAAACTGTCCCGAGCTCTTAAACAAATTACCAACACCAAACCCTAAACAAACAAACCCTGATTCATTACCACCGAATGAAGATGAAATAATTAGGCAAATCAAGCGATTTAAAAAAAACAAAGCTTCTGGTGAAGATGGAATCGCTGAACTTTTGAAATCCGCTGGTCCAGGTACAATCAAGGAAATAACCAAAATTCTGCAAAAAGTTTGGCGAACCGAACGGATTCCGGAAGATTGGAAACATGCTCTAATCCACCCACTACACAAGAAAGGAGATAGAACGGATGTAAACAACTACAGAGGGATATCTCTTCTCCCAGTTTGTTACAAGATTCTATCTCAATGTATACTAGACAGAGCACAAGGACAGTTAGAACCTAAAATTGGTGAATATCAAGCAGGTTTTCGACCGGGCAGATCCTGCTGAACAGATCCTGAACAGATCTGAAGTTGATCCTAAGACATCAAAAACTGTACAATAGAAATTTGGTCTGTACATTTGCGGATTTCAAAAAAGCATGATTCTATTGACCGTGAATCTTTATTCCAAATCTTGAAAGAACAAGGACTAGATCTGAAAACGTTGGCAATTATTAAAGCAACATTAACTAACACAAGGTCAAAAGTTAAATTCATGGGTGACATCTCAGAGACCTTCGAAATTAAAACTGGAGTAAGACAAGGGGATGGACTCTCGCTACTCTTATTTAACTGTGTTCTAGAAAAAGTAATACAGGAGTGGCCTGAAAAAAAGTCGGCCTTGAAGATTGATCAGCCCATTAAACTGGGGAGAACCAACATCAAAATTGATTGTCTGGCGTGTGCTGATGATCCAGCAATTCTGGCTCAAGATATATTAACGGCACAAAAACAGATTGAAATCCTAAAAGAAAAAGCAGAAAAGGTAGGATTCCAAATTTCATTTGAAAAGACACAATACATGACTTGCAACAGACTAAGAACACCATTTTTAAAAACAAAATATGGTAATATCAGACGAGTCTCTCAATTCAAATATTTGAGTGAAATAATCATGGAAGATGGGTTGGAAAAAGCGGCCAATAAGGGTAGATGTCAAAAAATGGAAACGACATTGAGACTTACACAAAATATTTACAACAAAAATGCATATCTAAAAACACAAAACTGATACATTACAACACAGTTACTAAGACAGAACCTATATATGTGGCAGAAACGATCATTTTGAATAGAAAGAGAGACATCGACGAAATTGAAAAAAAGGAAATAAAAGTCATAAGAATAATCTTAGGCCCCAAACAAATAAATAGCACAACATACCGACTTCGAGAAAACCAAGAAATCAAACAATACACAGATATACATAGCGATATGAGAAAAAGAAGACTTAAGTTTTACGGCCACATAAAACCGATGAATCCGATTAGGCTAACTAGACAAATAGTCGAATTTTATGAAAATAGAAATAAAGCTAATAGAAATAATTAAATGGATTGCTGCAATTAAAGAGGACCTAAGATCAGCAAATATTACACAAAGTGAAATTCAGGATAGAGGCTGTTTCAGACACAAGGTTAATGTTTGGAAGGTTGGCCAGAGAGAAAAACGTAGGAAGACTGGAACAACTTGGTCTGGCGAAACGAAAAAAGCTCATAGCGAAAGAATGAAATTAGTACGGGCGCAAAAGAAGGCTAATAACAACAAACGCCTCTAACTGTACTTCGCGTGGTCCACCAGGGCCCATACGTGAATAATAATAATAATAATAAATTGAAAATACATTTTGAAAACCTAGTACCAATAACCCGCCGACAGTTCCCGAAAAAAAACCCAAGCGCATGTGATCTGACAATGGTAAAATGAACGCCAATATCGGGTCGGCTTAGAACAATTCGGAAGTTACACCGAAATTTTCTTTCGCGCCCTTCGGAAAGAATCGGAGTCCCATATATCTTTACATAGGATATAGAGGCTCAAAGGTAAGTTCAGAATGAAATTTTGACATTAGGTTAGGGTTCGTTTTGTTTTTTGCATTCTTTTTTATAGTTTTTATTTTTACTATTTAATTCATGTAGGAAAACAAATTAACGTGCCAAATTTGTAGAAAAGAATCTACATGTAGCAACACAACCGAGAGTAGTAACAATGAGAAAGCCCTACAGGATCGTCTATGTTTTAAAATATTCAAGAAAGCGCGAATAGACAAGAATAAAATTCGACTACCAATTTAGAAGGTAATCGTATATGAAAAGTCTTATACTTATGAAAGTTTTACAGGATAATGTATTTTGTAGATGGTCGAAGAGTAGATAATTGTCTGACAAAAAAAAACTTTCCACTCTAAAAAAAGATGGGTTAGGCTCCTTCTCTTATTTCTGAAATCCCAGGCTGGTCATGTATTATAGGTAGTTAGCAGCTTTTTTTAACTGCTCGGCGCACGTTTCGCTAACCATGTTAGCATCATCAGGAGATGATTTAAATTTTACACAAATTTACAACAGATTAAATCATCTCCTGATGATGCTAAGATGGTTAGCGAAACATGCGTCGAGCAGTTTAAAAAAAGGGATTTGGTGTTTAGTGCTAAATCTCTTCAATTGTAGTGTTTCACACCAAAGGTTCCAATAGAAGAATTAATCTAGTTTACATATTACTATCTACTGAAATATATTATCCATATTATCCTAGTTGGGGAAAGTTTTATTATGTATATTTAACAGTGTATTCAAAAACATTGTTTCGCTTCTTGAGGACGAAAATATAGAATCAATTAAACTGTTAGTTCTGGCATAAAGTTATCATAATCTAAGGTTTTAGAAGGCAAACAAATTGCTGCTCTATATATAGTATGTTATTGGGAGAATGCAAGAGTTTGATTTTCTCAAACCTCAAGCAGTCATAATTGCATTTCAATAGCATTTGTGATTTTACAATCACCTATAATATCAACATAAATTTATTAATATTCGTAAAAAAATAATTAATAACTAATTACATTAAAAAAACAAATTTACTTAATGTTCTTTTTATAAGTTAACATCAAGTTATTATAATAAAAATATAATTTAATATTATAAATTTATGACCATAAAAATATCCAGAGCAGTTTTGTCACACTGAACTAAATTAGTAACCAACAATATTTTATTTTGCACATAACCAACAATAATTTTGACAGTATATATACAAGCAGAATCCGTTGACAGTACTGACGTGAAAACACTTTACCATAATGACGTCACAAACATTACAGCCAATCGCGGAGCGTTCGTAGGGACGTGATTTTTTAAATTTTATAAATTTGAATTAATTCATAATTAATTGTAAAAAAAATAAGTTTTTCCCATAGATTATCAATATTATTTATGATAAAGTTTAAAAGTAAAGTAAAAAAATATTTATTTTTTATTAAAAAATCCAATTCATAACGATCCAACTGTTCGAAACATCACTCTATAAGAAACTTTCACTCAAAATAAAAAACAAATTTAACACATAAGCGAAATATTTTTTTATTATTATAACTTTCTCGATAATTGATATTGTCACATACTGATTACAATTTTGCTAAAAAGATCAACTAAAAATCTATATATTCATTTAAAATTCTAAAAATGAGATATTACAATCTTTGGCTTTATAATTAGTTCCAGTTAGAAGCACGAATCATTTCCTCCTGATTTGACCTTAATGAGTCCTTGTGATTTTTGTACATAAATAATCTCACAAGTCAAGAGGAAATAATCTGTTTCTGTTACAGTTCGTTGATCATTAGTGAATAATTTTCAGCAATGATCAACATAATATACCCATGCATACTTAGTGCTCTTAAATGCCTTACAATGATGTGTATATAAAATAATAATAATAAAAAAAGATAAATAAAAATATCGACAAAAAATATCACTAAAAATTATTTTAAAAAAGGAACATAGAGACTCATTTTTTATAGTAATTTTACGAAGATCTCTTCAACTTGGAGACCATCAAATGCAACGTACTCTGTAAAGTCTTAATAATTCTATCACAAAAATAAAGCTATGCATTGTGAGATATAAATTTCGAAAAGGGGGCAAAATATAAGTAGATTTTCTTTTTACTTTTTAAGTACTTACCAAGAACGATGATCTACACCGAAAAATATGATAACAAGATCGAAACAAGCAAAAAATATATTTCTAGTTATTCTACCATTGCACTTAATGAGTATTATTCTTTAATACTATACAAAATCCGTTCATAAACCTTAAATATACATAATATACAGGGTTGTATCTTACCCTTACAGACTTAAGGGATAATTATCAAAATATATCATGTAGTTTCAATGAAATATAATATAGAAGCAAAAATAAAAAAATAATATACGGTCTATTTAATAACACAAAAGAAATTTTTGAGGATATTTAGGTATGTTGGTTAAAGGGTGACCCAAATGAAGACCTCAAAGATGTGGTAAGATGTTTTAGGCCAAATGACTTGAAGGCCAGTTTACCTATTTCAATCAAAGAAATAATTCTAGCAAAATATCTCATATTTTTTATTTAAAAAGTTCCGTTATTTTTCCGACATACTGTGTACATTAAACTCGAAGATATTGACCACTACAACCAGACACCAAATCACTTTTTAAAATTTTTCGACGCACGTTTTGCTAACCATGTTAGCATCATCAGGTGATGATTCATTCTCCTGACGATACTAGATTAATGATGTTTAAATTGAATCATCTCCTGATTATGCTAACATGGTTAGCGAAACGTGCGCCGAGAAGTTTAAATTTTGTTTTAAGCTGGGTAAAACTTTTACAGAAACATTTAAATTGATGAAAAAAGTTTATGGTGATGATTGCTTATCTCGTACACATTTGCTTGAGTGATATAAGCGATTCCAGGACGGTCATGATGATTTGGAAGACGACCAAAAGTCAGACCGGCCAAAAAACTAAAATCGTGAAGAGTTAGTGGAAAAAGTGCCTGAAATGATCGCCTAGAATACGAATTCGACTGTGAGATGGATAGCGAAGGAATTAAATACGACCAAAGACATGACTCACGAAATTTTGACAAATGGTTTGCGCTTTAATATCCTCTGTATTGGCCTAATTTATCTCTACTCAAACTGGTCATGAAAGAAAAGTTTTATGACAGTGTTACAAGCCAAAGGAGCCGTGACGAAGGTCATTAAAGCGATTCCGAACGACCTAAAAAAAATCATAAATCTATGCTAGGATTTGGTTGAAGGTGCCTAGCAGTGTATTGGTGCGGAGGGGATGTATATTGAATAAAAAGAAATAATTTTGGTAAAACATCTAATTGTTTTTTTTATTCAAAAAGTTCCATTATTTTTCCGACATACTGTGTACATTAAACTCGAAAAACTTTATCACTACCACCAGACACCAAATCACTTTTTTAAACTTTTCGACGCACGTTTTGCTAAGCATGTTAGCATCATAAGATGATTCATTCTCCTGATGATACTAGATTAATGATATTTAGATTGAATCATCTTCTTGATGCTAACATGATTAACGAAACGTGCATCGAGAACTTTAAAAAAGTGATTCGATGTTTAGTGGTAAATCTCTTTGAGTTTTGTGTTTCACATCGACCAACAGAAAAGAAACATTTAATATAAAGTTTTCAAACTATGTACTAGTAAACAAAATTGGAATAAAGCAGTTATAAGTTCTCATGTGCTTCCTTGTCTGCTCCACTCTGCTATATATAGATTTATCTCAAAGATTTGGAACATTTGTTGTACATACAATTACAAATCCAAACAAAATGACCACAATGTTTTCCAGAAACAATCCCTAGCGAATACAAAAGCAGATTTTAAAGTGGTATCAATCCAAGAACGCCTCAGGAAAACCGAATGGTGTAATCATCGAGAGAATGTGGTTCAGACGACAGAATTCTAGCATCATTGACGGTATTATTTTTAAAACGGTTACAGGAAGATTAATATCTTCCTGATTTGCAGGACTGACCTGATTGCATCTGATCTGATTTGCAGGACGATATTAACATAACCCTAGAAGATAGATAAATAAATATGTATAACTTTTTATGAATGAATTGGTAACAACGCTGATTTGGCTAAGTTTAAGATTAGTGTATGTGTTGGGTAACGTAATTTTTTAGATTGCGGCCTGACCGGATGATCCAAATTTTGAGGAAACTCTATTACAATGGAATAATGAACCTGATTCAGATAATAACGGCACTGACTACGAAGAGAATGTTTCAATCCAGCCCGACAGAGAGCGCACCTACTCAGCGGAAGAACGTTGAGAAGAGGATGAGAGAACAACAGGAAAAATAATAAAAAGAAAGATGGGGATGTCGCGAATATTATAGACATTATTGTCTTGTATACTAATATGGAAATACAAAGACAAAATGAGAAATATGTTGCTTATTGTGGATTCGTCAATGATATAGATGTCGAGGAGAGTTTGGCTTTCATAGGATTGTTTTATATAGCAGGATGTAGAAAAGATAACCATCTCACTATAGCAAAGATGTGATCAAAACATGGAACGCAATTATATCTCAATTATATCGCAATTATATCGATGCATAATGAGTGAAAAAAGATTTAGATTCCTGATAAGTTGCCTCAGATTTGATGGCAAAACCGAAACAAACGGGGTAGATAAATTTTCTCCAATACGTTGTATATTGGAGATATTCATTTCTAACTGTACAAAATACTATACTCTTCATAGTTACTGTAGAATTGACGAACAATTGTAGTTTCGAGGCAATTGCCCTTTTAGAACCTATATTTTATCAAAACCTATATGGTAACTGCTATTTCTTATATCGGCAAAGAAGACAAACCAAATAAAGAACCTCTCCCAGATTATTACATAAAGAAACTGACAAAACGCATTCGCGGAGGGAGACGTAATTTGATAATAGACAATTAGTTTACTTCCATCCTCTTGGTTGATAAAATGTTTGCTGATTACAACTTGACTATAGTGTGTACTCTTAGAAAAAAATAAGAAATAAAAAACCCGAAATAATCAAGTTTTTTAATTCGACCAAGGGGGACGTTGATATCAAATGGTGCATACATATTCCATCTCTAGGAAGACACGTAGATGATCATTACATTTGTTTATGGTGTGATAGATGAAGCTGGCATTAACTTCAACATTATTTTTCAAATTAGAGAGACAAAAAAGCGTTCGTGGAAAAAATGTATTTGAACTTGGACAACAAACTTGCAAGGCCAAACATGGAAAGATGTTTAACAAAACTATTACCTCGACCATTAAAAAAATCAATAAAGAATATGCGGTTTATGAACTCAGAAGAAACCACCAACAAAATTGCAGAAACAAATTCGCTGCTCTTTATGCCCGAGAACATATGTGCGAAAAACAATAACTGCATATGCGAAGCCGTTTGTAATAATCATAGAGGTGAAATATGGACTGAATGTTTAAAATAAATCTTTGTTTATTGAAATAAAAACTTCTTTTTTGCTGTTCTAAACGTTAAATAAAAATATATTACTGGGGTTATAGGCAACCCCGCCAAGCAACTGTTTTATTAAACTTGAAGAGATTTACCACTAAACACCAAAACACTTTTGGTGTTTAGTGGTAAATCTCTTCAAGTTTAGTGCATCACACCAAAGATTCCAACAGAAGAATTGAACTGTTTTATTGTTTATTGATTTTAACAAGATGGGATCATCATCAACCTCCTGAGGTCGTATTTTATGAATCACCTAATATACAAAAATGAGTTGTTCATGCATAGCTATTTTCAGGACAAGATGCTTGCCAACAGACCTGGAGCTATAGAAACCCTAAAAAAAAACAGAAAACTACAATATACACAGAAAATATATAAGAAATCATGGTGATTTTAGAAGCAGTGAAATCTGAAGAAATCAAAAAAATTATAGGTCTTCATTTGAATTTCCCTCGTAAAAGAATAAATAAATTTATGACGAATCAGACCGATGAAGCAGCGAAATATAACAATATATTTAAAAAAAATTACAAAAACAGTATTTTAAAATAGGAATTTTTCGGGGTTTAGACAAATCGGAGTTTTAGAAAAAAGCTAATAAAGAGATAAATAAATCTTTATGCTATAATTTCTGCTTGTAACCCACCAACATACCTTATTAGAAGTTAATGATATTTGACGTGTAGAATAAATCTGGATAAAATCAACATATACACCTCTTTACAAGGCCCCAAAGGGATCGAAAGTTGGCTGTTGTTGCGGCTGAGCTCCTCCAATCTTCGGACTGCCCATCATTTGAGGTTGTTGTACACCGCCCATCGGATACTGCATCCCCATCATTGGTTGCATCATGGGTTGTTGGGCCATCATCTGCGGTTGTTGTTGTGACCCCATCATCGGCCTATAGGAAGCAGCAGTGGTGGCAGCCAAGGGTTGGGGTTGCCAACCACCAGCAGTGGAAGTTTTCGGTTGATTCTTTGGTGAGTTCCATTTACCACTGCTCGAGTCTATCGCAAGATTTTCCACCAGAGAATTCAAGCTTGACTCCAGATCTCCAGTTAAAAGTTTCGAGGGTTGTGGAGGTCTTTGAGGTGGTACGGAGGGTTGAGGTGGTATCGGGGGTGGTTTCTTTTGCTCCGTAGATACCAAAGGATCGAAAACCGATGGTTCGTTCGTATTAAAGAAACTGGTAAGGTCGCCGAAGCCTTGTTGGTTAGTTTGTGCAGGTTGCGGAGCTTGAAAAGAATTTACTGGTGCCACGTTATTACCCCACATGGTTTGATTTGTAGCTGGTTGTTGCGGAGCTGTCTGAGAAGAAAAAAAATCTGGAATACCATTTGATACAGGAACAGCTGCAGGTGCTGGGGCTGACGTAGAGAAATCAGCAAAAGGATTACCTGTAAACATCCCCACCAAAAAAAAAAAGTATTAACATGTCATACAGATATTTTTAAATTTTTAAGTTGTGAATGCTTCCAATATATTATTCTCCTTCGTTTTTACTGTATAGCACTAAATATTTATGGAGAAAACTGGAGACACATCTAGGGCTTCTGGTATATTTTCATTTCTCATAGACTGAATAAGAACAGTCGAGCGTCATAAAAGACGTTCCTTTGAACTTTGGGAGTTGGATATAATAATTTCGCATGATTTAACGCAGAAAACCGCATGTCTATTTGAAAAATGGTTTCTTCAGTGTAGTTCTAACAATTTTGAATCAACCTGGAAAGTTGCATCCAGCATACTCGCCTGACTTTGTATCATCGGACTATTACCTCTTGTAATCGCTCAACCAAAATAAATAGGTCGTACCAACTTAAAAAGCCTACGATTTTATCGATACGAAAAATACGCGAATTTTTCAAACAAAAGTAACCTTAATTGTTGATCATAGCAGTATATACACTAAATGGATGAGAATAGACACATAAAAAAAAACACATAACAGAGTAATCTCTGTTTTGTGTTTTTCATCACTGATATACCACAAGGAAAATAGCTAAAATGTGTTAAAGATCTAATCTAATGGGAATTACAAACTAGAAGCAATAAACCAAAAATAGAAGAAAATTATATGGAATTGAAGCAGAGACCCAAATACTAAAGTGTTGTAGAGGGTAACACATCCCAATCAAGAACTAAAAATTCCCGGTGAGGTACCAAATATATGTCATTCAGTACTGTCGTGTTGCACCAATGATGAATATTGATTCATCATAACTACATTCAATCATTCATCTATCATAATTCTTTGAAACATCAGCCAGAAAATCCACAATTTACTCAATATTTATGTAATTTAGTTGCCTTATTGAAAACACTCACAACATTTCAATAAATTTAACCACCACTAAGTTAAAATATTTAATACTTACCTCCCAAAGATAGCAAATCATCTAGAGCATTGCTCTGAGCTGGTGCAGTCGTAACAGGAGCCGTAGTAGTCAAACCTTCTTCTCCAAACAAATCTAAAATTGCCTCTGACTTTGGTTGCTGAGCTTGGGGTTCTTCACTTAAGAAAGGATTAGTACTAGCTAAACTAGGTGATCCTACATTGGCTTTGTACTGGTTAAAGGCAGCCTCTTCTTCTGCTACTGCTGCTTGTTTAAAATTATCATCCATGGCAGACCCAAAAGCTGAGCTTGTATTTGATAACACTGACACACCTGACTTGAGGTTTTTCTGGTTTGTGGCTGCAGTGGGTGTATTACCTTCTAGTGAAGCTAAATGTTGTTCTAGAGCATCGAGAAGACTGTTTGGGGCTTTAGTTAAGTCAGGAATATCACCTTTATCTATCCCAATATTTTCTGCTACTTTTAAAAACTCCCCCACCCTGTCCATCCTGATGAGAAACTTTTTGTATAAGTCTAAGGCTTCTCTGCATTGTTTCTTGTTCAGTTCAAAGTATTTTTCTAACAGATTAATAATGCCGTCATTGTAACAAGCAAACAGTCTGATTAAATCTCTAAATAATAACATAAAACACATGTTTATAACACCGTTAGTTAGATCGTTAGCTGTGCAATCAAACTCCAACAAAGCATCCAACTGATTCTGCAATATCGGTAAAGTTTTAAGTAAATTTTCTGCATCCATTGTCCTTAAAGTACCCTCCTCTTTGCCACGTTTTACTTTACAAAAATCAAAAGCCACCGCCCTGTATGATAATGCTTTTTCATTAAGATATTTGGCATACCTTCGAATGAATGGTGACATATCATAACCTGTCCTGGCCCCCACAGCGCTCTGTACTCCTGTTTTGTCTACGAAATTTGATAATTGGAAGGAAACATTACTGGAAGCGAGATATTGCGTAAATCTTTCATTTCCATAACACATCAAGTGGTGGGTGGTAATAAGAGATTTGAATACAACCACCCAACTGGAATTTTGTGACCTTTCTATGAGCAAATTGGCCATTTGTGGTATGGATACATTAGGCTCGTTCGTGCAATGTACCAAGTAATCCAAGTGCTTTTTCTTGGGCCCCAGTAATTCTTCTGTGGTGGCCTTACATACAGATTTGGCTAGACCCTGTCCGGCTAAACTATGCTTTGCAGCAAGAAGCCGGTCGTTTATAGTTTGACCAGCCATACTTCGTATACTAAAATCACGCTTGCACTAATTTTAACCGAGAGACGTATTCCTAAATCTTTACTAGAATTTTTTGTAGGAAACGTCGATCGACAGAAGAACCGGCGAATCAATATTTTCGTACTGCCGCGCGATCTATTAGGCGAAGGAAGAAACAAAAAAAGAGAGCTGTCAAAAATACCTCTACAATTTTGCGACATCTATGAGAGACTTACCGAAAACACTAAATAATTATTGTTATTGTTGGAAATACAGGACCAAAATATATTTTAAAAACTTACCTGTATCTTTTTCACATCTAGGTATTGATGGTTCCCAAATTCCACGTTCTGTGCATTTAACTTTTTCAGATCCCACCAGTTTAAAACCGTGGTCACAATGATATCTCACCTGCAATCAAACAAAATGATTATTAAACTTATTTATAATCCTCTAGTGAAAATATACCTCTTCTCCAATCGATATCAATGAATATCCAACAGGAAAATTGGGTTGTACAAAACCATGTTCTATTTGTGGTGGTGAAACACATGTTGCATCAATGTTTGGTTTGCAAAAAGCATCTTTTCCAATCCAATGACCTAAAATAAAATTATTTTAATACAAATACACATAGGACTTGAACAGTACTTACCATTTTCACACAGTCTTATGAAACTAATTGATGGTTCTAAAGTATATCCTTCCAAACAGGTATATTTTACCACAGTACCACTCAAATAATTAGCATTTGGGGAATAAATATCTTCAGTTAACTTATCTAACTCCAATTTACCGTGTTCTAAAAATGGTGGTGGAGGGCATCTTTTAACACATTTGGGAAAACGTTCTTCAGGTTCAAAATCCCATTCTAAACCATTACAATAAAACTCAGCTCTACCAAGCAAACTATAATTTTCATTGCATATTATTCGAGCACTTAAAGTTCCCGAATCAGGTTTCAATTCGATGAAAGCATTCGGAACAGCTTGAAAAAACGGACATCTGCTTGAAACTGTTGTTGAGTTGCTTAAGTATGTAGGATTTAATGGTATAGCATAAATCCACTTTACATCACCAACAATAAACGGCGTAGTAATAAGAAAAACGACAAACAACATAATGATTGAAGTTTAAGGACTAACTCACTGCAAAATCATTTTCACTTTCTAAGCATAAATTGTGTACATTTAAATGAAAAACCAAAATAAACTTAACTCAGCTGTTATTGACGTTTGGTATGTTTTTATAGTTTCCTTTCTATACAGAACACTGTACTCCAATTAAGACTATATACAAAATTCGTATTAAAATCTGAATTATATTTCAAACATAAATTATGTGCAATTTAGTTTGAAAACTTACATTTTTGACTAGGTTTACAACTATACTGTTTTTAATACGTACATAAATTAAATTAGTGGCCTATTTATTATTTATAATTAGCTCGAATAGATGGCAGCACATACAGTTTAAACAAAAATTTAGATATATTTTTATTTAGTTAAAGCATACAATGCATAAAAATGTCCATAACTTATGTTTGAAATATTATTTTTTCTTTGTACTGGACACTGTGTAGTATTTGCGATATTCTCGAATAGGCGATACGGTAAAATATTTCTTAAGTAAGTGCTACTGACTGCACATTCTGATAATATTTTATTGTTTTCTATTCATAAATGACACATTTCCTGTAGTATTCACACAACCATGTAGTATTCCCAATATTCCTCAACAGATGGCACAACAGTATATTTTGATACTGATTTAATTAAAATGTTTTAAATACCCAATCCACTGGAAATATAACAAAGTTATAAATTATTATGCGGCAAATATTAATTTATTCATCGAAAATAATTTTAAGCAATTAAATAAAAATATTGCCCCGAGTATGATTTTATAAAATTATTAATAAAATTTAAAAGGATATAAAGTTTTTTATGCTTAAAATATATACATAAATACGTTTGCCCCGTGGTTAGAAATAAATATATACAGTAAATATATTGCTAGTTAGGTTGAAGGTAATATAAACGGAAGGAAGCGAATATAAACCTAGATATTTAGGTAAAATAAATTATATGAAACTCTGCCTGTTGCGTATATTTCATTGAAATGAAGATAATCAATAATTTGTTGTATTCGTTGGATAGTTTCAAATATAAAGATATGATATTGGTGATAGGTTGGTTGATAGTAATATTATTGTACATGATGTCTATTTTTGTAATATAGCGATCACTAAAACACCCTCACGAACATAACAGGTTTAATAAAGATAAATACTACAAAATGGGTTCTCAAATATATATAAAAGATGTTAATTAAACTCTCGACTTCTCACGGATGTACACAGGGCTCTATGACTTCACTCGTCGGCTCTTGGCTCTCTTTCTGTACCGCTTCACTGATGGCCTTCGACTCGATTCGACTCCTCTTTTTCTTGCCCTATCGACTCCCCACTTTTTATGTAATTTTCGTTTCCTTATTCAATTAATGTTTGCTTACCTATACTACTAAAATTTAGGAATAGAAATAAATATTATTTACAAAAAATATTTTACAATTTTAAAAGACCTCATTCTCGTTACTTTGATGCGATAGATGAAAAAGTTCCTTGAATTTCCTTCAAAATGATCGCAACAGATTTTCTGTGCAATAAATGGAATGAGTATTCTCGATTCACATCTAAAACACTTTCCAGGAAATTGTGATGCATTAACCGATAAACATGGGGGAGAGATTTCACCAAAATACAGAGCCTTTGAATATAAAACTAATAGGAAGGAGCCTTGTCCATCTTAATGCTCGTATAAATGGAGATGGAAACGGCCATATTGAAACACCACAGATGACTCATTGTTTTGGAATTTTGGTAGTTGGTCTCAACAATTTAGAAGTTTATTAGTAGATTTGTGCAATTTTACTGTATTTTAATCAATAATAAGTGCCGAATAAGTGTACTGGAATACTCTTTTTGTGTGTTCTAGTATAAATACATATTTATGCTTAATATATTGACAATAAAAGCAATAATATCGAAGGAAGATAAACACATAAAATATGGTTAGTTGTGCGTTTTGTGATTGTTCCCTGACTCGAAAAAACAAAATTCAGAAGTAACATTACATGTAAGTGCTTTTAATTGTAAATTTGTCAATTATTTAGAAATAAAAACTTTTTTTGTTTTAATGACATTTTAAGGTTATGAAGTAAACATATTGCCTGGTATGCATAGGCGTAGTCAAATTGATTTAGGTAAAATAATATAATTTTAATGTTATTCAAGATAGTGATTATTTTTTTAGAACTTAATTTTTAACGTATATTCTAAAATGTTTAGTTTTCTGAGAAACTGGGCCTTAAAAATTCAGATAATTTTTTAGTTTTCGTTTGATACATATAAAACATGTTACTTTACTCATATAATCTATAAAATATAACTACTCATTCAGAGTGTTACATTTTTTTATAATCCTTTTCGGAAATTATTATACTAATAAATGTAGATGTTACTTCTATTGTGAATTGGATTTCATGTTATTAAACCAGTTTTTTTTTCAAGATTTCCTAAAGATTCCAAATAGAAGAACACAGTGCATTAATTTTATTAAAAAACCTGACTATTTCAAACCGCAGTAGGTTTTTATGTACTCATCATTTTACTGAGGACTGTTTTGATCGAATATCTGAGGTAAAAGTGACTTCAACAATTCACTTCAACAATTGAAGTGAATTGTTTAAAATATGTAATTTTTTTATTTTAACATTTTGATAAACATCTTTCATAGCATTTACTCTTAAAAGTTAGTTTTTTTTGGTTGTTGTGAAAAATGAGTTTATTCTTGAGTCTATATCTAATACTTTTATAGTTGAGTTTATATCTAACAAAATTTATTTAGTGACTCTTTACACTACAAGAATTAATTATATTTGCATTGGTACAATAGATGAATATATTTGTAGAACATATACAAAGTTAATTTTGTTTAAGGGACATTAAACACTGAACAACTAAATACAGAAAGGATATATGTATTTCAATAATAAATAATTCAGCGCATACTACGGCTTTTTAATTCATTTAATTCATATATAGAACAGTCAAAAAACATCAATAAATATAACATCTTTTTGGAAGTAAGAAAAGAAACATCGAAGCTAATTAGACAAACTAAAAGAAAATATGAAAACAATCAACTTAATGTAATAGAAAAGATTTCCAAAAAAATAATACCCGAAACTTTTACGAAACATTTTAAACTAAATTAACAGGCTATCAGCCCCAAAGTCTTTGCTTCCAAAAGGAAAACGGACAATTAGCTCTAAATAACCGAGACAATTGCAAAGAACTTGCGAAATATTTTGAACAATTACTAAACTGTCCTGAGTCCTTAAACAAATTACCAACACTAAACCCCAAACAAACAAACCCTGATTCATTACCACCGAATGAAGATGAAATAATTAGGCAAATCAAGCGGCTTAAAAATAAAAAACTTCTGGTGAAGATGGAATCACTGCTGAACTTTTGAAATCCGCTGGTCCAGATACAATCAAGCAAATAACCACAATTCTAGTTTGGAGAACCGAACAAATTCCGGAAGATTGGAAAGATGCTCTAATCCATCCACTATACAAGAAAGGAGATAGAACGGATGTAAACAACTACGGAGGGATATCTCTTCTCCCAAGTTTGTCACAAGATTCTATCTCAATGTCTACTAGACAGAACACAGGGACAGTAGAACCTAAAATTGGTGAATATCAAGCAGGTTTTCGACCGGGCAGATCCTGCCTTGAACAGATCCTAAATCTAAAGTTGATCCTAAGACATCAAAAACTATACAATAAAAATCTCGTCTGTACATTTGTGGATTTCAAAAAAGCATATGATTTTATTGACCGCGAATCTTTATTCCAAATCTTGAAAGAACAAGAACTAGATCTGAAAACGCTGGCAATTATTAAAGCAACATTAACTAACACAAGGTCAAGAGGTTAAATTTACGAGTGACATCTCAGAGCCCTTCCAAATTAAAACTGGAGTAAGACAAGGGGATGGACTCTCCCCACTCTTATTTAACTGTGTTCTAGAAAAAGTAATACAGGAGTGGTGTAAAAAAAGTCGGTCCTGAATATTGACCAGCCCATTAAACTGGGGAGAACCAACATCAAAATTGATTGTCTGGCGTTTGCTGATGATCTAGCAATTTTGAGAACTTACACAAAATATTTACAACAAAATATACATATCTAAAAACACAAAACTGAGATTACAACACAGTTATTAAGCCAGAATGTTCGAGACATTGAAAAGAAGGAAAGAAAAATCTAAGAAAAATCCTAGGCCCCAAACAAATAAATAGCACAATATACCGACTTCGAGAAAACCAAGAAATCTAACAATACACAGATATACATAGCGATATGAGAAAAAGAAGACTTAAGTTTTACGGACACATAAAACGGATGAATCCAAATAGGCTAACTAGACAAATAGTCGATTATGAAAATAGGAGTAGAGCTAAAGTAGAAATAATTAAATGGATTGCTGCAATTAAAGAGGACCTATGATCACCAAATATTACACAAAGTGAAATTCAGGATAGAGGCTGTTTCAGAGACAAGGTTAACGTTTGGAAGGTTGGCAAGAGAGAAAAATGTAGGAAGACTGAAACAACTTGATCTGACGAAAGGAAAAAAGCTCATAGTGAAAGAATATGAAATTAGTATGGGCGCAAAGGAAGGCTAACAATAACAAACACCTCTAATTGTACTTCGCGTGATCCACCAGGGTCCATATATATATATATATATATATATATATATATATATATATATATATATATATATATATATATATATATATATATATATATATATATATATATTATTGACAGATGACATGACAGATTATTCCAATTTCTTAATCATTTTTTGTCCTATTGGCCCCATAAAAACACTTTACTCCTTGAAAAAACAGATTTTTGTTAATTAATATAAATGTTTACAGTAACGATAATTATAAAATAATTTATTGTTTTAAATAACTCTAAACTTTTATCAGTTTCTTGTATTTATTCATACTGTCCTACGCCACTGCCAAACCGCAAACAGTAGTCGGTCATATGCAGCTACCATTCCGGTCCCACTTACAGGACCATAAGCTCCTTCCTGTAATTTTATATTCAATGGCCTTCACTTAATCCCGAAACCCATGTGACGTATCAATCTAGACAACCAACACCACAACTTGGTAATGAATAACATTAATTTATTGTTTTCTTGTTCAGTTTTTATATATAACCTTTTTCTTTGAATTATATACTCATTTTAGCAGTAATGACGAAAATAAACATAAAATTTAACCAGTCTACATTCTTTTAAGCCTAAAGTAAAAAAATAAAATAAAATAACACCATAGAGCAGATACCATAGAAGGAAAAAAGAAAAGGCCATGTTAGATTTTTTATGAAAAATATTGTTGATGAAATGCAAACAAAGAAAATTATTTATTTTAAATAATAAAATATATTTAAGAGATGCTTTTAAAATATTTTTGTTTCTCAGCAAGATTGAAACTAATATAAATCTTACATGTTGTTTTATTATGACAGATCAAAAAGACATTTTAGTCATATTTTTGGTAACAAGTGATAATTCAACATAAAGAAATAGAAGTTTCTAGGTGTAAATAAATCTACTATCGTGTGGCTACTAGTCACGTGAGTTACATGATTAAATTAATCTGAATTTTAAATATGGAGAAGGGGAATTTACTTTTGAGAAGTAAAACTTATTACAAGAGATGCTTCAGAAGTGACATACAAAAAACAGACTAAGAAGTCAGGCGGCAAATATGATATATTTAATTAAATTAATTAATAGTAAAGTTTTATATCCTAATACTTGTCGCTATCTCCTGGTACCCGCTATTTTGAACTATATGAATATTAAATTGCATGTCATCAAATTTAGATATGGTTTTACAAAACATACAGAACAAAGATAATTTTTGCAAAAGGAATAATTATATAAAATAATCCATGTAAATATTATAAATTTTATTATTAAAACCTTGTTGTTAGCAGACAGAAAGTTTTCACACCAAAGATAATATCAAACGCCATAGTACGACTTTCATACGATTTGATGACGTTTAAAGAACAAACATGTAACTAAGGTTTTGTCATTGGAACAATGACTTGTAAATGTGATATAGAAAATAGAATTGAAGATCTAGATGAAGATGGAAAGCACTGGTCTCAAATTCTAGCCGTTTTGGCAGGTAAACATTATAAATTGTTGGATTGTTATTACTGAATTAATTGAACTTTCGATTTTAACAAGTAGATGGAGCTAGTTTGACTTTTATGTCTGTGTATGTTTTTGAAATGCCAAAAGTTATTTAGGAGTTAGTGCTTGGATTGTTACTTTGAAAACATTTAGTGGTGTTTATTGGACATTGAACCTGGTTTCGAACATGGAAATACAAAATATCCGTGTAGAAAGAAAGATTGTTGTTAACATCCCACACAAACAACCCTGTCAAAATTTCTATGCGTAATTTCGTTTTCGATTGTCAGTTAACAATTATTGTTCCCAATAGAGGAGGAAACATTTGGGACATTTGAAACAATTCTTTTTCTCAATATAATGTGCTAAAAGATTGCTGTATTGATATATATGGAAAAAAATCCTTTCTACGCAATATCAGTAAGAAACAAGATTTATTAGTATATGCTTCTTCAGTACAAAGGACAAACATTTTTGATTTTGATTTTGATCTAGATCTGGAGAATAGGGAGTTTTTTCAAACAATTTCAAAGGCAACGTTGTGGGTGGTAATCATTGATTATTGTTAATTTAGTTGATCTAATCGATTGTATAAGAAATTGTAACTTTTCCTTAATAGGAACTAAATAACTCTTCTTCTTCTCCATCTTCCGGGTAGAATATATTTCATTATTTTCTCATTATGCCTGGTGATTTATATTTGATATATTATTATTCTTCAATGTTTTGTGTTTGTTATTTGTCTCTTCCATTATTCTATTTTCAATTTTATGCGGCTTTTCTACCTTGACCTTTTCATCTGCTTCGTGATCCCGGTGCTTCCTTCCCGGTCAAACAACCAACAAAAAAAAAAAAAAATATGTATATATATATATATATATATATATATATATATATATATATATATATATATATATATATATATTAGGTATGTCCTGAAAGTAATGCAAATTTTTTTAATCATTACATATCTGGTAGATATCGTTACAAACTTTTAATATTCTTCGAAGTAATTCCCTTTGGCATCTAGATACTTTTTCCAGCGGCTCTGACACGCACGGTACGCGTCCTGGAAGGCTTGGTTGGCAAGTTGTGCTCATTTACATATGGACGCGAGGAGCGGTGTGACTTGGAGCGTTGTGGTGGTGGAGCTCTCACCTTTTTTCGCAGTCTTTCCAGCACATGAACGTAGTAGGCAGCGTTCCCGGTTTGGCCTTGAGGAACGAACTGTCTGTGGACCACACCTTTGGCGTCGAAAAAGACAATCAACATCGTTTTCACTTTCAACTTGTTTATTCTTGCTTTTTTTCATTTTGGGGATCCCGATGTGTGCCACTCGAAACTTTGACGTTTTGTTTCTGGGTCATACTCGAAACACCATATTTAATCCTCGGTAATGACGATGTTCAAGAAAGAAGGAGGTTCAATTCCTACGCGTTCGAGAAGATCAGTCGTGATAGTCACCCGGTGATTCTTGGGAACCTGCTTAACAAACACCTTTCTCATGTGTAATTTATCGATCATCAGTTCGTGTAGAATTGATTTGGGAATGGTTAGAGTTTCAGCAATCACCCGGATGCTCAACTGACGCTCAGAATTTAAAAAATCGCCCACACGGGCCAATTTGCGTTAGTGCGGGGTTTGTCGACCACCTCTTTCCGGCCTTTCTTAAACGCTTTCAGTCACCGCGAAATTTGCGCACTGTCCCTGATAGAGCACTGTCCCCGTAAGCTTGCACAATCAACTGGTGGGTCTCCGCAAGAAATTTATTGAGTTTCGAACAAAATTTTATTGCATAACGTTGGTCTTCAAAAAAATCGACTATTTTTTTTCTTAAAGGTATCGAAAATATTGTTAGAAATGATGAAAAAAAATACTGTAAAATTTAGAGCTCTTAATATTAATATTAAGATTGCCGCATCGCAAATTTCAATTTTCTATTTAAATAACACAGGATTTTTTTTAAAGTTTGGAATTTTATAGCTCTTCAGCGGAACATTACAGTGGAAAGACTATTACATATCTTTGTAGGAAATTGAACGTTCTTCAAAAAAGGTCTCATAAATTTTCGATAAATTTACTTTTTCAAAGGTTATTCGAGGCTAAATGCATAATATATTTTTACATTTTTTCAATTTTTCTAAGAAACTATCCATTTCATTTTCATTTCAAATATTATTCAACCTTTTTTGTAGATCATTCCATTTCCAATAAATTTTTATTAATAAATTTTTCTTTAATTTTGTAAGGATCGTCAGTTATTTAAATTCGAAAGTGAAGTTTTCTAAATAATAGGATTTTTATTGTTTGATGAATGATTATAAAATTAAAATTATTCAATTTTTCACCTGAAAATTACTTATTATATTTGACTAATTTTTAGAAAAGCTTGTGCTTATTCAAATTGAAAAATACAGATTTACTATATTTATTTTTTAACTAGAATATTTTTTCGAAGAAGCTACAGAGTAACTTAATGCGTTATGTTTCAGAGAAAAATATAAGTGGAATTTAGACAACTTTGTTTTATTTATACAATTTAGTATGAATTTCCATCAAGAAAATTCCGCAACCATCCTTACATTAATATGTTTACTTTTTAGTATCTCTTGGATCGTACACTAGTGGCCTGCTATTTGTATGGAGCTCACCCTTTACTCTGGTCATTGTACAAGACAAAAAAACTTACAACATTTCAGAAGATGATGCTTCTTATTTTATCATTTTACATCCTGCTGGTATATTTTTTCTTTTCTTAATTTGTTTATTAAGTTGATCAACGTTAATTTTAGGAATGATATTTGCAAGTTTGTTTTTCTTCAAGATAGCTGAACTATTGGGCAGGAAAAAATCTGTTCTGTTTCTGTCAGTACCTCACGTGCTTTCTTGGATGATAACGATTTTTTCAACAACTAAATGGGAGTTTTATTTGGCAAGATTCGTAGCAGGAATGTCTGACACCTGGGTGTTCTGCACTATACCGCCTTATGTTGGAGAAATTACCGTACCTAAAGTGAGAGGATTTTGGGGAAATATACCATCGTTTATATTATATGGAGGACAACTATCCATCACAATTTTGGGTAATTTTCTTTTAACAATAAACCACATTGTTTTATTAGTTTGTACAAAGAAAAAGTAACTGATCGGTGAACCCACCTCAATACGCTCGAGCAGCGCAATACTTTTTTACTTCTCTATCCCTACAATGCTCCATGCGAATCTTCTATTGTTTGAAACAGTGCTGGAAGTTTTCTTCTGTCAGCTCCTTCAGAACACGTGCCGCTTTCTCTTTCCCCGCTTCAAAAGACCGAAATATTGTTCCCTTTAATGCAAATTTTACCTTAGGAAACAGATAGAAGTTGCACGGCGCAAGATCCGGTGAATAAAGTGGATGGTCTAACACTGGGACGCTGTACTTGGCTCTGTACTTAACCTCTGACGCTATATTAACGAAACTGACGCTGTACTTAACCTCTTAACAGACAATGTGGAATGAGCCGGCGCATTGTCTTGGTCGAGAACCCATCACTTGTCCTTCCACAATCAATAGTTTGAACTTCAGAAACCCAGTGAAGGTACACAAGCCCATGGATATGAAAAAAAAACAATCATCATTGCTTTGAATTTTGATTTGATCATTTGAGCTTTATTCGCTCTCGGTAAATTTGGGCTCTTGGATTGGCGCTTCGTTTCAGGATCATAAGTAAAAAATCACGATTCGTCACATGTTATTATCATTTCCAATAAATTTGGGTCGGTACGAACATTTTTGTGAGCTTCTTATTATTTAAACGTGAGAATTTTAGGCCTCATTTTGGCATATACTTTTTGCATGTTAAAATTTGTTAGAAAAGATGTTTTCCATATTGTCATCCGTTTTTGACGTCGAAGGGTGACCCTACCCGACCGTGGATCATCTTGAACGTATTCTCGACCATCTTGAAAACGGTTAAACCACTCAAAAACACGTGAACGCTATAAATATTCACTAGCATATACTTTTTTCTATAAATTATAAGTTTCAGTAGTGGTTTTTTCAAGTTTCAAGTGAAATTTCACAACAATTGTCTAATTGAATATGAACATCACATTCATTTAGACATGTGAAATTTCATGTGAAATTTGTCTAACCTCGGGAAGGTAACGGGTACTTATCCGAGGTTAGATGAGTTACGAACGGTTTAGCACAGTCTGACTGCAGTGACCGTTTACCGCAGGATGGGGTGGCTGCATGTGATTGCAGCCTCCAGTCACATGGCCAATTTATATGATCATGGCTTTAGTCGTTCCTTCATCCGCTTTTCAGGCGTTCAGCTTGAGCCCAACTGATGACGGCTTAAGGCAATTAGAATTAGCAATCAGAAAATCGAAACATCGTCAGTGAAATGATGCTTCAAAGGTATGAAAGGAAGTCATTTCTGCATCGAATAGTAACGGGTGATGAAAAATGGATTAATTTGGAAAATCTCAAGCGAAAAAAATCATGGTTATCACCTGGTGAAGCTGGCCCATCGAGTGCAAGGCTAAATCGCTTTGGTCGCAGATGCTCTGTTCTGGTTGAAATCCGGAGAAACAGTTAATACTGATCGCTACTGACAACAAATGTTCAATTTGAACTGTGCATTGATCGAAAAACGTCCACAATACGCTTAATGACATGATAAGGTGATTTTGCAGCATGACAACGCGCCGTTTCATGAAGTGTTGAAGTCATTTGCATGGGAAGTTTTATCGCATCCGCCTTACTCTCCAGATCTGGCTCCATCTGACTACCACCTTTTCGCATCGATGGGGCACGCGCTTGCAGAGCAGCACTTCGCCGATTTCAAAGAAGTTAAAAAATGGCTCGATGAATGGTTTAGCTCAAAGAAGAAACTGTTATTTTGGAATGGCATCTATAAATGGCCTGAGTGATGTGCAAAATATATTGGTCAAATGGCCAATAGTTTTAATAAATTCATTTTAACTATCCATTGTAAATAACGTGTTATCTTTAGCGAAAAAACCGGAAAGAAATTATATATAGACCCGGAAGCATTATGACTCATTTTCGAGTATTCTTTCTGATCCTCCACAAGTCTCTCATCTTTTCTCCGTTGATTCTCTTCTTCTCCTCCGTCCATTTTGTTCCCGATCTCCTCGAAACTTCGCTCTCTGATGCAACGTTTCACATATGTATTTTGTTTCTGTACGTTCTTCTATCCTCAATTTCTGTCGGACCCATTTGTGCCTTTCCCAGATCAGCTCTGACTTGTGTGATGCATGGTACTGTTGACTTGACTCTTTGTATGTATGTAAGAATTCTGTTGGTGAGTTTTGTCGGTCTACTGATATGTCCATACAATTTCAACCTTTTGTTTCTTATGTCCGCCGCTACGTTGGACATTCTCTCTGTGGTCTTTCGAGAATATAGTCTGTATCCTTCCTCTGTCAGTTTTGGGCCGAGAATTTACCTCATAATTTTGCGTTCTTCTTTTAGTATGTTTTCTTTGCCGCTTTCTGTATGGAGTGTAGGTGTTTCGTTTGTACCGAGTGTATGTACCGTTATGTTCGAGTGTAGGTGTTCGTATAGTACCTCTGGTTTGATTACTGTGTTGTAGTGTCTTATTTCTTATTGTAGATATGCCCTGTTCATCTTCTATAATCGAGTCTTCTGTGCTACCTTTTCCCCTCCTGTGGGTTCGAGGATCTCGTCCAGGTATTTGAAGTGAGTGGCCCTATTTATTTTGCTGTATTTGGTGTTCAATTTTTGGACATCTAATTTTGAACAGAAGAATTCGGTTTTTTGAAAGGAGATTTGTAGGCCAACGTTCTCTGCACATTCCTTGAGGACTTCGATCTGTTTCGTTGCCTTTTTTCATTTCTGCGAGTATTGCTAGGTCGTCTGCGAAGGCCAGGCATGGTATTTCTATTTTGTTTTTGGATCGTCCGAGTAGTATTGGTTTCCAGTGTCCTTGATTTTTCAGTTCTTTTTCCCATTCTCTTATGACTTTGTCTAGGACCAGGTTGAAGAGTAGTGGGGATAACCCATCTCCTTGGCGTACTCCAGTTTTAATCAGAAAGGGTTCGGAAAATTCTCTCATAAATTTCACTTTAGAGGTTGTGTCAGCCAGCGTCTGCTCGATCAATGGTAGTGTTTTGGGGTCGAGTCCTTGTTCTTCTAGGATGTTGATGTATGCTTTCTTGAAGTTCGCGAACGTGCAGATGATTGGGACGTTCCTAATAGCTTTGTATTTCAGTATTGTTTTTAAGTTAAATATTTGTTCAGTGCATGAGCGACCAGGGCGAAAGCCTGCCTGGTACTCGCCAATTTTGTGTTATAATTCTTCTTGTGTTCTCTGGAGAATTCATGTTGAGAGGATTTTGTAAGTGACTTGTAGTAAGGAGATTCCTCTGTAGTTATTCATATATATATATATATATATATATATATATATATATATATATATATATATATATATATATATATATATATATATATATTATATATATATATTATATATTATATATAATGGCTTCTTGTGTTGTGGCTGTCATTGACCTTTCAATATATCTTAGCCTATTCTTATCCAATGAGTACATTTTTTCTATAAAATGTTTTGAAGTTTTATCCATCATATTTTACCAATTTATATCACACTTGAAAATGAAATATGACCCCTTCATTAAAAGTTCCTACGGCTTCAGATTCCTTTAATTTTAAAGTTTTTAGAGTCACAAAAATTGTTTTAAATATTTTTTCCCAAATTACATTATTCAAAGACTCATTAGGGTTCTGTATAACTCCGCTTACGAAAAACTCTCTTACTACGACCCTTCTTGGAGAAAAATAACTGTAAAGTCGAGACTAAACTGACAGCGTATGTGTATTGTGATTATAATGTAATGTAAACGAGGTAAACTGGGCGGTTATTCACTGCTATCGAAATGAAAACTATAGAGCAACGATTCTCTGAGTGTTTCGATACAATATCGATTCGTTTTCAGCGTGAAAAACCAATGAATTCAAACCGTGACAGAAAATCCGTCGTCCTGAAAAGTAAGGTTTTTTCATATTTAGCTTCCATTTTCTCAAGAACTACTAGAGCTATTTTAATGCGATTTTCACTAAGTATTCAGTGATGTTTAGTACATGTTTTGATCATTTTTAGGTCCAAAAGTGTATTAGGAAAAAAAGAAAAAATGTTAAACTGAAGAAAACATCGAAATTTTGACAGCTTATCAAAACTTTTGCGATATTCGAAATTGAATACAAAAAAAAGTTAAATCAAACTACCAGTAAAGATTAAAAAGCTGAAAAAAAAAATCAAGTGGTTAGATGCAACCGTTTTTGAGAAAAAGGTTTGCTTCGAAGTTGGGAACAACTGAAAGCAAGGCATTCTCAGAAGGCCGAAGTGAACTTCACAATGGAAGGCGAGCTTCAACTGTAAAACTGGGTCCAAATAAATACAAATTTGCGTTGTGTGGACTGTATGTGTTCAATGTGTTGTATGTGGTGTGCCTACGCGGCAATGGAGACGCCCTGACACACAAAGTTAGATGATTCAAATTCTTCCAGAAAATTCAACACGCCCGCAACATTTTATTGGAGTTGACCCAGCTTAAGAAGGAACGAAAATGGTCGCAGATTCCGGGAGCTTATTCGTTATGATCGCCGGTGAATTTGACCACACAGCCGTTTATCTAATTTAAACTTTATTTTATCGATATTTAATAACGATTGACGCTTTTCCTTAACACTGTAGGTTGCGGAGAGTTTTTGTATTTTTTAATTGGTATTTTTATTTCAAGGTGGGTCTTTTTGCCTTTATTTTTAACATGCAATATTTTAAAATCACTATTAAAAAAATTATTTTTATTTTACAATTGTGAGGCAGAGTTAGAATTGTGCTTCTGATTCAGAAAACTTCTTTCATGTTCTTTTATTATTTTCTCGAAGGATCGACCTGTTTGTCTTATGTACGAGGGTAGTTTGAAAAGTTTTCAACCTCGACATAAATATGGCGTATTGCCTTTCGAATGCACGAATTTATTGACGGATCGAATATCGATTTTTTCCCTTTTTACAGAAACACTAACATTGTCTGTCTTAAATGACTGTTAAACAATAACTGAGCATCTAATATGACTGATATTTTCAAGGTTATCTTTCAACGAATATCCATTTTGACGAATAACGCCATCTTCATGTTGAGGCAAATTTTTCAGACTACGCTCGCATGCTTTTCAACACGAGTCACCATACAGCTCATATATCTTAAGTTTATCTTTATTGTTTCTTTTCATCGATCAGTTTGAGTCTCGTGCACAGGAAATAATTACACAGAGATAAATCAGGCGAATACGGAGGATATTGAAGCACACAGACTTGTTTTTCGCAAAAAAATCGCGAAGTGACCATCCTGCGAGAGACAAATCGAGGACAGACTTTCCCGTTTGTTTAAATCGTTTGTCAAAATTTCGTGACTCATGTCTTTGGTTGTATTTTATTTCTCCGCTGTCCATCTTACAGCCGAATTATATCATCATACCCATTTCGCATCGTAGGCGATCATTTCAGGCACTTCTTCCACCAACATCTCGATTTTGGCTTTTTGACCGGCCTAGTTTTGGATTGTCTACCAAAACATCATGACTATCCTGGAATTGCTTATACCACTCGAACACGCGTGTACGAGATAAGCAATCATCACCATACACTTTTTTCATCAATTTAAATGTTTCTCTAACTATTTTACCAAGTTTGAAATAAAATTTAATATTAGCTCTTTATTCCATCGTGTTTTTGTCACGAGGTAACAAAAGGTACTGTTACTTTAAGGGGGTCACCCCGTGTGACGGTCAGTTTTTTAAGCATTTTTTAGGATTTCTTTTGACGACCAATAAAAAGATAGAACTTTGAACATTTAATGATATTTTTATTAACATTTCAGTAGTGTGCAGAACAATTTTTACTACACTCCGAAGACATCCATCTTGAAAAAAAGGTTTTTTGAGTGTCTCCGTGATTCTCTCTGATTGGCTTATCTCAAATCAAAAAATCAGCGGCATATTAATCTGTAAACCTGTAGCAATAGAATGAACTAAGATTACAAGAAAATATTAAAAAGTAAATAATTGACAGGTTTTTGAAAATTAATTTTAAAATTTCACGATTTTTTCGATAATTTTGCTTCGAAAAAAATTGAACCGCTCGGAATTTCCAAATAATTCTAGTTCATCCTACCACTATATATGTGCCGAATCTATCATTAAAATTTCAAAGCAATCGGTCAAACCGTTTTTGAAATATCATGGAGACAAGTTATAGAAACATAGTTCTGAGAAAAAAGCAGTACGATTTAAATTATGAAATCTTAACTCACCATTAATCTGCAATGCCCGGTCGGTCCATAGAGAATTTCTCTCTCTTCCTCTTGGAAGTCCCTTAAAGCTGTATGCTTTAATTGCTTTAATTCGGCCTTGTTTTTTGACATCAGTCACGCGCCACTCGGAGCGAGCGATGCGCACAATTGAGCATCCCATTGTCGCCAATATTTTTATAATTCCTGGAAATCCATCGTTGAAGATAATTAGTACAGGAGATATTTTGGAGCGAATGAATTCAGAAATTAATTACTCTTTTGTGTCTCTGTTCCTAAACATCGGGTTAACACTTCTTCTCTTGATAAGTCTTCATGCATAGGTTTGATAACAGCTTGGACTTTTGGTGTTAAAGGTGGCTTGTCGTGATGAAATTGACTGAGATCACCGTTAGCTTCAGCTTGCCGCCATTTGGACCAGCTGTCTTCGCCCTCTGGACAGTTTTGATGTTGATGATTTTGATCAGATAACATTTTATGGAAGTAGCCCAAACTTCTTTTTTCATGTGGTAGCATTCACAAATTCTTGATCGCTACAGGTAGTATTCGTAAATTGTTGATCACCACTGGTAGGTTTATTTCGGACAAATTCTTAACTGAAAGAGCTTCGGTATCGTTGGGACAAGGCAAGACAGTCTAACTCCAAATCTCCAGGTGAGCGGACGTTTTCGCGCCTTACCCTTCCGACCGAGGTACGTAGGTTTGCTGGCCAAGTCACGCTTGGGTTGATTTTTCTGATATTCTTATAGAGGGTTTTACGATCCGGCAGCAGAGAATCCGATCAACAGACATCAGGCCATTGAACGACCACCTATTACAGAGCCCGACCATCCTGGGAACCTTACACCTTTTTGGATCCACGTGGCAGAGTAACCGGTTGGTCAGATCGAGATCATTTCGCATCCCCGCATAGGGATACCGGACTGCCCGCAGTCGTACTCAATGTTTTTGGACACCTAGTACCTTGATAGGCAAGGATAGACAACATCAGGAAATAAGGCCAGATAAACACTTTTTTTTATTATATTTTCAAGTACCGTTAAGGTTTGCAATTACCAGTTATTTTTCACAAATATATTATTATCATAATTTCTTATAATGATAATGGTCACGTTATCATCTAATATTTTGTATCTATTTGCCGTCTGACCATTCTTGGTTACCCTAGCGTTATATATTTACCTTTTTACTATTGTCAGAATAGAGGAAATAACCTCTAATTTGTAAGTATAGGGACATAGAGACCAGCTGGTGTAATTCAGAGCTGTGTATTTGATTTTTGATTTCTTTCACAGTAAGGTTTGGAGATCCACCTTCCCTAAACCTTCCCGTGTCTTTTTTTTGATAGTTTTATTTGTTCCTTTTTTTTGTGTGCTTTGTGTCGTTCTTTTTTGAGTGTGCTTTTATAATATATATGTATAAAATTCTAGTAAACCGTTTTATTTAAGATAGACCCCTTCCCGGTTCCAGGGTCTTTTCTGATATATGAAGTAACCGGGTTGCGCTCAACTTTTGTCGTGGCTTCATTCTGTCCTGGACCTTCTTCCCGGTGTTCCCGGCGAACAGCTGCCGTCGCTGTGATCTATATATTTTTTATTTTGTTTCAAAAAAGAAAATAATAGATCACAATGTCTTTAATAGAATCTGAATGTCGTCGAATAACTAATCCATAGAACTTTGTCATTTCAGTCACCAATTCCTTTATTATTTTTATCTCTTTTTTCATTACGAAGTCGCTTTCCCATCCTTTTCTCTACATGGCCCACGCATTCTTTGTTTGATACTAAAATGTCTTTCCTAAAATTCCTTTATAAGTTTTACTGTCTCCATCAGATACGTACGTCAGATACTTACTAGATGGCGTGAGTAGCTTTCTTTATATTTAAAAATTCTATTATTTTTTAGACATTCTGTATACTTTTATATTATAAATAAATTTAATATCATAACTACAAAAAAGGCATAACGTTATAGATCACTCAAATAATTATAATACATTTTAGGAAGTTTTTTTGGCGTGCGAACTACAGCATTCATCTGCATTGGAATTCCTGTGTTATATGCAATTTTAGTCAGTTTTCTACCTGAGTCACCTTACCAACTGATTCGCGACGAAAAGTATGATGAAGCCAAGGCCAGCATCAAGTGGCTGAGCAGAAAATCCAACGTGGAACAAGACTTTCTCAGCATGAAAGCGGACGTGGAGCGACAGATGTCTGAAAGTGGAAAGTGGATGGACATCTTCACCATTATTAGTAACAGAAGGGCTCTTCGAGCTGGAGCCTTTCTTCGTTTCTCCCAGCAGATGTGTGGAATAGGTGTGTTTGCTTCATACACACAGCCTGTCTTCGAAAAAGCCGGTGGAAACATAAGTCCCCAGGTCTCTTCCATGATTGTCATCGGATTGTATTGGATTCTCAACTTGTTTTGCAGTCCAGCCATTGAACGATTCGGTAGGAAACTCTCATTCTTCTACTCCTTACTTTGCTGCGGTATCGCCCTTATATGTTTGTCTTTGTTTTTCCTACTGGATCAATACCAAGCCGTAAACCTCACCAATTTTAACTGGATTCCCCTCGCGGGCATGGTTCTGTGGGCTTTCTCATATTCCGTCGGATTAGGAATAGTCCCGACGTTGATGCTGGGAGAATTATTTTCATCCAGCATCAAATCGAAAGGTCTTTGCATCCTGATAGCTTGTTACGGACTGGGCGTGTTCATTTCATCAAGCATGTTCAAGTTTTTGACCTCGAGCGTGGGTCTCTATAGTTCTTTTTTGGTTTACGGTATTTGTTGTTTGTGTTCTACAGTGTTGACATTAAAATGGGTTCCTGAAACTAAAGGGAAGACGTTGGAAGAAATCCAACAAACATTGAAACAATAAAATCCAATAAAGATTTAAAAAATAAAGGTGGTGTTTTTATTTACTATAGATCCCCATAAAATCCCTATAAAATTAATAAATTCATTAATAATCTAATAACCTATCACCATTTCTCCCAGTCTCCAGTTTTTTCCATGATTACACGGGTAAACAAATATTTATTTTCTGTAACATAGTGTATCTTACCAACTGTGACAGTTAATGATTCTTAAATTAAAAAAAAAACTTTAATTTGGGAGAAATATATAAAATGGTTTGGTTTGGTTTGGTTTAGTAGTATATAATTTGTATAAATATTAACAAAAACTGCCCATATCAAACACTCCATATAAAAAACTTTTTTTAACAAATGTTTTAACGAATTTTTCTTATAACAAATTAAAAAAAAAGGAAAGAATATGCTCTGCGGTCTGATAGGCACCATCCGTGTTTTTGAAGATTAAAGGCGTGGTCTATCTGCTAGAAATGACAATTAAATACAGGAACTGGGAAGTGAAGTAGACAACCGGAAAAACAAATGGTGGTAAAGAAATAATCGAGTCATACAAATTTAAGAGAAAATTATATAAAATAGAAATTCCAGGAAATACTAGAGACATAATGGAACAATGCATGTTAGCATGAAAAACGTTTGAATATAGCAAAGGGGGCAGAAATCGTAGGGATGCAGCTTGGTGGAGCGAGAATGTAAAGAAGGAGGGTAAGAAGAAAATTTTATGGAAAGAAATGCACTTTTGAAATTATTTAACTTGGCATGGTAAAAGAAAAAATGTCCAAAAGAATGTACAAATGCCCTGATTATAATAATACACAAGAAATGGAACAAAAGAGAATTCACGAATTATAAAGGTATATCACTACTATGTGTAATGACGGAAAAATGTACGAAACTTTACTAGAGAGAAAATTGAGAGATGTAATTGACAATGCACTACTAGACGAGCAAAGTGGATTCAGGACAAGCCACTGTGTACAAGACCATATTTTCATTTCATTCTTCAAATGATAGTAGAAAAAGCAAGAGAGAACAGAATTGTGAATATATATATATATATATATATATATATATATATATATATATATATATATATATATATATATATATATATATATATATATATATATTATTATTCAGGTATGGGAGCGGGTGGACCACGCGAAGTACAATTAAAGGCGTTTGTTGTTGTTAGCCTTCCTTTGCGCCCATACTAATTTCATTCTTTCGCTATGAGCTTTTTTCCTTTCGTCAGACCAAGTTGTTCCAGTCTTCCTACATTTTTCTCTCTAACCAACCTTCCAAACGTCAACCTTGTGTCTGAAACAGCCTCTATCCTGAATTTCACTTTGTGTAATATTTGCTGATCTTAGGTCCTCTTTAATTGCAGCAATCCATTTAATTATTTCTACTTTAGCTCTACTCCTATTTTCATAAAATTCGACTATTTGTCTAGTTAGCCTATTTGGATTCATCCGTTTTATGTGTCCGTAAAACTTAAGTCTTCTTTTTCTCATATCGCTATGTATATCTGTGTATTGTTTGATTTCTTGGTTTTCTCGAAGTCGGTATGTTGTTGTATTTATTTGTTTGGGGCCTAGGATTTTTCCTAGATGAGGATGTCCTCGATGTCTCTTTTTCTATTCAAAATGAGCGTTTCTGCCCCATATAGACATTCTGGCTTAATAACTGTGTTGTAATGTCTCAGTTTTGTGTTTTTAGATAGGCATTTTTTGTTGTAAATATTTTGTGTAAGTCTCAATGCCGTTTCCATTTTTTGACATCTACCCTTATTGGCCGCTTTTTCCAACCCATTTTCCATGATTATTTCATCCAAATATTTGAACTGAGAGACTCGTCTGATGTTACCATATTTTGTTTTTAGAAATGGTGTTCTTAGTCTGTTGCAGGTCATGTATTGTGTCTTTTCAAAGGAAATTTGGAGTCCTACCTTTTCTGCTGTTTCTTTTAGAATTTCAATCTGTTTCTGTGCCGTTAATACATCTTTAGCCAAAATTGCTAGATCATCAGCAAACGCCAGACAATCAATTTTGATGTTGGTTCTCCCCAGTTTAATGGGCTGGTCAATATTCAGGGCCAACTTTTTTTCACGCCACTCCTGTATTGCTTTTTCTAGAACACAGTTAAATAAGAGTGGCGAGAGTCCATCCCCTTGTCTCACTTCAGTTTTAATTTCGAAGAGCTCTGAGATGTCACCCATGAATTTAACTTTTGACCTTGTGTTAGTTAATGTTGCTTTAATAATTGCCAGCGTTTTCAGATCTAGTCCTTGTTCTTTCAAGATTCGGAATAAAGATTCGCGGTCTATAGAATCATATGCTTTCTTGAAATCCACAAATGTACAGACGAGATTTTTATTGTACAGTTTTTGATGTCTTAGGATCAACTTTAGATTCAGGATCTGTTCAGGGCAGGATCTGCCCGGTCGAAAATCTGCTTGATATTCACCAATTTTAGGTTCCAACTGTCCTTGTCTAGTAGACATTGAGATAGAATCTTGTAACAAACTGGGAGAAGAGATATCCCTCTATAGTTGTTTACATCCGTTCTATCTCCTTTCTTGTGTAGTGGATGGATTAGAGCATCTTTCCAATCTTCCGTTCGGTTCGCCAAACTTCTTGTAGAATTTTGGTTATTTCCTTGATTGTGCCTGGACCAGCGAATTTCAAAAGTTCAGCAGTGATTCCATTTTCACCAGAAGCTTTGTTGTTTTTAAGCCGCTTGATTTGTCTAATTATTTCATCTTCATTCGGAGGTAATGAATCTGGGTTTGTTTGTTTAGGGTTTAGTGTTGGTAATTTGTTTAAAGGCTCAGAACGGTTTAGTATTTGTTCAAAAAAATTCGCAAGTTCTTTGCAATTGTCTTGGTTATTTAGAGCTAATTGACGGTTTTCCTTTTGGAAGCAAAGACTTTGGGGTTGATAACCTGTTAATTTAGTTTTAAATGTTTTGTAAAAGTTTCGGGTATTATTTTTTTGGAAATCTTTTTCTATTTCATTAAGTTGATTGTTTTCATATTTTCTTTTAGTTTGTCTAATTAGCTTCGATGTTTCTTTTCTTACTTCTAAAAAGATGCTATAATTTATTGCTGTTTTTTGACTGTTCCAATCTTTGAATGCTTTACTTCGGCTTAATACTGCTTGCTCACAAATTTCATCCCACCATTGATGTTTTCGACGTTTTTGTAAAGGGACCAACTTTAAGGCTGTTTTAATAATTTTTTGTTTCAATTCTTACCAGTTCTGTGCTGGTTGTTTATCAAGCTCTTCTGTTAGGGCTGGTTTTATTTTCGTTGGGTCGAACTTTGGTATTAGCAGTCTCTTTTGAATAAGTTTTCGGGGTTTTAAGCTAAGTTTGATTCTAGTCAAGTAGTGATCCGTGTCTATGTTAGCTCCTTTCCTGACTTGAACATTCAAAATCTCTTTTTAATTGGGGTACGAAATGGCAACATGGTCAATTTGAAATTCACCTATGTACGTGTTTGGGCACCTCCAGGTCTTCTGTTTTGTTATTTTCTTCTTAAAATGTGTTGACATTATTTTTAGATTAAACTGCGAACATAGTTCAACCAATCTTCTACCATTATGATTAGTCCATTTATGAGCGGGAAAACTGCCAACTGTACTTTCCCTGTACTTTTTTTCTTTCCCTAGTTGGGCGTTGAAATCACCCAATAGGATTTTTACATGGATAGAGGGAATCTTTAGAGATAGTCCCAGGACTTATTTACTTTTTCAGGATTAGATTTATTTTCTTCGTTAACTGGGAGGTGTCCATTAATTAATGTATAGTTTTTGTTTGCACACTTGAGGGATAGTGTCATAAGTCGATTATTTACTGGCTGGACGTTAGTTATAGAACCAAGAATGTTTCATGAGATAGCGAAAACAACACCGAGATGTGGTGTATTTTTGAGTATTCTTTTGTCAGTTTTACGTGTTATATATATATATATATATATATATATATATATATATATATATATATATATATATATATATATATATATATAATATATATATATATATATATATATATATATATATATATATATATATATATATACATATATATATATATATATATATATATATATCTATATATATATATATATATATATATATATATATATATATATATATATATATATATATATATATATATATATATATATATATATATATATATATATATATATATATATATATATATATATATATATATATCTATATATATATATATATATATATATATATATATATATATATATATAATATATATATATATATCTATATATATATATATATATATATATATATATATATATATATATATATATATATATATATATATATAATCATAATAAGCGGCAAAAGAGCAGAGTTCTACAATTATATCATTATAAAATAAATATCTGGAGGAAGTATTCAAAAAGTATATCATGATTAAATATAAACAGAAGAATTCACTATCGTATTTAACCCGATGTTACCGATCGAATATCACTTCATAATATTTCCACCGTGAAATTGCAAAGCCTCCTGAATGATATTAACACGAAATAAATAAAAGCCAAGGTTTGCATTGCGATATTTAACTTTCGAAGATTATTTTTCATTGTTTGCTAATTTTGAAATACACACAAGTTTCGTATTTAATGTTTCAGTCAATGTTTATTCGGAAATATCCTATTCCTCACACGTTGCTACTAAAAAAAAATAATAAAATATTAGTGGCAATAACTTATTTTTGCTAATTTTTCAGAACTGCATATTTTTATGATGATTTATGATGAACTGCTGTGATTTATATAAACAAAAATTCACCTAATATACCGTGTGTCCCAGCCAAATGGAATAAATTCGTTAATAAATAAATGGGGGCGTGTTCGAAAAAACGCTCGAACACGTCGATTGGTATTTTTAGATGCGCACTTTTTTCAACAAAATTTTTTATACAGGGTGTGTCATGTAACAGTGTAATGTGTAAACATGTAACAAATTCTAGACATATTTCATGTAAAATATCCTAGACTTATATTCAACTGTTTCGGAAATATTAAGTAATTTTTCGAACATTATCAGCAAATAGGAAAAGATAAAAAATCAGGTTTTCAAAGGTAGGTATTTGTTGTATGAAACGTCAAAAAAATCAACGTGCCTTTTAAATTAGTTTTCTTTGACGTGTGTGATTCATTTGATTTAAACATGGCGTATTTATCAGAGAGTCATACAATAACTATCGTAATGATAAAAGGTTATGGAGATAGGATACGAACTCAAGCCGAAGTTATTCGTCTCTTTGGGGAAAAATATCCTGACTTACCACCCATATCCCAAGGTACAGTAAATAATGTTGAAAAACAATTTAGAGAACTGGGGCACATGAGACAAATTAAGAAGGAAGCAGTGTCGTTGACCGATAACAAAAAATTGGATGTAATGCTTGCATTCCAAGACAATCCGCATACCTCAACTCGACAAGTTGCCTTGGGAAACAATGTTGGTGGCTCTTCGGTTGCCAGAATATAGAAAGAGAATAAAATGCATCCATATAAGCTACAGCCTACTCAAGAGCTTAGTGAAGACGACTTGGATAGGAGAATGGAGTTTTGCGAACAAATGATGCACAGAATAGACAACAACCTTCTGAGAGTGGAAAACGTTTTATTTTCTAATTAATCTACTTTTACTCTTCATGGGCATGTCAATCGCCAGAACTGTCGTTATTGGTCGAGAGAAAATCCTCACTGGATGCGGGAAATTTACACAACAAAGACCTGAAAAGATTAATGTCTGGGCAGGTATTATAGGAGATCAAATAATTGGTCCAATATTTTTCGATCAGAATTTAAATGGGGTAAATTACTTAGACTTTCTCCAAAATCAGCTCATTCCAAATCTTATAAATTTGTACCCTAATAGAAGAAATCCTCAGTTGCTAACCGACACAATTTGGTTTCAACAAGATGGAGCACCCCCACATTATCAAGTTAATGTGCGGCCGTACCTCGATAATGTGTTTCTAAATCGATGGATTGAAAGGAGAGGGCCACTAGAATGGCCACCAAGGTCCCCGGACCTCACTCCGTTAGATTTTTTTTTATGGGGGTATCTCAAAAGCGTCGTATACAAAACCAAGCCACAAGATCTGTATGATTTAAGAGGACGCATTACCGACAGCATTAGGTCAGTTACGCCACAAACATTAAATAATATCAGGAATCAGTTTTACTTGAGGTTGGGGTATTGCTAGGACGTCCAGGGTTCACAATTCGAGCATTTGTTACATTAGATGTTTTAAATAAAAAATGTATGCAAAAACTAAATAGTCTTGAAATTTCCACAATTTTGTTTACAGTATTAAAAATAGTGTAGTTGCGCATTTTTTCCAACGGAAACCTTTTATACAGGGTGTGTCATGTAACAGAGACCAATACCATCTTTTTGTTGTGTGTTGTAGCGAATTTCTGTAATCAAATAATTTTCAATTTTTTTTTTTTTTTAAATCAGTTAATTTTTGCAATAAATCTGAAAACACTTAATATTTCCGAAACAGTTGAAGATAAGTCTAGGATATTTTACAAGAAATATGTGTAGAATTTCCTGAAGACTCCAAAAATTAAATAATATACAGGGTGTTGTATTTAAGATAAGAAAATTGGTATTGGCCACTGTTACATGACACACCCTCTATAAAAAAAATTTGTTGAAAAAAATGCGCATCTAAAAATACCAATCGACGTGTTCGAGCGTTTTTTCGAACACGCCTCCATTTTTTATTAACGAATTTATTCCATTTGGCTGGGACACACGGTATAAGGATAGAGGGAAAGGTCATGTTTTTTACGATAGATGCGATGTGATCGCAAAAATAATTACATTTTTGAAAAGTAGCTTCTTTCCTATGCTGTGATAAAACGCTGTTGTGGGCAGGTCTTGCATCTAGCAAATCCGACCTTTTACAGTAAATTTCTGATACAGGTTGTTCAAAAGTCCTGAATAGTATACGAGATGTGGCTATTAAATAACGAGACTAACGGTGCTACAGAAGAAGTCCGCTTGCGCCAAACGCCAGCGCCCAACAGCTGTTTAGCGTGAAGCCTTCTCTTTCGAATGCAGTACCTCTCGCTTCCTTAAGCAAATTTGTATAACTGTAGCCTTCGTTCGCATTATAGTTGTTTTTTTGTTTCACCGGAAAAATTGTTGTGAAATTTCACTTGAAACTTGGAAAAGCCGCTACTGAAATTTATAATTTATGAAAAGAAGTGTATTATTATGAATGTTTATCGCGTGGACGTGTTTTTGAATGGTTTAAGCGTTTTCAAGATGGCCGAGAAGACGTTGAAGATCATCCACACCCGGATCGCTCTTCCACGTAAAAAAAAACGGACGACAATAACGAAAAAATTAGTAATCTGGTTCTATCTACCATCGGTCATAGGTTATTCGTACAATTGCTGAAATTAGGCATTGACAAAGAATGCTTACGGTAAATTTTACATATCCATTTTAACATGCAAAAAGTGTATGCCAAAATGGTACCTAAAATTCTCACGATCGTTTTTTTTTCGATATTTATGAGATTGTGTACCTTCACTAGGTTTCTAAAGGTCAAACTATTAATCAACATTATTACCTTCACGTTCTTGTTGAACTCCGTGATAGAATAAGGAAAAAATGAACCGAATTGTGGAAGGATAAGTTATGAGTTCTCCACCAAGACAATGCGCTGGCTTTATTCGCATTGTCTGTCAAGAGGTTTCTAGCACAGTTTTCAAGTACAGCATCCCAGTGTTAGACCATCCACCTTATTCGCCGGATCTTGCGTCGTGAAACTTTTATCTGTTTCCCAAGGTGAAATCTGCATCAAAAGAAACAAGATTTGAGTCCGTTAAAGCCGTAAAAGGGAAAGCGGCATGCGTTCTGAAGGAGACTTCCAGCACTATTTCGAACAATAGAAGATTTACACGGAGCGTTGTAGGAATAGAGGAGGGGTGTATATTGAAGGTGATAATAAGTAAATATGTATGAAATAAATATAAAATGTTTTGCAGATTCAGTCTCGTTATTTAATAGTCACACCTCGTACACTGGTTACCGTTTTACGTTTCTCAAATAGGTCACTTGCCAAAATATATTTTGCATTCTAAAAAACTGACACCAGGGACTTTCCTGCTAATGGATCTTTTTACCTTCTTTTATTCCTGTTTCTATCGTGGTGTATAATCGTTGTGTTTCTTGCAAAAACGGTCCAATCATTGGTGAAAAATTTGTTTTTGTATAAAACTAAATATGACACCCAACCTGTACAGGTTTATATATATATATATATATATATATATATATATATATATATATATATATATATATATATATATATATATATATATATATATATATATATATGTTAAGGAAGTTCACCCGTGCTCACGTCGGGTTTTGTCATTCCTTCATCCACCATCCAAAGAGCCAGTAAGCGTATCTCAAGACCGGTTTCTGGCCTTAAGCCGTGATCACGTGGAGCACAGGTGAACTTCCTTAGCTTCTTAATACTTTTCTCCACAGGCCAAGTTTACAATTTTTCGATCATACCTGGTACTTACCCGAGGTTAGACGGGTCACGATCAGTTTCGCACAGTCTGACTGCTGCGACCGTTTACAGCAGGATGGCGTGGGTGCATGTGATTGCAGCCTCCATTCGACATGGCCAATTTAAATGGTCATGGCTTTAGTCGTTCCTTCAATCGCTCTTCAGGTGTTCAGCTTGAGCCCAACTGATGACGGCTTAAGGCCAGAAACCGGTCTTGAGACACGCTGGACACTCTTTAGATGGCGGATGAAGGAATGGTAAAGCACGACGTGGAGCACGACTGAACTTGCTTAGCTTTTTAATACTTTTCTCCATGGGCCTAGTTTACAATTTTTCGATCATATATATATATATAGTCGAATTTTATGAAAACAGGAGTAGAGCTAAAGTAGAAACAATTAAATGAATTGCTGCAATTAAATAGGACCCAAGATCAGCAGATATTAAACAAAGTAAAATTCAGGATATAGGCTGTTTAAGACACAAGGTTAACTTTTGGGAGGTTGACCAGAGGGAAAAATGTAGGAAGACTGAAACAACTTGGTGTGACGAAAAGAAAAAAAGTCATAGCGAAAGAATGAAATCAGTATGGGCGCAAATGAAGTAACCACAAACGCCTTTAACTGTACTTCGCGTGGTCCACCAGAATACGTAAATAAAAATAATAATAATAATAATATATATATATATATATATATATATATATATATATATATATATATATATATATATATATATATATATATATATATATATATATATATATATAAAAGGAGAAAGAGGTAATGATAAATCCTGATACTTTCCCGAATTTTTTAATGAAAGGCAATACATATCTTCTGTACAAAAATGGTGATGTTAAACAACACAATAACTACAGACCCATCACATGTCTGTCAGTAGTTTATAAATTGTTGACAGCCATAATCAAAGAAAAAAATTACAAACATTGTGATGAAAACAATATTTTTGAAGAAGAGCAGAAAGGATGTATAAGAGCAAGTATGGGATGCAAGGAACAGCTACCGATCGATGCTGTAGTTTTCGAACAAGCGCGGAAAAGTAAACGCAACCTAAACATCTGCTATATAGACTACAGGAAAGCCTTCGGTGGTGTTCCACACGATAGGTTACTAGAAGTTCTGAAGATTTATAAAATAAGCCCTCCCATCATTAACTCCTTAAGGTGCCTGATGGGGAAATGGAAAACAAATCTTTTTATCGATCAACAATGCATTACAACTGCGAATATCGAGAGAGGAATTTTTCAGGGAGATTCCCTTTCTTCAGTTTGGTTTTGTTTAGCCCTAAACCCTATGTCCACATTACTGAACAACAGTAATATAGGATATAAACTAAACATGAGCTCTCGCACCTACTATATATATGGATGACCTTAAACTCTATGGAAAAGCTAGAGAAAAACTAAACTCCTTAATAAAATGGTCGAAGAATTTAGTAGGGATATCAAGATGTCATTTGGACTTGATAAAAGCTCTACCATTAGCATTCAGAAAGGAATAGTCAATAATCAACATTCAACATACTATAACATATAACAACTGTCACCAGAAGAATCCTATAAATATTTAGGTATACCTCAAAACGAGAAATTTAACCTTAGCCAGTTCAAGAAAGACTTTTCTACTATGAACGAATAGAGGCTTACAAAACTTTTAAATACCAAACTGAACAGTGGAAACCTCATTAGAGAGGTCAATGGATGGGCAGTGCCAACTCTGACCTATTCCTTTGGTATTGTTAAATGGTCAGAATCAGACCTTGATGGACTGGATAGATTAACACGTCGAACATTGACTAAATTCCGATGTCTGCATCCAAATTAATCTATAAAGCGACTGTACATTCTAAGAAAGATGAGAGAACGCTTCATTAATTCAAGCAGCACGCTAATGAAGTTGGTTGCTAAGGAGGACCGGGGTTTCACCCCGCTGAACCTAGATACATTGAATCGTGTTGATGGTAGAACTACACTTACGGATTGTGTCCGTGAATGGAAACAACAGACACTGCATGGACGGTATCCAAAGTTAGTCGAGGATGATAACATTGATGAACCATTGTCTCTAAAATGGCTGACCGATGGGCTGTTGTACCCAGAAACACAAGGTTTTGCGATATGTATTCAAGATAAGGTAGTAAGAATACGGAACTATGAAAAGCATATACTACACATGGATGTTGTCGACCGATGTAGGAAGGGCGGTATAGTGGGGGAAACGATTGAATACCTTATCGGTGGGTGTGCAGTTCTAGCCCCTAATGCTTATTTAGGAAGACATAATCAGCTGGCGAAAATTATACATCAGCAAATTGCATTAAAGTATTAGCTATTAGATAACGCACCTGCTCCATATTATAAGAACTCACCTTCTCCCGTATTGGCATCACCTGATTCAATCCTATACTGGGATAAACCAATCACAACAGATCGAACGGTCGATTATAATAGACTAGACACTGTTTAAATTAGTAAAAAAGAGAAAAGGGCTTTTATAATTGATTACAATCGCAGTGCCACTCTCTCATAATATCAGGAAAACCGAGTTGGAGAAAATTTCTATCTGTTTCTTAAGGTGAAATCTGCATCAATATATATATATATATATATATATATATATATATATATATATATATATATATATATATATATATATATATATATATATATATATATAATTGCTTAACTCTTCATCATTTTGTAATCCCCGCCTTATGAATAGAACCTGATAGCTAAAATATCAAAGAAGCCCATAAGTATATTCTCCCCTCTGACTAATTAATCTGCACTGATTCTCTAAATGCTCTGAAATGTTTGGATAATTTTCATCTCCAATTGTTTTTTTGTTTGACAAAATTTTAATTCAAAAATATCTATTCTCAAGGCTCCTAAATCAGATTTGTGTGGGTATCCAAACATGCGGGAATAGAAAGATTTTTATGGCACACTCGCTGCCAGTAAGAATGATGTTTTTCTTACCTCAAAAGAATTGTGAGTTATTTGATTCAGTTTGATTTACCAGACTATATGAATATATTTTATCACGCCAAATTCAGGTTTTATGAGAATTTACTTTCCCTACAAGTTGTTTGTAACATGGCACTGCTTAAGTATTGAGTATTGTTGATTTTTCCGACGACATATCATATATTTCCGTCAGCACAGGGCCACTAAGTAAAACCATTAGCGTTTGTTAGGGTGTATGTGTTAGGGTATCTAGTAGTTTCGACTGCTGCGAACATTCACCGTAGGATGGCGTGAGTTACCATGACATTGCGATCCGCCATCAACATGGCCAGTTGACTTGGCCTGGCTCTCATCAGCTTGTCTGGTCTGCTTATGTTAGACTCGAGCCCAGCTGACAACGGCTATTGGGTCAGAAACCGGTTCTGGGAGGTACTTGCCTTGACGCGGCGGCGGCCGATTTGAAACGATAGGACACGTGGAGTACAGATGGAAGATATTATTGTATTATATGTATATATAAATATGTCAACTAAAAATTTTAAAAATGTCATATTTTCAAAAAAAAAAATTACTCAATAAAATACAGCTGAATTGTTTTGAGGGTTTTAAAATAAACCGAAACGTTAATAAAAGAATAATAGTTCATTAGTAATTGAAAGATAATCCCCAAAAATATAATACACACACATGTATATATATATATATATATATATATATATATATATATATATATATATATATATATATATATATATATATTTTTTTTTTTTGTTGGTTGCTTGACCTGCCTAAAAGAAACGGACTTTAGGCGGAGACGCAGGTTGTTGAGTGTTCCACGTGAAATTGTGGAACCCAACGGTTGGGTGTGTGATGACACACAGCTACTGCTGTCTCATTGGACGCAGTCTAAGAAAATCTAACACTACATATATATGCCATCCGTCGGAAGTCGGCGAAAAAATGGGTTGTTGGCTGTGTATAGGGTCTCCCTGTTCTTGAAGGTATGGTATATGTCTCTTCAGGGCAGCACCGATATGTGCTTTTTCGTCAAGAACAGGAAGACCCCATCCATAATCAACAACCCATACTTTCCGCCAAATTCCCGTCGGATGGCGTATATATGCAGTGTTAGAATTCTTTGAACTGCATCCAATAAGACAACAGTGCTGAGTGTCATCAGACACCCAACTGTTGGGTTTCACAATCTCATGTGGAACACCCAACAACCGGCTTTTCCGCCTAAATGGCGTATATATTATATACAGAATGGAAGGGAATGGGAAGGGAATGGAAGGGAATGTATTTGTGTGTGTATATATATATAACACGAGATACTTTTATAGGATTTTCGCAAGAGAAATCCGTGGATACACATCACAAAATCTGTGCTTCAGAAAGCAGAATGGGAGATTATATTGATATATGTATGTTCTGTGGCATCATGTCTGTTTAAAATCCGGCAGTAGTCGCCCAACATAGATGGGTTCCAGCGTCCCTTGTATCTTGCTTTTTCCGGAAAAAAATCCAAATGGAAGTATAAAAATTCATCTTTAAGGGCACGCGACAACCTAGTATTTCATACGCTTTCAAGAGTTTTTTCTATGAGGTTTTTATATTTTTCGATTTCTTGTTACCCAGAAATCCTTTCACTACACTTACAAAACACTTCCAAGCTGCGAATTAATTTGCATTTAATTTTCTTTAAAAACGAAAATCACCTTGAAGCTTCCTTGACTCCATTTGAGATCCATTAAATATGCCTTCTTTTGGTTTGGCATCACATAATTGAGGAAATATTTCTTTTAGGTAGGTTCACTCCACACCATTGGAACAGCAAGCATAATTTTTCTTGCGATGCATCCACTGCACTAAATTTACGTGAGAACTTACACCGCAAACATGAGGGGCTCAAGTTTTATATTGATCTCCAATTTCGCACTTAAAATATAAAAGATAGGCTTTTTGACTTCCTCGGTTATATATTTCGCTTGTGACTTTAAAATAAATCGTCCACATATATAACAAAACTTATCCGCTGGATTTTTGCAAAATCGATGACTAGAACTTGCCATTTTATATAAAATCGACTTACGCACTTGGCTGTACTCCAAACGATACAGAAACAAACTAAACTAAAGAAAATAATAAAACTGCCCTTAAAGGTCCGTAGGATACTGTGGAAATACCCCCTCTACGGTCTTGTGGTAATTCCTACACTGTCCAGACCAAAGTCCGGTACAAATAATTTCAAACACCCCATAATATAAAAGAGAAGCAGGTACTTGAAAATTGGACATGCTACGCCCTTTCTGTGAACAGGTGCTTTAATAACTATCTAAATGAAACGCAAAAAGGCATTCTCATCAATGTTACAAAAATCATGCCGACCTGTATAATTTTCAATTATTGCAAATAATTCTTTTAAATATTCATAGCCCTGGAATATACTTTATGACAGCATATATCTTCATGTAAATACATATCTATTGTATAAATCGTCATATCTAATCCCAATCTTAACGTAGATGTTGAATTTACATTTATTAAATAAAATTTCCATTCACGAAAGAATGACCAAATTGCTACAAAGTTACCCAATTTTTTTTTTTTATTTTATATTTCATTTAAGAACATTTTGATTAATGCAAATTATCCTGAAAAAACATAATTTGGAAGTTCCGATTTCAGTTAAATCGTTAGACTGAACAAAATTAAGTCTTGGAGATTTGCTTGATTATAGTTTGTATTTTTTTTAAGATTCAGTGTATTTAATAATACAATAATAATCTCCGACTATGTAAATGAAAAAAAAATCTTTGCTGATGAGTTGAATTATCTGGTAGTCACTTTCATAACATAACATGTCGAAAGAGCACGGTTTTCGCTGAGGTAAGAACAACTTAACATCAGTCGTTCGACAATGGGAAGTTTATACAAGGAAAATGGAACAATTAAAAAGATTTATGAGCCTCAAAATAAGAAAGACGAAGGTAGAATATGGCCTCAAGTTCTGGCAATTCTTGCAGGTATGTACATAGTGCATTTATTAGTATTTAGGACAGGCATTGTAGCATATTAGCCATTATATACGTATATATCATTTATAACTTCATATATTGAAAAGTTTTCGGTCTAAAAGAGAAACCACAATATTTTTAGATTTGTTATTTTTAAATTTGAGACCAAATTGTTACCAACGAAGTTTTTTAGTACTAGTACCATGTAATACCAGTGCTACAAAATAAGTGTTTGTCCTAACGAGCGGTTTCTTCGAGTTTCGAAAAAGAGGGTAATCGCTGCGAGGTAAATCTGGTGAATACGGTACATGTGGAAGCACTACCATTTATATAGAACTATGTGCATTATTTTAAAACAATGCCATTGGCGCCACTCGTGAGATTTGCGAAGAAGACTTTCGAGGGGGAAGGTGACGGATCAATATGCTCCCCCTCAGCTCTGGTTCAGAAAGTTTGTAGAGGGAGACATGAGTTTTGAAGATAGGGGAATATACTGACGTTTTATGCTTATAAAACTGCTCAAACTTGCTCAAAAGTTACTGCAGCTCCTTTAACAAGCACAAATAAAACAGACTTTTTTTGCAAATTTCAATTTTATTCATCAATATGTTCTCCTTGAAAAACAATACAATAATTCCAACACTTCTAAATATTTTTATGGAACAATCTCTCTTTGCCTTCAAGATATCCTTCAGTTTCAGCACATACCTCCTCAAGGAAGCGAAATGTCTTTCCAGAAGTCATTTTTTGAGATCTGAGAACAGGAAATAGTTACTCAGGGTCAGATCTGGAGTATACGGTGGATGAGGAAGCAACTCGAAGTACTATTGGTGCGATTTAGCCATCGTTGCCGACGGTTTGTGACACGGTGCATTGTCTTGGTGAAACAGCTTTTTGTTCATTTAAAGCCTTTTTTGGGATCTCGTCCTTTAAACGTACCAACCAACGCTATGTAATATTTGCTATTGATAGTTTTACCCTTCTCGAGATAATCGATGAACAATATCCCATGTGCATCCCAAAATACAAAGGCCATAACCTTGTCTGCTGATGGTTGTGTTTTTGGTCGCTTTGGACATCTTTCACCGGCTGCTATCCACTCAGCTGATGATCCAGGTTTAGTGATGGATCCATGTTTCCATTGTTACATACCACACGAAAAAATCTTTTTTATTTCGCTTAAACAGCTCCATTGTTCAGAATCATCAATGCGTTGTTGCTTTTGATCCGCTGTGAGCAAACGCTGTACCCATTTCGACAGCACTTTACCAAATCTTCATGCAAAATGATGTAAACACATCTTTTCGATATCTCCATGATATCAGCTATCTGCTGCAGCTTTACTTTACAATTTTGCAAAATAATTTTATGATTTTTTCTTATGCTGCCTGGTGTAACCATCTCATTTGGACGTCCAGAGCGTGTAGCATTATCAGTACTTGTACGGCCATGTTTGAATTCAGCATACCAATCAATTATGGTTGATTTTTCTGGAGCCTGAGTCCGGGTAATGTTTATCAAGCCGTTTATCAAGCCAAAAAGTAATGCTTCACTCAAAGTACGACAACTCAGAAACTAGTATACAGATTGTAATGAAATTTTGACACATGACGTTTGAAGGTTGTCACAATCGACCACTGGTACAGATTTTTCGTAAGTAGCGCCATCTATATGTCAGACCGTGGACTTATTGACGGATGCGTTATCTGAAAAATGCAAATATTTTTGTTACACCTAAGTATATGTGAAGTTAGTAACGCTTCTAAAAAATAACGCATTTTCACCAAGTAGAAGAACGAGAAGATTGTGTGGAACGTTCAACATAAAACCACGCGAACTTAATTACTAAGAAAATAATTTGTTTTACAAAATATTTTTTTTAATTCCGTTTCTATAATTAAATAGACATACTGTATGACGGTAAAAATTTATCATTCACGCAAGGAGGCATTCACGCCCTTGTGTAAATGGCGAGGAACATGAAAGACAAAAAAAACCTTATAATTCTTTTCTAGTGTCCCTTGGGCCCTTCACAAATGGCTTGTTACTTTGTTGGAGTTCTCCGTTTACATTAGTTATTTCGCGAGATAAGGAAAATTACGATATTACCGAAGAAGAGGCATCGTATTTTATCGTGCTCCAACCTGTAGGTAAGCTCATTATATTTAATTTTATTTTATATACTATGTGACGAAAAAAATCACATTACCCAGGGAAATTAAGTAGGGGAGAGTGCCGAGTTTGGACCGTTTAAACATTTTTTTATATTTGAGCTTGTAAAAGCATTTTTAATAAAAACATTTCGGAGGAAAATAATTGTGCTATTGTAATCTTCAAACTAACATAACTATTTTATTTTATTTTTACATATTATATCATATATTTTTTTTTTTTAATTGAGTGTTCCAAGCGATCCAAGGAGACGAGTTCCTTAGAATGGACCATTAAGTACAATTACAACAAAAATACTTCTTGACCTTCAGACTCACATTTTGTATGACCCCAAGCGTGACATGTAATGCATTGAATAATTTCTTCTTACCTTATTTTTTCACATATGGTACAAAACTATGTAATTTTCATTTGTATCCTTTGTTTTTTCTTTTTAATCTTCTCTTCTTTGCCACATCTTTTCTTCTCAATATTTTGTGGTTTTGCCTTTTTAATCTTTTGTTGGATGCTACGTTTTAATCCCAGAATGTTATCAACAGTTGATAATAATCTGAGCAATACTCCCTTGTGCTTGAGAAGACGTTGGACCTGGCCGTGGAGTTTGTGTTGGTACCGGTGATATTTTATGAAGAATATCCTCAAACTGTTTACGCTTTTTCTCCTGAGAAATATAGACAACAGCGGAATCACTGCCGCTTTCACTGCCATGGGGTATTTCCAGTAATTATTTCAATTTCAGTAACATTACCATAATGTTGAGGTTGTAGCATATCTGATCCTGAAAGATCTGTCTGTTAACTAGCCAAATACCAGTGGCACGAAAGGCATTTTCAGCTACTGCCACAGTTGCCACTCTGCCGTATGCTTCATTTAGGAATTGAGAAATTTGAGTTTGATGTATCTTATTACCTTTATATTGACGAAGAAAAGTTTCTTGCGCCTGAACAAAATCTTTCTATAGTGGCACAAAGAAAGCAACATCTAGAGGTTGCAAACGATGGGTGGTATGCCCTGGCAACTGCAGTAACACTATTCCATTTTCTCTAGCAAAGGTACAAGCGTATAAGTTGCTATGAGTCGTATGCCGATCAAGCAGTAAAAGGACTTTCTTATCTTGATTGCAGTTTACATGATTTTTGAAATGTTTCAACCACTCTTCAAACAATTCGGAATTTATTTAACCTGTTTCTGATATAGTAACAAAGCCTTGCCGGGGATGTCCAATTTGAAGAGCTTCGTTGAATTTTTTTCTTTTAAAAATGATCATCGGAGGAACATAAAATCCAGCAATACTGACCGAGCATACCATAGTTGTAAGAACGCTACGTTCAGCACTTATTACGCCTCCTTCTTGGCGTTTACCTTTACAAGCAACCACTTTTTGTAGAGTTTTTTGTACTGTCGAAAATCCCGATTCATCTACATTAAAAATAGTTTCTGCGTTGAAATTAATCTCGTCTATTTTCTTTTTTCTTTTCTCTATTAAATGTATATGACAAAGAGTATTTTTCAGCGAGTTCGAAAGCTAGTGTTCGCACTTCTCGGATAGTCAAACTAAAACACCATTCTTCAAGTTGAAGAATATGTTTGGTTAGAATTGTTTTCATGTCTTTAGTAAATGTGGGTGTCTACCAAGTGCTTTCACTTTATTCCCAGTAGTATTATTTTATCCCCATACCTCGTTATAGTTGCTTTAGATACATGATTAATTCGACTACACTCCTTCAAACCAGTATCACCATTCCTGTCAGCTGCAGCAGTCTTTAATAAATCACTTTCGGACCAACGTCCGTAATGTCCTCTTTTAGCCATATGGACCCTAAAAGACATAAAATATTAACTCGGAATTGTTGTTTATCAGGGGTGCCTAAATTGAACCAATTCATTTTAGGTCCATTTTGGGCCATATCGCTCCAATCTAAGCAACTTGACTCATAATGCCAAAATATACTACATAGCCCTACTTTTAACTTGTGCTTAAAACCTTGTACACTAATTTGTACCTGAATAAATTTGCTTTTAAAATATGTAATACAATTTGTTGTTACTTACTGTAACAATGACCAAAAGTGTTTCGTTATTTGTTAAATTATTTTGTTCGGATCTATTAAAACACTAATTCTCCTCTATCTCTTCTGTCAAAAAATTTACTGCATTTCTACTTTTTACAGCGACGTGGTTTACGCTAATGTTCAATATAGTGCCCACATTAGGACATATATGTGTTATCCGACCTAGATAGAGTGGTGGTCCAATCTAGGCGGCGGTCCGACTCTCCCCTATTTTTCAAATAAATTTTAGGCATATTTTTTCTTCTTTTTATAAAGGATTGTCCAATAGAAGTGTTTGTCCAATAGAAGTGACAATGTTAACTATATCTTGAAGAAGGCCTCGTCAACTTCCTCCACCCGGCTCTATTTTGGGCAGTCCAATCCCATCTTTTCCCCTTACTTGCTCTAGGCGTCTGTCTTTTTTTTGCGGTTTCCTTTGCTTCGTGTGGTTAGTCTTGGTTCCGGCTGCTGACAGCTAAACATCGACACTTCATTCTTAACCCTAGCTCACTAAACATATTTTCCAGTAACAGTGTCACTAAATATTAGTCATAATGAGTAACAATTTTTTTTCTGAATCACAGCATTTATTAATAAACAGGTAACTGTTATGAAAGAATATTTATTAAATTTACTAAATAACTATCTAAAACTAAAAAAGAAAATAATATTTGCCCTCACTGCAAACTGGAATGTTGTGTTCGTTACAAGTGGCATTTCTGCAGGAGTGGCATGCGACTTTGGTCATTCTGTGTTTCTGCTACGGGCAAACCGAACAAATTTTTCATTTGTTGGGATGTGCTCGAGAAGTACTTGGCACAACACTTTCAATATCAACACTTCAACATTTTTAAATATCTTTGATACTGGCTTTGATATCTCTCCTCAAAGTCACAATATCGTATCGTTTCCGCAACCACGGTTCAGTAAGATTGTCGGCTAAACTTTGCACGAATACTCTGCGTTTCAATGGTTGCTGCCATTGTCTAACCATGTTAGATAAGTATATAACGCGTTGATCATGCATAGGTTCAGGATATCATGAAATAAGCATTGAGGTTATCTATTTGTAATACGATTGCAGCTGATGGGTAGTACCTGATCGATAGTATCGACAGCTCCTTTCGTACTATTGTAGAAATATATGATTTCAGGTTTCTTTGTGATGGAGTTAATGACTGGATGTTCATGCACTGGCGATAGAAGAAAAACCACTGCTTGACAACGGTTTATATGAGACCAGGGCCCCCTCAGCATTAAAACCAAACATTGGATTGCCGACGTTCCTAGTTTTTATGTTTTTTTTTAATTTCTGTCGCGATCTTACGTTTATTGGTGCCTAATGTACCGACAATTGTTAGTTTGTAAGAAGGCTGAAGCAGTTCTGAAGCAAGTGGCATAAACGTAAACCAGTTATCCATAATTATATTTCTGCTGATCCCACAGAAAGGCTCACAAATGTGTTTCACAAAGTGTGTGGCAAGAGGCATGTTTTCGTTACAGTTTGTACCTTTATCCAAATATGGTGTAGTATTACATACATATTTCGAGTTTGAATCTGCAACTATTACAATCTTGATGACATATTTGGTAAGTTTATTTGGTAAAAAAATTCTAAATGAGCAGTGACTTCTGAATCTGACTAATTGCTCATTGATTGTCAGATAGGAACTGGGGTTGTACCATTTTTTACAATTTTGAATGATTTTTTTCCAAAATTCTCTTATTGGTGCTCTTCTTTCTTGTCTGATAGCACTTTCGTCGAACCAACATCATCTTGGAAGTCAAATCTCTTAGCACTCATACACGTTTTGAAAACACTGCAACTTCGTTTGATGTCGAATAACGTTCGCGTTAGTAAATTGTTACTTTTTATAGCAGCTAATTGTAAGAGGACACCCAGCAAAGCTTTCATTTCATTAGCTGATGTTGAAGAATTAGTGTGAGACAATTCTTTGTACTTTACCTATTTCCAATCAATTTCAGCATTTGTGTGAACTGCAATCTGGTCAATCATTTCATTGGAAATAAACAAATTAAATAATGAAATTTGGTCTAACATATCCCGTGCTTCATTAACGGGTCAGGTATAGAATGAAAAACATTTCGAATTGATGTACGGGTACTTGAGGTGCTTGAGTTCTTATCTGGATGTATTGCCAAATTTTCTTGTGAAGATGAGGGTAGGCATGGCTGTGAATGCTCGGTGGAATCATAATCAGTCTATGATCTATGTCATATTTACTGTTTCGGCTGCTCTGACAACATTTAGCTCATGAGCGGAAGAGTAGAAGATTCTTTTTCACTTTCAGTGGTGTCTACAGGTAAGTCATTCTCCAAGTTGTCATCGGGTTCAGAGTCCGAAAGCTCACCTGGTAGCTCTTGGTGACCATCGTGATTCTCAGACTCATTCAATATCTGCAAGAATGTATCTTGGTCTCGTTTCAAATTCATCTAAAACTGAAAATATCGCCTTTACAAAATGTTCAAATAACCAAATTTAATCAGAAGGCTCGTACAAAATAACATAACATACTTTTTATTATGTTATATAATAGTTATAATATGAATTGCAACTAATTAATAATAAGTTTATTTAAACAAAATAACAATAAATAGACAAAATTTTTTATAACTCACTAAATATTAGTCTGAAAGGCTAATATTTCGCGAGATCTCCGGTAGTAAAATGCGTGCGGATGCAATGCATGCACACAAGCTACTATTGAGCCCAATCAGGAAGGTACTGAGCGTGGCAAGGCGGGGAAGCACCGGGAATACACTTAAACAGAGAATGCGCCGAAGTCATGTGGTCTATGAGACTAATGTTTAGTGATCTAGGATCAAAACTGTCTCGTTGATTTCGGTTACTTTTGTGCTTTGTCTAATTTATTTATGTGTTTTTTTTTTGCGAAGACTAACGCCAACCATGGCTCTTTCCATGGCTTTTTTCTTTAGTTTTAGTCTCTTTTTTCTTAGTCTTATCATACTCTTCTCCACCAATGTCATCGTCTTTAAACCCTATATTGTATCCCGGAGTATGCTTGTTTCGCTTTAGGCTTTCAGGCTTCCTGTTCTTCATTATATGGAAGGATTTCCCAAAGGCTTTCCTGCTCTAGCTTATTCCTCGTGATATCTCAGCCGTCTGGTTCTTCCTTCCAATCTTGATTTTATGTCCCAAGTATAAATATTCTTCCACCATCTCAACCTTGTCAATATTGTCTTCCACTGGACCCATTATCTTTGTTTACTGAATATTAAGTTTCATATCCACTTGTTTTAATGTTCTGAAAAGCTCGCTCAGTATGTTTTTGAGATCTTCTATCTTAAGTAGGGCAACATGGTCTGCGAATCGAAGGTTGATTAGATGTGTTCCGTCAATGCTAATACCTGTCTTTTCCAATTGTAGATTTACCTCCAAGGCAAGAATGAACAGGTTCAACAAGAGTGAACACTTGAGTTGGATTTGATCAGTTAATAAGTCATCATTAACCCTTACTCGTATAGAAGTGTTATATATTTTTAATTGCTACATTCTTTCCAAATGTTTAGTGATCTATGGTTAAAACCATCTCATTTATGTTCGTTACTTTTCTGTTTCGTCTCATTTGTTTATGTTGAATTTTTCGCTGAGACTAACGCCAACCATGGCTCTTTTCATGGCTTTTTGCTCTAGTCTTAGTCTTATCATGCGCTTCTACGTCAATGTCATCGTCTTTAAACTCTATGTTGTACTCGGCAGTATGCATGTTTCGCTTTAAGCTTGCAGGTATATTCCAGTTCTTCATTATTTGGATGAGTTTCCCAAAAGCCGTCCAAATCAAGCTTATTCAACCTGATATCTCAGCCGTCTGGTTCTCCTTTCTAATCTCCATTTTATGTCCCAAGTATAAATATTCTTCCATCACCTCGACGCTGTTGTTCTCTGTGGCAATATTGTTTACCACTGGACCAATTATTTTTGTTTTCTAAATATTCATTTTCATATTAACTTGTTCTAATGTTCTGAGAAGCTCGGTCAGTATGTTTTTAAGATCTTCTATCTTGTTACTGAGTAGGACAACATGGTCTATCAATTGAAGGTTGATTAGATGAGTTCCGTCAATGCTAAGACCTTTATTTTCCCATTGTAGATTTTCCTCCAAGGCAAAAGTGAACAGGTTCAGTGAAATAGTATCTCCTTGGCGCACTCCTTTCTTGAGTTGGATTTGATCAGTTAATAAGGTGTCATTAACCATTACTCGCATAGAAGTGTTATATTTTTTTAATTGCTAAATTTTTTCAAAATCCAATAATATACCCTCAGATTGGAGATAAATTCGGATCTTCTCTCACACTCTGACTTACTGCAGCGATGTTTTCCAATGATCGGGTCAACAGCTACTGTCTCATCAGCAATTGAGTCAGTTCAGCCAACTATTGCCGTCCGGGGTGTCAGTCCGTGTGGACGTGTTTAATGAGTTCTCTTAAAATTATTATAAAATAAGGCGAAATAAGTGAGTGACAAAGAAATAAATTCTCCAAAATAAACCCATGTACTGAGTGCATCGATAACAAGTAATAACACAAAATAAGGTAAATAATTGCATTTCGTTATTAAAATATCAACCGAAATTTAACACGTATCCCATCTAAACCAAGATAGCTACATTCCAATTTTTTTGCGTGTTTGCCGCGTCGCCGATCTCCTACCTCTATATACTGCCCAACACAAAATACCTTGTCCGTTGCCTACTGTTTCCTTTTGTATGTAATAATTGAAAATCCCTGCAACAGGCACTGCTAGGGTGAAGTGAGTGTCCCTGTCTTTTTTCCTATATACCTGCGTGTTTACATACGACAAAAACAAATAATAACACAAAACAATAACTAAATGAAAAACAAACGCACAAAGCAAGACAAACAGGATACAATAGCAGACGTAGATAAAATGGAAATCGACAAGACTGTTTCAAATGCAGAAATTTACAAAAAACTAGATGAAATGCAAAAAAGTTTAGAATTCATTTCAGCAAAATTTGATGTAATGCAAGACGAAAATAAAGAATTGAAAAAGATCCTAAAAAAATCAAGAAAAAGACAACAAATTGCTGAAGGACAGAATGGCAAAGCTAGAAAGAATTATAGAAAAAAGCGAAAGCGAAAAAATAAAAAATGATATTATTATAGTGGAGGGGACATAACCGAGCAAAATGGGAACACAAAGGAGATTGTAATAAAAATACTTAAACAAATGTGTTGTGATACAAACACCATTGAAAATATACAAATCTGTTGTAAAAAAAATATCAATAACGAAAATAACCCAATCATAGTCACACTAAACAACAAACAAACAAAAATTGACATAATAAAAGCACGTAAGGAAGTTGTAACATTACAAACCCGAGAATGTCACATCAAAGGGCGAAATAAAGACATTTATGTAAACGAACATATAACAAACTTAACCGGGGAAATTTTCTATGCTACTAGACAACTAAAAAAGGAAAGAAAAATTAAATATACATGTATTCGAGATGGTGATATATATGCCAGAAAAACTGAAACATGTGATAAGATAAAAATTAAGCAACTGTCCGATGTCGAAAAACTAGAACAATAAATACAACTAGCAAAACAATAATAATTACATGCAACTACATAATAACGAATATCAAGATGATTAACATAATAATGCAAAATATAAGAAGCATCAGAAACAAATTTGAAGAAATTGAGATCATCCCAAAAACACAAACCCCTCCGGACCTAATTGCCCTTATAGAAACATGGTTATCACCAGATGAGGAAGATTTATATAATATTAAGGGCTACAATGCAATATTTAGATCACGCCAAACCAGAGGAGGAGGTATATTGATGTATATAAGAAATGGTATAGAATATAAAGAAAAGGTAAACTGTATCATAAACAAAATAGAAATAATAAATGTAGAATTAACTTCTGCAAATATATCAATAAGCCTTATATATAAACCTCCCGATGTCAATTTTGACTCGTTGGAATATACTTTAAAACATAATATAATAAACAGAACCAAACGTCATATCATTATCGGTGATTTTAATGTAAATATTTTGGGGAAAAATAGTTTGATTGACAGTTACTATAACATGTATAAAGAACGAAACTATAAAATTCTGAATAAAATAAAGACGAGTGCATACACTAGATACAATGAAAATTCTAACAATACCATACTTGATCATGTAATTACAAAAATTGAAAATAAGCTCGTTAACATGAGCATAATTTCTTCCGATATATCAGACCACAATATAATTAAAGTAACAATAGAACCACCAACAAAAAAAGGACCTGCCTATGTACACTGCAATGCAATTAAAAGAAACAATGGAAAAACAAATAAAATGATTTCGGAATTAAACTATGACCAAATTAAATCATATGAAGATCTTTCAAAAATGTTTCAGAGTATTATAGAAAAAAATATGTGCATTACGAAAATAAAACGAAGAAGCGACTGTCCTTGGATAAATAGCAATATAATAAAAGAAATAAGAAAAAGGAATAAACTTTACAAAAAATATCGAAAACATCCACACAATGAACTTCTAAAAGTAAGATATATAGGACAAAAACAATATACAACACTTACATTAAAAACAACTAAAACGCAATATTTTATAAGAAAATTCAATGAATATAGAGAAGACAGTAGAAAAACATGGGAATTTATTAATAGACAAATACACTCCAAGAAAAATGATAACATTATAGAAATTATCAAGGAAGACGGAACTAGTAGCACCGATATAAAAACTATAGCAAACTAACTAAATAATTATTTTGCCACAATAGGTCAAAAACTAGCTGATAAACAAATACAGGGAAAAAACAAAACCACCACTATAACAAATAAAATATATAATAAATGTGATGTTAAAAATGTAGAACAAGAAGAAATAGAAAGAATAATACAAGACTTGCATCGACATAAAGCCCCAGGTTTTGACATAATAACAAATGACGTGATCAAGAATAATAAGAAAACATTAATACCAATTTTTACAAAGCTAACAAATAAAATGTTAGACACAAGAATATATCCACAATACCTAAAACAATCCATAATAGTCCCTAGAGGAAAAAAAAGGAAAAAATAATGAAACACAAAATTACAGACCAATTACTTTAGTATCAGCACTGAATAAAATAACAGAAAAAATCTTACACAACAGAATGATAGAGCATATATCACAAAACAACATCATAAATATAGCACAATATGCCTTCCAAAAGAAATCGAGCACGACTTCAGCTGTTTATGATTTGATAGAAAATATTAAAAAATGCATAGAAAAGAAACACACGGTCGTAGTAATATCTTTCGACATGAAAAAAGCATTCGACACAATCAATAAAGAAAAATTACTAGAAAAACTCATTGCATATGGATTTGATAATTACATAAGAATAATTGAAAGCTACTTGATGAACAGACCCCAAAAGACTAAAGTAGGAGAGACAGAAAGCAATACTAATACAGCTGCGTACGGCTTGCCGCAAGGAGGTAACCTGCCACCATTGCTATATATACTCTATACAAATGATTTATTCGAAGAAAACTTCACTGGAAAAATGTTTGCTTACGCTGATGACTTGTGCATGTTGTATTCTGACAATGATTACAACAGATTACAACATAATATATATAACGATATGAAAAAGTATGAACTACGGTGTTTTAACAACTCACTCACGATAAACGAAACAAAAACAGAATACATAATCTTTAACAAGAAGAAACAAGCAAGAGACCTAAACATAACGATAAGAAACCAAAAATTAAAGGAAATTTCCGAAATTAACTACCTAGGAATTAAAATACACACTACCTTAAAATGGGATAAGCATATAAATAAAATAAAAAAAGAAAATGCCAAAACAATGACTTTGCTCTTAAAAATGAAGCACATCATACCAACAAAAATGAAGAAACCACTGTACCATGCACTATTCTCATCTAAAAATGCTTATATGATTAATACATGGAGCAATAATACAGAAAAAAACTTAAACATAGTACAAAGACATTGAAAATATTATATATAATCTACAGACTAACGCCAACCCAAGAACTATACAAAAAAACAAAAGAACTAAACATCAGACAACTAATACAATATCACAATATATTGCTGCTATACAAAATTCAAAATAAATTAATAAAGACAACTATCACATTCACGACAAACAAACAAATATATACATACGAAACCAGAAGAAAATCAGACATTAGAGTTCATAAAAATACACAAGTAAGACTCACACAAAAACTCACAACTGAAACCGTAGCAAAATTCAACAAGATACCGAAAGACATAATAAAATTAAACCTAAAAAATTTTAAAAAGAAGCTTAAATACTTACTACTAAAACACAAGATCTGAGCGACATCGACTAACAGTTGAAAAAAAACCATGACGCCTTCGAGACCATCTGCCCAGAGAGAGACCTAGAAGACTTCAAACTGTTGCAGATGAAGAAGGATACAACCCACAACTGCATGAATCCACCAACAATAATAAATAGATTTATGTTGTAATATAATATACAGTTGTATATGTTAATATTTTTAATATATATATATATATATATATATATATATATATATATATATATATATATATATATATATATATATATATATATATATATATATATATATATATATATTAATATATTATCGTCGACCAGACGATAATAGTGGGCAATTAAATTGACTATAAATTTTACCCAACGCTCAAAATATCTAGAAAACTGAACAGGCATTTTGAAGGTAGATATGAATAATTTCTGCGCTCTGCTGAATGGTTTATCTTTCCATGGTAGATAAACCATTACACATTTACATTTCAAACTGTGTTGCTACTATTGCTATTCAAATATCTGACAGTCTTATTGGAAACCTCTTTATTGAGATTATGATCTATTATTTCTATATTTGCCATGATTTTCTTGAGATTCAGATACCCATCAAATATTAGCGATCTTCCTACTGCGCTAAAAATATTTGGTTTTTCTGTTGAAGTCCATCTCGCTATATATTTCGAACGTATTTGTCTTCCTCTTATTGAATGGTTGCTTATTCTATCTCTTAATGTTACTTCCTTGATATTTCCGAGAGTTCCCATTTACTTTGTTCGCAATATTCTTTTCGTGATTGATGTATCTCTGTGAGTACTGGTCTAACACATATTATATATATTAAAAATTTGATGCCATCTCTTTGATAGCCCATGCGAAAGTAATTTATTAGTTAGGTTTTTATTGCTTGATGATTTTTTGTTTTACTCCGAGTTTTTATTGTTTGTGTTTTTTTTTTTCAGTAGATATTATTTTGAAATTGCTATCAAGATGTTGGAGGTCAGCCAAGCTCATCAGACTAGCATAGGATTCATAAGATACATAATCCGGTATCAACCTCACTTACAATATATAAAGGGTGTTTCAAATTGAGTGGTTTTTTAATTCTTGAAGAAAACACAGAATTTGTGTTGATTTCAAAAAACTGTTTATTAATAATTAAAGCATAGTGTATGACATTTAAACATGAAAGACAATATCTGCCAAATGACCACCTCTTACAGCTCAAAATTTTGAATGATATTTTGGATACCGTGGCTCTATCTTACCAATGATTCGAATAATTTCATCCTTTAGTTCAGGAATTCATTGTGGAATGTTCTTATAGACCTGGCTTTTCACGTAACCCCTAAGAAAATAATCCAACGGTGTAAAATCACATCATTTTGGTGGCCAATTAGCATCACCGTTTCTTGTAATAACTCGCCCAGAAAATGTTTCTCTCAATAAATCGTTTTATTAGCAGAGTGAGATGTGGCCCCATTCGGTTCAATATTATTGAATTCAGCCCACAAAAATCCAGTTATCATCCCATGATATCGAACACGGCCCAATTACACATTCTGACCATAATGCACACAGACTGTGACACGTTTAGGATGTAATGTCACCGTAAATATCACATAATTTTCTAAAAACATTTTTCACTAAACGTCCATTTTTATAAAATAATTCAACAATTTTAACGCATTGTTGTATTGTGCACGACTCCATTTTTATAAATGTCACTTCTGAAAAGAGACTAGACCAAGGCAAATTCCAAGAAATAAAAACCGTTCAATTTGAAAGACCAGTTATATTTTTCTTTCTATTCATCATTTTTGTTCCGTCTTTATGTTTGTTATGGTTCAAGTACATTCATGAAGATATTGAATAATGTTGGACTTAGGCTATAATCTTGTTTGATGTCTGTATATATTTGTATTTGTTTACGGTTTTTATTTTAGCTTTCTTTGCGTTTAGTTGAGTGTTCTAATTAATCTAATGTATGCATTGTCAACACTATTAGGTTACTTATTATATTGTTTAGGCGTATTCGATTGTTGTTAAATTCGATTGTCGAAATGTTGCTCTTCCAGTATTAGTGTTTTATCACGGATATTATATGAGAGGTATTTCGTTAGTATATTTAGAGTAGAGCTTAGTAAAATTATTCCTATATATTAGGCCCTCAACTTAAATCTCGACCTTTTTCTGACCACCTTTGACATGCATTTATAAAAAAGGTAATGCAAAGTTAACCTTCAAAGTAACTCTCTCACTTTTTAATACCAGAACTGTCGAACTGTCGAATATCAGATCAAAAAAAAATAGGTAGTTTTGATGTAATTAAAGACATTGAGGTTTTTTCGCCTTACCTTAAGAGATGTGAAGAGATTATTAACCAGGTGAGGTTACAGGGATCCGAAGAAATAAAAATCCGAAAAGGCCAAATCTGGAGAATATACCGGGCGCGATAAAATTTCCCAGTCCAACTCGGTGATCGTTTCCAGAGGCCTTTTTGCTGCATTTATGGCCGTATGTTATCCTGAAGCAAAATTACTTCCCGTCTTCCCTTGCAAGTATAGAATACTATAAGAATCTGTTGCTGCTGATAAAAATCTGCACTGACCGTTTGATTCCACCATATATTCAGCAACCCCTTTTTGGAGTGGACATTTGTTTTTGTGGCAGTACTTGATGACTCACCAGGATTAAGCCAGATTTTTCGCCTCTTTGGATTATAGTCGAGGATATACTTTTTAACATAGGTCACAATCTTATGCAAGAAGTTATTTTTCTTGAATCTGGAGAGCATTATACAATGACATCAAAACATCTAATCTTATTTTTAGCTCTGAGTTCGTAAGGGACCCAACAACTCTCCTCGTGAATTTTCCTTAACTTATGTAAAAGCTTAAAAATGGTTTATGGTGTTATTCCAAGTTCCTGTTCGAGCTCTAGCCGCCGTTCTCCTGCAGTGCTTCTAAATCTTTATCCTTCCGTTTTTTTGCCTGTTCTGGACATTCTACATCATTTCTAGTTCGGAATTGTTCGAACCACTTTTTACAATTACTGTACGAAACGGCATTATCTCCCAAAGCTACCAAATCTTGTCCTGAGCTTTAATGGCTTTTTTCCATCTGAAAGGCAAAAGAAGACAGTACCTCTAATGTATTAAATCCTGTTCCTTCGTCCCATCCTTTATTAATCAATTTCTCCACACAAATATTAAAAAAACCAAGTAGATATTTATATAACGCTTAATAAATATTTTATTTCGAATGAAGATTAAACAATTTAAAGAAAAAACAATGAAAACTAAGAAAAAAATCCTTTTTAGGAATGATAATGGGTGGCATATTGTTCTTTCGAATTGCCGAACTTTTAGGAAGGAAAAAGGCAGTTATATCTTTGGCATTCCCTCACGTCTTAGCCTGGATAATTACGATATTTGCCAGGAACAAGTGGCATTTTTACGCCGCCCGTATGATAGCGGGAATAGCGGACGCTATTCTGTTCTGTTCAATTCCACCTTACGTAGGGGAAATATCCACGCCCACTGTCAGGGGATTTTGCGGAAATACCCCGACGTTCATTCTCTATGGAGGACAGTTACTTATTACAATTTTAGGTGAGTGTAATTATAATATATGCCCGCATTTAACTTAAAAAGCTCGAAAATTGTTTAGAAACTACAGTAATTTGTAATGCCGGCTAGGGAAAAAGTTGTATAATGGCTAGATTTAAAGTAATAAATGAACAGATTGTAAAAAAAGTGGAACTTTTGTTATATGAAGAAAAAACAGCATGAACTACACAGTAGGTCGGAAAAACAACGGGAATTTTTAAATAAAAAAAAAACAATTATTTATTTTACCAAAATTATTTCGTTTAATTCAAAATACATTCTGTACAAATCCCTTCTGTATTAACACTTATAGCATATAGGTTCTTGGACTTGTGTAACATTGTCATAAAACATTCCTTTCATGGCCAGTTTGAGATTCGGGAACACGGAGATAAATCAGGCAAATACGGGAAGTACACAGACTTGTTTTATCGCAAAATTGCTTAGTCCTCATTTAATGCGTGAGGAGCAAATCGAGCCCAAACTTTCCGTTTGTTTAAATTCTTTGTCAAAATGTCGTGAATCATGTCTTTGGTCGTATTTAATTCCTCCGCTATCCATCTCGCACTCAAATTCGCATCGTAGGTGAACATTTCACGCACTTTTTCCACCAACCCATCGCGATTTTTGCGTTTTCACTGGATTAACTTTGGGTTGTCTCCCAAAGCATCACATCCGTCCTGGAATCACTTATACCACTAGAGCATACGTTTACTGGATAAGCAATCATCATCATAAACTTTTTTCTTTAATTCAAATGTTTTCGTTAAAGTTTTACTGAGCTTGAACCAAAATTTAATATTGATTCTTTGTCCCTTCGTGTTTTTGGGGCGAGATAACAAAAGGTACTTCACTTTAAGCGCTATAATTTGACAATCTGATAGCAATTGTTTCAATTACGCACCATTTGAAGTGACTCTTTATCAATTGAGCTATTTCTTCAGGTTTGGGAAGGGTAAATAATCACTGAAAGCCAAATACGGTGTGTGTTGTATCACTTTAAAGCGTACATCTTGCATCAATTCTTCTATTGGAACCTTTGATGTAAAACACTAAACTTGAAGAGATTTACCACTAAACACCAAAACACTTTTTTTGAACTGCTCGACGCACGTTTCGCTAACCATGTTAGCATCATCAGGAGATGATTTAATCTAATTCTAAGACTAAACTATGTTCTATTTATATGAAAACCATATCTAACGAAGCGTGTAAAAATTATAAAATGAAGTGTACTAAGCCTTACATTAATAATTGAAAAAGTTGACTGAAAGGAATCGGTCCTTTATCTAGATTCATGATTTTCTTACATTTTTCTATTTGAATGCTTTCATATGCATTCAAAGTCCTATTATTATTAACACTTTTAATTAGTCTTAAATTACTAATATCTAGACTGTGGTCATGTTCGATTGCATGTTGGGCAACACAAGATTTTTCATTTCTCCCATATCTAATGTGGGCAATATCTTCTTTATATCTTGTCAATATGGATCTTTTTGTTTGCCCAATATACCTTCGATAACAGTCTTGACAACTAATTTCGTAAATCCCCGACTTTTCATGCTGCTCTACTTTATCCTTTGGATTACCCAGAACTTCTCTTAATTTATTATATGGTTTGTACACAACCTTAATGTCCACTTTTTTCAAAATTTTGTCTAGTCCTCTTATCAACTGGGCATCAAATGGTATTACCATGAATTTTTTTGTGTTCTGATCCTTTTGAAAAGTCGAAGATTCTTTCAATAATTTTATGAACTTATGTTTTCTAATTAGTTTATCTATAATGTTCTTATGATGACCATTCACTTCAGATACCTCCCTAATTAATTTTAGTTCTTTGTTATAATTATCTTTATTTAAAGGAAAATTAATTAATCTATTTACCATAAAATTGAAACTAGCCATCTTATTTTGGAAGCTATGATTTGAATCGATAGGAATGTATCTCGAAGTGGTGGTGGTTTTTCTGAAAATATCAAAATCTAACCTATTTTTATTATTTCTACTGACTAACACATCCAGAAATCCTCCTTCTCTGAAAAGCAAATTACATGTTTCTAATCCAAAAGTGCCAAGATTGTGTGGTCTACCAAAAATTCATAAACCAGGAAAATCAATGAGACCAATTGTATCAGCCATTGATTCTCCAACATACAACTTGGCAAAGTGGTTAACAAAGGAATTTGAAAATCTACCAAACCAACTACCTTCCTGTTCTGTGATAAATTCAACCAAATTCGTAGAAAAAGTCAAAAATACACATCTACAGGAAGGTGAGGTTATGGTTTCCTTTGACGTTTCATCGTTGTTTCCGAGTGTCCCGATTCCACATACCTTGAAATACCTAGGTGGGTTACTCGAATTAAATGGTTTTAATAACAAGATTGTTTCTGAGTACATCTTCTTAACAATATTATGTATGAAACATAATTGTTTTCAGCTTAATAACAGGTTTTATGAACAACAAGAGGGAACGGCAATGGGCAATCCTCTGTCACCGTTCTTAGCCAACTTATTTATGAGTAAATTTGAAACCGAGGCAAAAGATGAATTCAGTTACTTTCCGAAGGTATGGTTAAGATATGTGGATGACATTTTTGCCATTTTCGATTCGAAAAATTAAAATTTAGATGATTTTATTAAGAACTTAAATAGTAAATCCGAAAATATAATATTCACGCATGAACTCGAAAACAACGATAGTTTACCATTTCTGGATGTGTTAGTCAGTAGAAATAATAAAAATAGGTTAGATTTTGATATTTTCAGAAAAACCACTACCACTTCGAGATACATTCCTAATGATTCAAATCGTAGCTTCCAAAATAAGATGGCTAGTTTAAATTTTATGGTAAATAGATTAATTAATTTTCCTTTAAATAAAGATAATTATAACAAAGAATTTAAATTAATTAGGGAGGTATCTGAAGTGAATGGTTATAATAAGAACATTATAGATAAACTAATTAGAAAACATAAGTTCAGAAAATTATTGAAAGAATCTTCAACTTTTCAAAAGGATCAGAACACAACAAAATTCATGGTAATACCATTTGATGCCCAGTTGACAAGAGGACTAGACAAAATGTTGAAAAAGTGGATATTAAAGTTGTGTACAAACCATATAATAAATTAAGAGAAGTTCTGGGTAATCCAAAGGATAAAGTAGAGCAGCATGAAAAGTCGGGGATTTACGAAATTAGTTGCCAAGACTGTGATCGAAGGTATATTGGGCAAACAAAAAGATCCATATTGACAAGATATAAAGAACATATTGCCCACATTAGATATGGGAGAAATGAAAAATTTTGTGTTGCCCAATATGCAATCGAACATGAGCACAGTATAGATATTAGTAATTTAAGACTAATTAAAAGTGTTAATAATAATAGGGCTTTGGATGCATATGAAAGCATTCAAATAGAAAAATGTAAGAAAATCATGAACCGAGATAAAAGCCCGATTCCTTTCTATCAACTTTTCAATTATTAATGTAAGGCTTAGTACACTTCATGGTTCATGATTTTTACACGCTTCGTTAGATATGGTTTTCATATAAATAGAAAATAGTTTATTTTTAGAATTAGATTAAATCATCTTCTGATGATGCTAACATGGTTAGCGAAACGTGCGTCGAGCAGTTCAAAAAAGTGTTCGAGCAGTTCAAAAAAAAAACGATAGACAGAATAGGGTGAAGCTTTGGTCTAGCCTTTTTGATATTAGAACGTCAAGAAAAGGGAGAGCGGAATTGTTTTCAGTCTCCATTGTAAATTAAACCTGGGGATGCATACTGTTCAAATGGGAAAGGAACAGATTTAAAGATTGTGGTCCGTGTGGCCAAATCACAAAGGTGTCATCTACATATAGGAATCAGCAAGTAGGTTTCAACGGACTGGTGTAAATGCCTTGAGTTTCAAAGTGTTCCATAAAAATATTGGCTATGACCGAAGAAAGAGGGGAGCCCATAGGAGCTCCACGAATTTGTTTAAAGAATTTATTTTTGAAAATGAAATATGTATTGGACATGCAATGTTCTATAAGACTAAGATAATCCGTGGATGTGTGGTGTTTGTTTTTTAAAGTGTCTAGAGTTTCTGGAAGGGGAATGTTTGTAGTTAACGAGACAATATCAAAATTAACCAGAATGTCACTTTCGGATATACTGTGCTTTTGAAGAAGCTCAATGAAATGAGAGGAATTTTTGATGTAGGACGCTGATTTTTCCATGAGCGGCTGTAGAGTTTTCGCTAAATATCTTGCTAATTTGTGAGTTGGTGAACGATATGCCCTAACGATGGGACGAAGAGGAATGTCACTTTTATAGATTTTTTGCACTCTCTAATAGATCAGACATTTTAATTTCATAGTCAACAGTATTAAGTATGACCGTGGCATTCCCATTGTCGACTGGGAGAATTGTTACGTCTGAATTCCTGCGTACTGAACTCAAGTAAGACACGTTTTTCGTCCGACAGAAGATTAGATCTCGGCGGTTTGGTAAGACGAAGGATTCTGGCAATATCTGGGCGGATTTCTTCGGCTTCAAGAGCAGGTAGGTGGGATAAAGCATCTTCCGTTTGGGAAATTATTTTCTCTACTGGGATAGTGTTAGGAGGCACGGCTAAATTAAAACCTTTTGATAAGGCTCTATGGGCTGAATCGCTAATGTGGGTATTCAAAAAATTGTGTACAAAATTGGTCGATACAGGCGTGGGTGTTGGATTTTGGGATTTAAAAAGGCGTAGAACTTTTTCTTTTTGGATGTCAGTTTTTTATTGGGCGATATGTTGGGCTTTCTGGGTACAAATTCGGTCGAAAGTATCTCATAATATGGGATGGATATCGAAGCTGTGTAGAGTGGCAAATGTACGATACAGATCGGAATTTGTTTTATCTCCAAAGGTCTAGTGTCGTGGATAGAATTTCATAGCAATGCCGAATTAGCCCTAATTCTGGATAAAATTCTCGTGATGCAATGAGATTTGTCGTGATGTTTTAACTGTAAACATTTTGGAATGACGTTGTTGTCTCGACAAGATATAAGAAAGGTTAAGTCACAGAGAAGACGGGATTTGCGGATGAGAAGGGTACTAAAATGTTTGGTTTCTCCCGTTTCTTTTCTTTCTCCGGCCATAGCCAATATTTTTATGGAACACTTTGAAACTCAAGCCATTAACACCAGTCCGTTGAAGCCTACTTGCTGGTTCCGATATGTAGATCACACCTTCGTCATTTGGCCGCACGGACCACAATCTTTAAATCTGTTCCTTTCGCATTTGAACAGTATACATCTCCAGGTCCAATTTACAATGGAGACTGAAAACAATTCTGCTCTCCCTTTTCTTGACGTTCCAATATCAAAAAGGCCAGATCAAAGCTTTTTCTATTCTGTCTATCGTAAACCCACCCACCCAAACCGTTATCTAAATGCGAACTCACATCATCATCCATCCCAATTAAATTCGGTAGTCAAAACTTTAGTCACGAGATCACTAAGATTGTCGGATAAAGAACATAGGCAAACAGAACTTAATTCATAAGAAACGGCACTAATTCAAAACGGCTATGACATGCGTCAAATAAAAAGTATATTAATAAAGTTCAGGCAACTGGTCATACCACCAATCTACTAGAGAATTGTCCCAAAAACCGAAAGTTCTTCTGCCATACATCAAAGGAGTTACTGACAAAATTTGCCACGTATTCAGATCCCGTAATATCGAAACGATATTTACAACAGAAAGAAATATATCCAGATTCCTCAGACCAGTGATGGATAATATTCCACAAGAGTCACATGGTGTCTATGAGATTGCTTGTTCTGGCTGCTCCCAATCATATATCGGTCAAACTAATAGACGTATCCAAAATCGCATATACGAGCATTCTCTCGCCATCCGAAAATCTGATCTCTCCTCGACTTTAGCAGAACATCATCTTCAAACGGGTCACAAAATAGATTTCGACAAGGCCAAAGTAATCGCACCTATATATTCCTACAAACCCCGCATAATTCGTGAAGCAATTGAGATCGAAAAACGTCCAGACTGCTTAAACAAGAGGGACGACGGTCTTACAGTTTCAAATACATGAAAACCACTTATTTCCAAATTGCCCATCTGAAACCCTTCTAGTCAAACGTCCACCTCCCGACTCACTCCCACCCCTCAACTGAGCGCTACACCTACAACCTCACCTATTAATACAGAGGTCGCGCCGTCCACGTTCTTTTCTGGTTGTGAACTCTGGGGGGTAGGCAGATTGAGGCCTCGGAGTAAATCAACTAGATTCTCTTTAATTTTAAATTAACTTCCATTTTGCCACAAGAAGACACATATCAATGTATTCCATTCATTTTATACAGTATTGTAATAATCGGGCAGGACATACCTATTCTTAATTTCCTCAATCCAATGCAAGTGAATGTTGTTGATTTTACTTATTATTACTTATATTAAATTTCACTTATCATTACTTAATATTGTCAAGGTGTACTGAAATATTATAAAATAAATCTAATAAAATATTGTTTTCATACTGTTTTAATTTTTTTTTGTTCTTCATTGAAGTGCTTAAATTATTACTATTCTCCATTTTTAGGTAGTTATCTTGACGTACAGATAACAGCTTACATCTGTATAGGAGTTCCCATTCTCTTCGCCATTTTGGTCAGTCTTCTTCCAGAATCTCCTTATCAACTGATCAAAGATGGGAAGTTTGAAGAAGCCAAGGAAGCAATTAAATGGCTTCGAAGAAAACCAGACGTCGAACAGGATTTCCTCGATATGAAAGCAGACGTGGAACGACAGATATCCGAGAGTGCCCAGTGGAAAGATCTATGGACCATCGTCAGTAACAGAAGAGCCCTTAAAGCTGGCGCGTTTCTACGATTCTCTCAACAGCTGAGTGGCATTTCAGTTTTTAACTCGTACGCCCAACCTATCTTTGAGAAAGCAGGAGGCAACATTAATCCCCAGATATCATCCATAATCTTCCTTGCTGTGATATGGATCTTAAATCTGATTTGCAGTCCTGCTGTAGAAAAATTCGGACGAAAACCCTCTTATTTCTATTCCATTTTGTCCTGTGGAATAACTCTGGTGGGACTAGCTGTTTATTTTGCTATAGATCAATATCAATTAGCTAATGTTAGCTCTCTGAACTGGTTCCCACTTGCAGGATTACTTATATGGACGTTATTCTACTCTTTTGGTTTAGGTGTGGTTCCTACCTTGATGTTAGGTGAATTGTTTTCAGCTAGCATAAAATCGAAAGGTCTGTGTGTGCTAATTGGTGCGTTTGGTATTTCAGTTTCTTTCACTACCATACTTTTTCATCAACTGAGTTCCAATATCGGTATGTTCAGTCCCTTTTTGGTATACGGGTTGTTTTGTCTACTTTCCGCAATATTAACTTTGAAATGGGTACCAGAAACGAAAGGAAAAACTTTGGAAGAAATACAACAATTTTTAAAAAAATAAAATCTCTGAGAAATTATTCTTGTTTTATTTTTTATATCCCTAATTATTATATTTATTTTTTATTTCTTTAAAAATAAAATTATAACTATTTTCTGCAAACTACGACTCTACAGAATCAATTACTATATTTTTTTGTTGTAGACGGTGTCCCAATAGGTATTTCGGGATTCTCTTTTTAAATAAAACGAACAATTTTAGAAAATTATCATACTTGTTTATTTTATCAAAAAGAAGAGACATGGCAGTTATGTTCTAAAAATAATATTTTCCAAATATACCATCCCTTAACTACTTCTACAGGAGGCTAATTGCAGTTTAATTTCGCCAATAACTTGACGCTTGTTTTACTTCAGGTCATTAATCTTTTGCGGATTGTTAGAATATGGTTGGCTTTGTCATTGAGGAAGCTCCATAGGAAAAAGTCGATGGAGGTTAGATCGCATGAACTTGGAGGCCATTGAATATCAGAAATGATGCGGCCAGAAAAAACGTGTCCGTAACAAATCCAACGTTTCCTTCGCCGTAAGAACCATGACGCCAACTTGTTGAAAGAACATACTGTTAAAGTGCATATTATTCAATTCGGGGTTCTATAATCAAAATGGTTCTATAATCCCTTCAGCCCACAATTCATACCACACTGCTACTCGTACTAGATGTAAAGGTTCTTCTGCAATAACTCGATGATTTTCACTTCCCCAAATCCTACAATTTTGTTTGTTCGCATAATCAGTGAAGTAGAAGCGAGCTTTGTCGGAGAATATAATTTTATTGCAACATTTCGCATTATTTCTAACCTCATCAAAGATAAAATTAGCTAACGCACGGCAATGCCCGTAGTCTGGGGATTTTAAATTGTGCGGTATCTAGATAACACATGCTATATACAAGTATATAATGTCTGGGGTAACTCGTTGAAAAAGGACGCTAAATTTAAATCCCGAAGAACCTATTGGGACACCCTTTATATTTTCGTCCTACTAAAGGCAAAAGAAACACTGCCTCAAATGTTGCTTTTCAAACGATATCGCAGCCTCTGCGTTTGGTCGAGAATTAAGTTGAGTACTCAATAGAACGAACGGTTCAATTTGGGAAAGGCCTACATCCAATAGTGAATGAATACAAGATTATTGAGATAGAAAAATATAGTACCCACTATCAGTGACCATCCACCAGGTTGGTTTCAAAATGTTTGGACATCCTTCATATTCTCCTTATCCGGTTACTGTCGATTTAAGGCATAGAAACCCTCTTCCGAGTCTTGTATTAACCAAATGTCTTAATGTTCTAACGTTTTAGGGCATTGTGTTCAAAAAATATAATTGTATCACATATTCTAGACCCTAGAACGATTATATATCCTGTCCCTACCGAGGTGAGTCATTCCGACCTTATTTGATGAGGAGTAGAGGGTCCGAAATCAGTCTCAAGGAATTATTATATGTTATATTTCATATATTAGGTATTCAATTTAATTATAGATCTCTAGGTTTCATCGACAGTAGAACCCTTTTGAATCAGAATTTTTGAACATGATTTATGGCTTTAGGAAATAATTATGTTTCATACAGTACTTGTATGGAGTAGTTTTAGCAATTCTAAACTGGAGATTTTGACATAAATGATGCAGAATGTCCAGGAGATTTAAAACATGTGGAAAATGAAGGATAGGGAGTACTGCCAGAAGAAAATTCTTGTGGGACAGTGCAGGAATTCCGCATAACACTGTAATCTATTTTCAAAGGGTTACCCAGGCTGGGAAAAATTCAGGAGAGTAGTTAGGTCTCCTATGAACTGACTGCTGAGAATAAGAGTAGCTTTGATGTTGTCGTATTATTGCTCATCGGGAGATTCAAGTACAAGAAGTTCCTGTATAAGATGAAGATGACCTGTGATGAAAAATGGTTCCTCTACAATAATTTAAAGAGGTTAAAATCGTAAAAAAATTCCTTGTATTGGTAATGGAAGACGGAAAGATATCTTGCTACTGCAAAATGACTCTAGAAAGGATTACCGCATTAGGCTGAGTGGTTTCAACACATCCCATGGATTTTCCAGACTTAGTCTCTTCGAATTTTCATCTCTTCCAATTCCTGCAACATCACCTGGCTGATAGTCCCTTCACATATCTGAGGAGGTCTAAGAATGCCTCAACAATGCCTGAGATTCGACAGTTGCTTGAAATCTGACGAAAGTGAGAGAGATCACTTCAAATATTAAGTTTAAATTACTTTTTTAATAAATAAATGTGAAATTTAGTTAAAAAATACTAAGAATTAAGTTGAGAACCTGAAAAATTCGATTATTTCTAATAATTAACTCTCACAAACGAACCTAAAACCAAAATATCTAACACGCGGATTGTTATTTTATTTTTAGATTGTTCAGCTAGTAATTTTAACATTGTAAAAGTCACGGATTATGTGATAAAACGAATGAACGATATAAATAGTGTACATAATTTAATCCTTTATAATGTTTTAAGCAAACATTTACAGATTTAACAGTCATCATATTACATCTAAACATTTCCAAAGCCTAAGATAAACGTCGTAATAGAATCTAGATAGAAATGTGTCAAGTGGCGTAATGCCTTCACTCTGAGCCGAGAGAAAATCATTATATTTAGAAAATAATAACCTGAATTGTAAGGACAATACTAGAATAGTTAATTCTGCGATTAGTTTTCTTGTGAGAGAATAAATACTATTATGATCAAAAAGTTAGGTAACTTTTTAAATATAACACAAAATATTTACTTGTTTATTAAAATTTATTTTGTCTCCTTTAAAGTCTCCTTCTGCAATACACTTAACACTTGGGTCAATAAGTCCACGGTCTAACATATAGATGGCGTCATTTACGAAAAATACTTCCGCTGGTCGATTGTATCAAACTTCAAATGTCATGTGTCAAAATTTCATGATAATCTGTCTATTAGTTTCTAGTTTCTGAGTTGTTGTGCTTTAAATATCACTACTTTTGTTATTTTCAAAACAACTTCAACTTAATGAAATAGAAAAGGATTTCCAAAAACATAACACCAAAAATTTTTACAAAACATTAAAACTAAATTAACAAGCTATCAACCCCAAAGTCTTTGCTTCCAAAACGAAAACGGACAATTAGCTCTAAATAACCAAGACAATTGCATAGAACCTGCGAAATATTTTGCAACTACTAAATTGTCCTGAGTTCTTAAACAGATTACCAGCACTAAACCCTAAACAAACAAACCCAGATTCATTACCACCAAATGACGATGAAATAATTAAGCAAATCAAGCGACTTAAAAATAACAAAGCTTCTGGGGAAGATGGAATCACTGCTGAACGTTTGAAATCCATTGGTCCAGGTACAATCAAGGAAATAACCAAAATTCTACAAGTTTGGTAAACCGAACGGATTCCGGAAGATTGGAAAGATGCTCTAATCCATCCACTACATAAGAAAGGAGATAGAACGGATATAAACAACTACAGAGGGATATCTCTTCTCCCAGTTTGTTACAAAAATCTCAATGTCTACTAGACAGAGCACAGGAACAGTTAGAACCTAAAATGGGTGAATATCAAGCAGGTTTTCGATCGGGCAGATCCTGCCCTGAACAGATCCTGAATCTAAAGCTGATCCTAAGACATCAAAAACGGTACAATAAAAATCTCTTTTGTACATTTGTGGATTTCAAAAAAGCATATGATTCTATTAATCGCGAATCTTAATTCCAAATTTTGAAAGGGCAAACATTATATTTGAAAATGCTGGCAATTATTAAAGCAACACTAACTAACACAAGGTCAAAAGTTAAATTCATGGATAACATCTCAAAGCCCTTTGAAATTAAAACTGGAGTGAGACAAGGGGATGGTCTCTCGCCACCTTATTTAACTGTGTTCAAGAAAAAGTAATACAGGAGTCGTACAAAAAAAAATCGGCCTTGAATATTGGTCAGCCCATCAAACTGGGCGAACCAACATCAAAATAGATAGTCTGACGTTTGCTGATGATCTAGCAATTTTAGCTTAAGATATATTAACGGCACAGAAACAGATTGAAATCCTAAAAGAAACAGCAGAAAAGGTAGTATTCGAAATTTCCTTTGAAACGACACAATACATGACCTGCAACAGGCTAAGAACACCATTTCTAAAAACAAAATATGGTAACATCAGATGGGTCTCTCAATTTAAATATTTGGGTGAAATAATCATGGAAAACGGATTGGAAAAAGCGGCCAGTAAAGGCAGGCGTCAAAAAATGGAAACTGCATTGATACTTACACAAAATATTTACAACAAAAAATGCATATCTAAAAGTACAAAACTGATACATTACAACACAGTTATTAATCCAAAATATCTAAATGGCGCAGAAACGCTCATTTTGAATAGAAAGAAGGATATCGAGTAGATTAAAAAGCAAAAAAGAAAAATCATAAAAAAAATCTTGGGCCCCAAACAAATAACCAACACGACATACCGACTTCGAGGAAACCAAGAAATCAAACAATGCACATATATACATTGCGATATGAGAAAAAGAAAAGTTAAGTTTTACGAACATATAAAACGGATTAATCTGAGTAGGCTAACTAGATAAAAAATTAAATTTTATGAAAATAAGAGTAGAGCTAAAGTAGAAATAATTAAATGGATTGCTGCAATTAAAGAGGACCTAAGATCAGTTAGTTTTATACCCTGTTTCTAGTTGGTGTTGGAATAATGCAGATGTTCCTCAATTCTGGCAGATATTTTTCGGTTTGTTTGTCAGATGTAGGTTACTGCCTGAGCATGGGGTGCGGTAAACTCCTTGATTTTCCAGTCTGACTTTGTCGTTAGGGTTTCCTAATGTTCGGTGAGGTGCTGCTGTTCTTATTTTCTGCCGCTATATATACATACATACATATATATATATATATATATATATATATATATATATATATATATATATATATATATATATATATATATATATATATATATCTTTTTCCTCGAGCCCACCTCATTATTATATATATATATATATATATATATATATATATATATATATATATATATATATATATATATATATATATATATATATATATATAGGTAAGATTTAACAAAGTCTGTAATAAACAAGTTTTTGAATTCCGGCATCAAAGAAATCTGCTGTCTGTGAAGAAGCCGAATCCCTTACTGCAGTTTTAACTTCTTGGTCGTCGTTAAACCACTGACCACTAAAGAATTCCTTTAAGTACAGAAACAAATGAAAATCACTGGGTGCAAGGTCTGGACTGTAAGGTGGCCGGTGCCTTGCATTGTCATGGAGGAACATCACACCGGAAGACAGTAGGCCACGTCGGTTGTTTTGATGGCGCGCCAGAGTTTTCTCAAGATGAAACAATACGCATCAGAATTGATTGCTGTGCTTCTCGACATACAATTTACTAACACAATCCCTTTCCTGCCCCAAAAGATAGTTGCCATAATCTTTCGTACTAAAATTATAAAATTGTCTGTTTGGCTTTCATACTGGTTGGCGACGATGTGTGCCGCCATTCCATTGACTGTTGCTTGGACTCAGGAGTCATGTGAGACACCCAAGTCTCATTTTCTGCCGACGTGCAAGCTCGCTGGGGATGATTGCGCCGCTTAATTTCTAAGAATATTGTGTTGTATGATGATTATTGGAAAACCCGTTTATTTCGAAGATTCAAGGTGAACAACATTTACGACATTAACAACATTTTATTATCAAAAAGTACATGTAAAGTTGCTCAATCTACAATAAATGTTGGAAATGACTTCCTCCAGCCTTGATACAAGCATTCAATCTTCTCGTTATTGACGGCCAAACTCTTTCAAACACACCAGGGTCGTTTCTAATTGAGTTACAACCAGCAATTATCCGATTTCGCAGAAGCCTACACTAATGAGTTCAGATATCTCCTGAATAAATAATCCAGGGGGTTTATGTCCGGGCATCGAGCAGGCCATGCATCTGGCCCACTTCGACCAATCCAGCGATATCCGTATGTTGCTGTTAAAAAATCACGAGCAACCAAACTGAAATGTAGTGGTTCAGCATCGTGCATAAACCACATTTCATGCATTGTTGCCAATGGTACATCTTCCAGAAACTCAGGCAGCGTTGCTTCCAAAAAGTTGCGATACACCTCGCCAGTAAGTCTTTGTGATAGAAATACCGGTCCAATTAAATAGTCACCTACAATTCCAACTCAAACATTCAACGAGAACTGATGTTGAAAACTAGCTTCGCATACCTCATGCGGATTTTTATCTGCCCACACATGGTTATTATGAAAATTCCTTATTGCGTTTCTTGCGAAAGTGGCTTCATCGGTGAAAGGAATTTGTCAGGAAACGAAGTAAAGTTTGCAATATCGATTGACATAATGCAATACGTGGAGAAAAATCAACAGGTATTAGTGCCTGAACGCGTTGAATGTGGTATGGATACAACAAATTGTCCTTAAGAATTTTCCAAACTATCCAGTGACTCACATTCAAAGTATTTGCAATTTTTCGCGTAGAACTACCAGGCTTCCATTCCGCTATCATGTCCAGCACATTATGTTCCAATTGTACCGTTTCTACAGTTAGTGATCTTCCTGACCCTTCAGTTCCTTTCAGTGTGCCTGTTTCACGAAGACGTCGATGAATGTTTTCGAAGATTTTTCGGTCAGGGACATTACGGGCTGGAAATCGTTCAGTGTACAATCGCCTAGCTTGTAATACATTGTCATCAGCAAGTCCATACATGAAGTGCATGTCAGTCATCTCGGCGTTTGTACACATTATGATAGAGTACTTCACTCACTATTTAAGACACGTCAAACAGCCAAACGTCACTCAATCTATGTAAACAAATGCGACCGATGAAATCCACTTACTAGATAAAACAGCCGTTTCAAATGATCGAGATCGAAAAAAAAGATTTTGTACTTGATAAACTCATTGACGTACACCCTACTTTTATTTACATTAATGATTTCAACAAATATCGAATATGGTTGTCGCAAATTTTGTTCGCCCTGTATCTTCGAAACAAAGGGGTTTTTCAAAAATCATCATAGGACAAAATATTCTTAGAATAGGACAAGGAATAACCCCTTGCATTTTTGCCGCATGTTCGCCTAACACCCTGTATATATAATCCCTCTTATAACTTTTTCTGATATAAGTTACTCATGTACTAATTAAATGGCCTAATTTAATTACCTCATCGATTTGGAGCAAATCCACTCACTATTTAAGCAAATTCAATTAAATTTTTTCGTTTATCCCTACAAAATAAATATCCTTATTAAAATTCCTAACGATTCAGACTACAGGAGATGGCCCATTTTTTTTTAAGTTAAATATTCTTATGTTACAAAATCTCTCTCGAAAAAATGGGAATCTCCCTTTGCAGTCAAAAAGCAATTAAGTGACTTATATATTTTTAAGAAATCTTATAAAATTTAATCTTCCTGATGAGTTAATTATGAGTTGCCGAATGATTTTTTAGGAGAAACGGAAGTGGAGTCTTGACGAAAATCGATCGAAAAAGAAATGGTATTGTTCGGAAAACACAGAAGTGGTTTTTGCATCTCAGCTTATTGGTAAGAAAATAATCCATCGATACTTAGTCATTTTAGTCACACCATAGAAATAAAAAAAATATACATTATTAAGTTTTATTATTCTTTTTAAGTGTTTTTTACTTGTTTCAAATACAAATTAAAATGCAGGAAAGGAGAAAAAGTGTAATTGATCTTGATCAGACTATTAAATAATTATTAGTAAATATTTACTTTTTTGGGCATCAAAGTATCAACACGCTTGTTTATATTTAAGATACCTTAATTCTCCGGAGGTTTTACCCCAAATTATCCGTTTAGTTCAGTTTTTTATCAGTTTAATCTTATGTTTTCTTAATCTTTAACTTTTTCATTATACGTAGACGAGATGACTTGTAGGAGCATAGGACGTGGACTAAAACGTTTTTGATCATCGAGATCAACGAATTCCGGTAAGAGTGCAAGTGCAATTACTGAGGAAGCTATGAGGGTAGTCTGAAAAGTTTCCAGCCTCAACATGAAGATGGTTACTCGCCAAAAATAAACTGATAATATAATCGTGCATGCTTTGAAAGATAACTTTGATGATTTCAGCCATATTAGATGCTAAGTTGTTGTTTAACTATCATTTATGTAAGTCAATGTTAGTGTTTGGGCGGTAGTTTTTTAAATCTTTCTGTGTTTCTTTTTTATGAAAAAAAATCACTTCAGCATTTTTCCACAGGTTGGGCTTTTTTTGTTCTTCGAGGCATTTTGAGTACAATTTTGCCAGTATTTTATGTAAAGTTCGAGCGCCAACTTTCCATTCTTTCCATTCTTCATCGCACTTTCATTTGCTCTTCCGTGGGCATTGCTCTCTTTAACTTTTTTAAAAATTTCTCAGCTTGTGTTTTCTTTTGTTTATTCCCTTGTTTTCCTCTAGTGTTTTTTTGCAGTAACTGCATGTTACTGCAAAAAATCGACTGCATGTACTCGACTCTGCCAAAAAGATTCGCTGCATTCCTCATTGTACGTCATTTTTTCATTAAACCAATGGTCTCATTGGAGATTTTTGACTGAAACTTTTTTTTCGCCGCCGTTTCAAGCATATTGTCTATGTTTTTTTCATACTGATCTGTTATTTCTATCTCCTCTGGCTCTTGAAATACAGCAAAGTGGTTCGACAAAGCAATCTCAAAATCGCTGCCTCTCTATACCAGCTTCCCACAATTCATTTCGCCTTTCTTCGATCTTACCATTCTTACGTTCTCTTCGACTGTTTATTCTAACCTATGTTCGTACAATTCTATGGTCACTTCCAATATTAAAACAGTTAAGGACAGTACAAATGCAAATTTGTTTTATCGTTTGACATGATGTCGTCAATTACACTTGTGAGACCAGATGGACTTTTCCATATCCATTTTCTGATGATTTTATTCTTAAAAAATGAGTTCATAATATACAGTTTTTACCCTTCCGCAAAATCAGCCAATCTGTCAGCTCTATTGTCCCGCTCACCACTTCCATATGGGTCAGGTGCATATTCATTAAAAATTGCTTTCCCAATTGTAGCATTAAAGTCACCCATCAGGATTTAGTCCCTGCACTTCTCGTTGTCTAGAAGCTGGGCCAGATCGTCATAAAATAATTCCATTTTCTCATCACCATAGCTTGAACAAAAAAATATTCGAGGAATGACAATCTTCTTCTCCCGATTTTTGCCATAAGTTGGTATCGACGATGCCTAAACGCCTAAAAACGCCTACAAACAGTTATTAAAGCTCATGGTGGATCAACAAAATATTAAATTTGTTGTCAATAAAATATGTTTAAATACACAAAATAATGTAGTGGGCCCGCCACCCACCACCCAAAGCGCCAGCAAGGACCGTCGTCAGACCAAAAAACCAGTCTTGGAAGGCGCTTGCTGGCGCTCTGTGATGGGTGGTTGACTGTGTATAGGGTCTCCCTATTCATGACGAGAGAGCATATGTCGGTACCCTGAAGAGCCTGAACATCGAGAGGTGAAAGATATGCCCTCCAATTGAAGGGGTGAGTGGGGCTCGTCCCCAGTCAGGCACCTAACAAAATGTTCATTTGGGCGGAGACGCAGGTTGTTGTATGTTCCACATGAAATTGTGGAACCCAGCGGTTGGATGTATGTGATACTCAACTACTGTTGTCTCCTTAGACGCTGTCCAAAGAAGTCTTACATTACATATATATGCCAACCGAATGGAAGTCGGCGAAAGTATGGGTGGTTGACTGTGGATAGGGTCTCCCTATTCTTGACGAGAGAGCATTTACAGATACTTTTAACAGGAAATATACACTTAAATATAAAGGCAGTAAAACTTTATATATTAATAAAATCTTATCTAACTTCTCCCATTGAACGGTTAATTTAAAAATAACAGCGAAGCCACTCATCCGGTAAAGCTAACAGAACTCTAGAAAGCCCGAAAGACTTTCAAGAAGTCGGGAATGTGACTTTGTCTTCGATTAAAAGCAACGGAAGGAATTAAATGGCATTTGTTTTATTTTTAAAGAAAACAAAATGTTTCTGTCTCGGTGAGTTTGCACGAATAGGTAGGCCACATTAAATTTTAGTTCCGTATTAATCTTGTTAGTAGTTGAAAATAAATAAATGTTGAGAGTGTAAATACATACCGGATCTATTAGGTAACTTTAAAGGCTCACTGCTCCTCGATGACATAAGAATGCCTCGGTCAATCTATGATTTTCATCAAGAGATATGCGATCAATCCTCCAACTTTAAGTGTTGAATAACGTGGATATACAGCGAGACATAAACGTCAACGCCATCTAGTGGTGATTAGAAATAAAGTGACCAATCATTTGTCTGTTAAGTTTAGTTTGAGATTGTTTGGAGAGAGGGAAAATTGATTTAGAAAAAAAGTCTTTTTTCCTGCCAGAATTTGTTATTTTCATCTATGAGATCTCACCAGAGCTGGATGAGATTTGGGAGTTTATCAGTAATTATAAGATAATAATATCTAAGAAAACGGTCTAAGGAGATAGGCGGTCCAGAGGATAAGGCATTTTGCTGGTCTCAAAGTTTGAAGATTAAGGAATGAGTGAAATTTGGGCTATTGATTCATTTAAGAGAGTTGAGAGATTCAATACAAATCAGCCACAGGGAGTTTTGTGACGAGGAGATACCTTTAAGAGCTTCATAAATTATAAAAAGCTCTATTGAGAATATTGAGGTTATAGGGAGACTAACAAATACAGTCTGTATTAAAATAAAGCATGCAGAATGTGTGGCAACATCGACACCTTAAGGAGGACCTTATGCCATCGGTGACTAAATTAAAGGAAGAGAATTCTGTTAGAATAATATGAAATTGATCCACGAAGAAGGCTGGAGAGTAAGAAGTTTTATGAAAAGGATAGAGAGAAAATTATATTAGGGGGCGGCATCAATCAACGAGGATGTATGAGAGAGTAAGGGTGTGATTAGAAAAGAAGACATGCATAGTATTAAAGAAAAAACTTTTGAGTTTGGCAACAGTGTTCTCAGACGCCTCGATCAATTCCTGACATTGGTTCAAATAAGTTTCCGAATCGTATCACCAACATTATATCCCAAGCCTATTATTTCAACATCGATCAAGGGATTATTCAATTTTGCATTCAGCAGCTTGTTGGCGTTTTAATCCTGGTCGGGCGGCAAATTTAAAATCGATACGGACCTGTTTGCAACGACCAAAAATGTAAATTATATCCGACTAAGTCAGACCATTTCCATCTTCTCGTTAAAAATTCAACCGATGTTCGCAACGGGTCGTGTCTACGTACACGGCGGTTTAGTTTTTCAGTTTGGTAGCACGTTGGCCTAGAGCTGATTACGACAAGCACTGAAAAATAAAGTTGTGAAGGAAAAATAGAGAGGTGAACGAATTGCAGTTGAGTCGGATTTTGTTTTTAATGAGAAAACTCATCTTGTACCATACGCTAAAACTGGAATATGTATAAAACAGATGTTTTTGAGTCATATTATATTGAATACTAATATAGCATTATAAACTAATACATTAAACTGGGCCAAAACAATCGATTATTTTTTTTTTTCAAAAGGGATGCCGAAAATATTATGTGTGATGAGAAAAAAAAATATTGTGAAAGTTAGAGCCCTTAATAATATTAACAAGTGTATTTTTTTATATATTTTTTTCTTTATTTGGGTTTTCGCCACTATCTAAAACTCAAAAAATATCAAAAATACCTGTTCTTATTTAAAGAACGAAATCACTGGGTAAAAACAAAAAACCAAACGGAGACAAATTTCTAAGTGATTCTTTTTGCAGTAAAAATGTTATAAAAAATTTTACAAACTTTTAACGTTAACGTTTCGGAGGGTACTCTCCCCCCGTTTTCAAAACTAAACTAAAAAATAAATTATATTAATTTGTAATATATAAAGTAACGAATGAAAGTAAATATATTTTTTTGTATATGTCAACGATACTTACATTGACAATAGATTTTCATGACAGTGACATATTACCAAAAAATATATATAGGTAATGTTTATTGTGTGATTATTTATTGTACTGATTGTGTATTCAAATATTTAAATGTGTTTAATTGTATTCTTTAGAATCGGAAACCATATTGAATTTAAATCTACAGAAGGCATAGCAATACAGTTATTTTTATTTAAATTAATTATAGCGGTTTCTGTTAATCTTCTGTATTTTGTTACCGATTCTTTTAATACCATTTTGGAATTATTCCAATTGATTTTATGACCCGATTCCCATGCGTGTTGACAAATTCTAGATTTATTAAAATCGCCCTTTCTAGGAAGGTTTTTATGATCTTTTACTCTAACATCTAACGGTCTAGATGTCTCACCTATATAGAATTTGCCACATTCGCAGGGAATTTTATAAACCACATTTTTGGTATTTTGTTGTATATTGTTTGGTTTAGTCTTTGTTAATAGAGATCTAAGAGTATTTTTTATTTTAAATGTCGTTCTTATGTAGTATTTATTTTTTTACTCTTTTAATTGTGTCAGAAATACCGCGGATATAAGGAATTGTGGGGTTAATTGTTTGAGAGTTATTATTATTGTTATTAATAACTTGTCTGTTTTGTCTAGTATCAATATTTTTAAGCGATTTATCTATAAAATTTTTTGGGTAATTGTTTTCTATTAAAATGTCTTTTATGTGATTTGTTTCTTTTTGTAGTGTACCACTGTCGGTACAAACAAGTTTTGCTCTGTCATATATACTTTTAATTACTCCTATTTTGACCGATTGTGAGTGATTTGAAAAGAAATTGAGATACCTATCTGTGTTTGTCGGTTTTCTGTAAACTGTAGTTTTTAATGTGTTGTTTTGTTTTATTATTAAAGTGTCGAGGAAAAATTTTGTATAACATTTTTATATCTTTAAAATTTTGTTCGTTAGGCAAATTTATTACAAAAAAGAATCACTGAGAAATTTGTCTCCGTTTGGTTTTTACCCAGTGATTCTTTCTTTAAATAAGAACAGGTATTTTTTATATTTTTTGAGTTTTAGATAGCGGCGAAAACCCAAATAAAGGAAAAAAATATATGAACACGCCACAATCATTCAGACATTATTAACAAATGTATCATCGCGACTTTCGGTTTCTAATAGCAATCGCATCTTTCGTCCAAAACTCCTAAACCATCAATTTGAAAAATTTGAGCAATACACAGTGTTGAAGGGAACTGAATTCTCTACAAAAAAGGTCTCATTATAAATTTACGCCAAACAAGCCGTTTCCATGTAATCGTACCTTGAACATTGAGCTGTTTTTACAATGTTACTTTCCAAATTTGAAATTTTGTAACTAATGAATGAATCAATATTTGGAAAAATAAAATACACATTCTTAAAGGAAATTGAATGCGCTACAAAAAAGGTGTCATAATATTTTTCGTTAAATTTACTCCTAAACTAAACTAAAAGAAAACTAAACTAAACTCACCAACATGGCAGGCAATCGTGGCGTTTTCATAGTCACGTGATTTTATTTTACATTTTATGAATGTTAATTCATTCGTAATTAATTGCAAATAATTTTTCCGCATCGACTACGATATTATTTATGATAAAGTTTTAAAATAAAATAAGAAATGCGATAATTATTTTTTATTCAAAAACCCAATTAGCATTAACATTAAATAACAACATTTCTTGTGCTGAAGAGATGAAAGTGTAAAAAAAGTTTTACGGCGACGAAGCTATGTCAAAAAAATGTTTGCAAAGTGATATAGTCCGTTTCAAGATATTTCGTTGCCCTTCGGTAAAATGTTAACTGCCCCAATAAATCTCAATAAAAATATTTCTAGTTTCTTAAAAGGCGTCAGACCTGGAGTGGTTTAACTTTTGAATAATTTTGGGAAAAATAAAATATTTTTAACTTATGATTAAATTATTGTTATTATTATGTATGACTAAAACATGGTTAGTTGGTTTGTGTATTTTAAATTTGTTCGTACAAATTATACATTTAATTCGGTTTCGCTCTCACTGTCACTTTGATCTACATTAATAATAAGTGATTCTATATTATTAGTAAATGATACATAGAAATCTTCTGTTTTAATAGCATGAATAATCGAATTTATCCAACTTTCTTTGGGAATACTATCTACAACTTTTCTAATTAATGCTGCAGCACTTGCACTTACAGCTGAATAAAGGTTTTCTGCTTTAACATTGGATTTTACCTGATGCCACATATGCTCAATTGGATTAAAAATACATTAATACGGGGGAAGACGTAAAACCGTATATCCCATATAGGCAACAATGGTATGACTTGTATATTCCTTTTTCATATTAAATGTCTTTAATATTTCTAGATCACATTTTTTATTTGTATTTTCGAAGCATATATCGTTATTTACCATATATTTCTGAGTCTCCAATTTAATGTTATTTGCATTAGGAACTTTATTTTTTTGGCGGTTATGATAACTGGCATTGTTCATTACAATTACGCTTTCCGCCTTTTACACATTGGGCAAAAGGCTATTTATAAACCAATCTTTAAAAAGTTCTGCTGTGGTGTCATCACGGTAGCTCAAAGATGAATGTTTAATATTTCTGGAGGACAACCGTAAACAATTTGGAACCCATCCATCCTCGGAACCAGCATGTGAAATTGTAATTATTTTTCCCCTGTTCGTTTTGCTGGCGTCTCATGTGTATCGAACCATGTTTCATCAAGGTAGATAATGGGACGATTTTCTAATCTGTTTTTTTATAGAGTTTAAGTAATCGAGCCGTCATTGTCAAAATCCTTGTCATTCCATTAATGTTTGTCTTTTATTAATGGTCCGATATGCAAAACCCAATTGAGATAATATTCTCCGGAAGCTAGTTCTGCTGCAAATAATATTGGGTTTATCTCTCCTTAGTCGTTGTTACAATGAATGTAATGTAAACATACTTTGTTCTTCATACATAGCATACATTTTGCTTCGAATTAAGTCTTTGTTTCTTTCATCAACACATTTGCTTTTACCAGAATCACTACGGAGTTTTCTGGTTTTAATTGGCTTCGTCACAACATCTTTAACGGTAATGAAGACGTTTCTGCTGCGGCTGCATTTACATTAAGCCTTCTATTCAATAAAGAAACGTACATATTTTTTACAATTTGCTTAGCATCGGGCGATAAATGTTTTCTTTTAAAGTTAGCGCTACTGGAGGCACAATGATCATTATCTTGCCAAGAATGCCACATTTTTTAGCACGTTTTGGAATAAAAACAAATACGATCAAAATTATGGAACTGCACTGGTTAAGAAAAGAATGCGAAATAAAGTAAAATATTGTGAAACTACTAAATCAGGTATGAAATTCATTTTATCATTTTACCTGTTATTTTATTAAGCCCGGCCCTGTTGTGCTCCGGCCACAAAGTCTTCCAACTTTGCCGGATTTCGTTACGGCAGGGGTTGTTAAGCCTTTATTGCAGCCAATCGATCAAGGGTATTCCATTAAGAGGTTTCGAATGTTGGAAACGAATAGAAGAAACGTTTCATAACATACCTGAAAGTTATTTATGGCAGTGCGAAGCTGGACAGTGCACAATTAATTATACATGGAATACAACATCTGTCATTGTCAATGTCAGGTTTCGAATATTTTGTTTTGCTAGTCTTCTTATCTCAAACTTTGTTTATGTTATTCGGTTTCATTGTGGAATTCAGTACAATTTCAGCAATAGAGCGCTACACAGTAGAACAACGTGTTTACATTGTTAAAACGTATTTTCAAAATGGGTGTTCTGTGAGAGCCACATTTCGGCGAATTCGTGAATACTTTGGTGTGCAATCGTCCGTCAGAAGTAACCATTCGCAAAATAGTGCGTAGATTCGAAACTACCGGATCTGTGAAAGATATCGAAACAAAAGTTCCGGAACGTCCTACTCGTTCGGTTGAAAATATTCAGGCGGTTCGTGAAAGTGTTACTGAAAATCCATAAATGTCTGTTAACAGGCGCGCGCAACATTTGGGTATCAGCAGAACTTCAACGTGGCGAATTTTGAAAAAAGACTTAAGTCTACATCCTTACAAAATTCAGCTAACACAGGAGCTAAAGCCAGCCGACCATGGGCAACGCCGTGCATTTGCCAATTGGATCCTACAGATGAAGGCAAATAACAATAATTTTTGCGATAAAATGAATTTCAGTGACGAGGCTCATGTCCACTTAAACGGTTACATAAATAAACAAAATTGTCGCATCTGGGGCAATGAAAATCCTAGAGAAATCCACGTCAAATCGCCAGACTAAAAAATTATTCAATCTAGTGAGACTAAAAAATAATGGGCTTTATACAGCATCTTGTTCCACAACGGAAAATACATAGGGCAAATAAATAGACGGATTTCGGTCAGCGAAACAGGACATTTCAAATTCAAACAGGACATGAAATCAATTTTGAAGGAGCGAAAGAAATAGCAATTATTAAAAACTATTTGGTCTGTATGCTGGTGCAGACTTGAAATATCTTTGACAAGTGAGACAATACCAAGGAGAGTTTAAAAAAGGCAGATCAACTACTGATTAGGTCTTTGTCCTGAAAAATGACTCAAAACAATACGTATAAACAGAAACTTTACATGAAGTTATTGTTCGACTTCAAACAAGCCGATGACTCAGTCATAAGGAGGAAGTTGTACCAAGCATTGAACGTGCTCGAAGTCCCGAAGAAGATCATTCAAATGGCAAGGATGACACTAACGAAAACAGAGTACAGAGTGGAGGTGGAGGGGTGCCTTTCCACAGAAAAATTAGAATTGATAAAAGTGTTGAAATAAGGGGATACCTTGGCAACACTACTTTTTGATGCTATCTAGAGGTAATACTCCCAGAAAGCGGAATAAGAGCAGAAGGGACAATTTTACAATAGTAAGAGCCAAATATAAGCATACGCAGACAACATGGTCAAGAACAACCATAGAGCTAGCACGAATTTTTATACTATTTGAAAAAAAAAGCGCAAGAATATGGGCTGCCCATTAATGAAAATAAGAACAATTCCTTGAGATGGGAGAAGACGTGGATGATGGAGAACCAGTTATGATTAAAACGGAACAAAATAAACATTATAAATTTAAAACAGTCACAGAATTTAAGTATTTGGGAGTTATCATAACCAGCGAAGGCGATGAAATAATGGAAATTGAAAAAAATTTGCCAAGGGGAAGCAAAGCTGTGAGAGTATTACACAATATGTTAAAATCATATAAAGTAATAACATGGTCAGTAAAACATGGTAATACAGAGCAGTTTTTCAACCCACGTTACTATATGGCTGTGAATGTAGGATAATTAAAAAATAAGAAGAAAAAGAGGAAATTATTTGGTGCAGTGAAAGTGCAAGAGACCACACGCAGAAGGAGTACTAATACAGCAATTAAAATTCTATACAGAAAACCATCTATAAGTCACATAGTTAGGTCTTTCAGATTGTGGTAGTTGGGTCATGTGTTAGGAATTCCAGATAATAGATGGGCAAAACAAGCATTGTTAAGAGGAGATGGACGAAGAAAAAGAGGGCGACCAAAAAAGAAGTGGTTGGAAACATGCAAGGAAAATTTAAGTTTAGATAGGGCAGGAGGATGGTGGGATGCAGCCGTGAACAGAATAAAATAGAGAAAAATAGTGAAGCAAGTCGAAGCTATGTCTCTTTAAAGCTTGTCGAGTTGCTTTATTATATTATTAGAGCTGTACAATCAGAGAAGCCCTTGAAATAAAAAAAGAAGAAAGCTATATATACGCAACGACGCTCGCAACAACAAAAGAATGAAATTTTTTTGTAAATAAAAAACAAATATTGCGCCGTGACGATGAAGAAAAATCAATGAACGAACGACCGGAAGAAAAGCCGAGCACAACGAAGATTCTCGAACTACTTCGGTATAATCTGTGCAGTCGCCGGCCTAGAAAAGCAAGTGCAACGGCCAAAGTTCACGTCAATTGAACTTTTCGAAATTATTTATTTTATTGGTATATACACAATATGTAGCGCGAATACTACGATCCATCAAAATACCAAAACCAAATGTTAATAAGTCTAAAATCAGAGCCCTCGAAAGTTTAAAAAGAAACGAGGATATCACTAAATTACCGGTGGGCAAAGAAATAGTCATAATGAACACCGAGGACCATATGGCAAAAATGACGAATATTTTACTGGAAAAGACATATAAACCAGTGAATAGAGATCCAATAACCTATCTAGAAAAAACGACCAAAAGCAAAATCAAAGCATGGAAACTAGAACCGGACATTGAACGAAGAATAATTCCAAGGGAATGTCCTAAACTTTACGGTCTACCGAAAATACATAAACCAGGAATCCCATTAAAGCCCATAGTAAGTGCCTTTGGTTCTCCAACACAAAATTTGGAAAAATATCTTGCAAGTATCATGTAACCAAGCGTCAAACTTGCCGAGTCGTATGTTCAAAACTCAGAATATTTGATAAGGATGATTAAAGAATTAACACCATAGAATACAGTTCACTCTGGAAGTCAAACAGGATAGAAACCTGCCGTTTATTGATCTCCGTTTCACAAGGAAACTTTCAGGAACCCTCGAATACACAGTGTATAGAAAATCAACTAACACCGATCGATACCTCAACGCTAAATTCCATCATCATCCTTCTCAAATCCAAGCAGTAACGGAGACCTTGATTTCCAGATCCTTCCGACTGACACTATCAGATGCACGAAGCGAAGAACTACCAAAAATTTCCACAGCCCTTAGACAAAATGGATATTCAGAAAATTGTATCAGGAAGGCCATGCGACGTTAGGAGACACAAACACGAAGAACAACAGAGGATCATGAACCAAATACACCAAAGGTCCTGCTACCATACGTAAAAGGAATCACAGATAGGGTAGGTAGACTGCTAAGGAAACATAAGATCAGAACAGCCTGCAAACCGCACAAAACTGTTGCAAACATCATAAAAAACTCCAAGGACAAAGTTAGACTGGAAAATCATGGGGTGTATAGTATGTCTTGTTCCGACTGCAACAGAACATACATAGGACAAACAAAGAGACGAATATCGGCCAGAATACAAGAACATAAAAACAGCTTAAAAAACAAACAAACCACTTCCGCTCTGTTCCAGCACCATCTACAAACAGGACATAAAATCAATTTTGAAGGAACCAAAGAAATAGCAAATATTGAAAACTACAAAGTCCGAACAATGAGAGAAGCCCTTGAAATAGAAGAAACGTGTGAGCTAAATACGCGAAACGACGCTCGCAACATTCCAAAAGTATGGAGATCCCTTCTGAAAAAAGAAGAAACGCGGCAACGTGGCGGCGAGGTAGAAAAATCAATAAACGGACGCTCGGCAGAGTTGCCGAGCGCCGCAAATAGTCCCGAACTACTCCGATATAATCTGCGCAGTCGCCGGCCGGCTATAAAAGCAAGCACGACCCGTGCACATCAGTTGGACTCTTCAGTCGAAGCGGATAACATTTGAAAATGCCAAATGAGATTTTGGCGAAACGTCGTGACTCTTGACAGAATCAATGGATCGACACTCGGAATAATTTAGAAACATATATATATATATGTATATATATGTATATATACATATACATATATATATATATATATATATATATATATATATATATATATATATATATATATATATATATATATATATATATATATATATATATATATGGAAGATGGAAAAAAAATGAATAACGAGAAATAAATTGACGATTGGTAGCTATCAAAATGCGTCTTCCTCTGCGACCTATATTCGATTCGGATTTTAACCTAATATTTCAGAGAGACGACTGGAACGATCCTGCTGATATATATCCAAGATATCAGGAGCAGTCGGCCGGATAATGACGCAAACAAGCGTACAGGATTCCGAAGACTGATTTATGTGCCCTGAGCGGACGAAGAATGCGGCTCGAGGAAGGTGAAAGCTCGGCCGAGATTTTATCCCTGCAAAGGTTTTCGCTACCGCATTATTAGTTGTACGATGATTTGGTTTGATTTACTTGCTATTATGACTATTGCGGAGATATGTCTAATCGTTTAATAAATGTCTAGACTGTCGGGTCTTTATTATATTTGTAATTTCAATCGCTTCTAAAATGTTTAATTTTTTTGCTTTTTGGCACTGTATCTAAAATTTTTAAATTTGTAAGTTCGGGAAATAAATGTCCGGTTAGCAAAATTAGAATTTTGTTTCTTTGATATGCACGCAGATTCATGTTCTTTGAATCTGGTCTGAAAATGTATTCCCGTTTGTTTCACATATCAGCTACTGCGCTCGTTGCAACTGTGTGACTGTTGTCAAAATAAAATTAACAAAATGTTCAATGTCACAACATGATATGAAACTCAGTTCACACACATGAACATTTAATTTAATTACAGAGAAGAAAGAGCCCATCAGAGCCTCGTGTATCAAATAATAATGAAAATTTCTGTTTTTTACGAGTATCGTACCATTTCAACAAAATATAAAGTAATGAACTCGAAGAGATTTACTATTAAACTCCAGATCACTTTTTGAAAACTTCTTTGGGAAAATATTTCCCAATTTTATTAAAGTTAATATTTCAAAATCTTCTAAAATATGTGATAAAATATCTAAATTTTGCAAAACAGAATTGACTCGATTTAGAAATCAAACATTTATACGGTAGAATAAGTATGCTTGAAATTCAGGTGTACAATCTTTACAAGAAATTAACATTTAAATTAACTAATGTAGAACATGAATATTGGTGCACTTTCCAAAGGAATGTGTTCACTGCAGTAAATAGTAAATTCATTAAAAAATGTCACCATTAAATAAAAAAAATCAAAAAACTCAAAATTGAGCAGTCGGAAGAACATCATCCAGAAGAAAACTTCAATACAGTAGAAAATCTTTCAACACAGATGTTCGACAATCCAGAACTAGATCTCTTAAATAAAGGTCTTAATTTTGCTTTGCGGGCACACTGTAGCACTTTGGAGGATATAATAGCCGGTATTGAAACTGGTATTAAACACATACCGGAGTCCTCAAAAGCTTTCGTCAGAGAGTCATGTAAAAGCAAAATTGTAAAAAATATTTCAAATAAAAATCAAAATATGGCAAATTTTTCTAAGATTGTCAAGCGTCTGCGAGAGAAGGATTGTTTTTATTTAAAAGCTGATAAGTGAAAAAAGGTTGTAGTAAAAGGCAAATCTGATTATTTTAAATGCGTTGAAAAGTTAATCCACGACGGCCCATATAAACGATTACCTAGAAATCTATTATCAAAAATGGTTAGCAAAATCAGAAATACATTGAAATCTTGCAATAGTCATATTTCTCCTTCTCTGAAAAACAAACTACATATTTCGAATCCAAAAGATTGTATGCTCTATCAAACATTTATAAACCAGGAAAATCAATGAGACCAATTGTATCAGCCATTGATTATCTAACATACAACTTGGCTAAATGGATAACAAAAGAATTTGAAAATCTACCAAACCACCTACCTTTCAGTTCTGTGATAAATTCAATAAAATTCATAGAAAGTGTCAAAAACTTACATCTACAGGAAGGCGAGGTCTTGGTTTTCTTTGACGTATCATCGTTGTTTCCGAGTGTCCTGATTTCACATACCTTGAAGTACCTGAGGGAGTTACTCAAGTTAAACGGTTTTAATAACAAGATTGTTTCTGACTACATCTCCTTAACGAGATTATGTATGAAGCAAAATTGTTTTTAGCTTAATAACAGGTTTTACGAACAACAAGAAGGAACGGTAATGGGCAATGGGCAAATATTACCACATAATTAGTTTGGTTTTAGAGAGAGCCATATAATCATATATGAGGTTCTTGATAGAAAAAGCGCTAGAAAACAAGAAAGTCTACTCAACTATCTGCCTTGCGCAAGCTTTTTATAAAGTACGCCACATATGGCTAAAATAAGGTTCTTCCACAAAAATATCTTGAATTATTAGAATCTTACATATCAGACAGATTCTTCAAAATAAAGCAAGAAGAAGCACACAGATTTCAAAGAAATTGAAGGAGAAGTGCCAAAAGGAAGCGTCCTAGGGCCTATACTATATCTGATCTACACAAGTGACATACCACAACTAGAACAATATACAATAGTCATATTTGCAGATGATACTGTTATCCTAGCGGTATGCAAAGATCACGAAGAGACTCAAATAAACTCCAAACACAAGTTAGCAAAATCTAGACTTCTACCAAAAGATGGCGTATCAAACTGAACAATACCAAAGCTGTAAATCATCAATGTCACAAATAAAAGAAAACAACAGATTCCAATTAATAAAAATAATGTTCAGATCTCCCATGCAAACTATATACTCCAAACTCCAAAACCAATATATTGGATATTTGGTAGATGCTCCAGTCTATCTACCTATAACAAAATACTCTTGTATAAACAAATCTTCAAACCGGTGTGTAAGTATGGCGTATAGCTCTGGGGCTGTATCACTAGGAGAACATAGGAGTGAAGAACATCGTCCATACACCATGGTACATCATTCAACGTCCCTCGAGACCTTCAGATGGACACTGTTAACCAGACTGTTACTAAATTCGCACAGAGCCACGAAGAACGGCTCTATCAACATGTGGACGTTGAGGCAATCCAGCTCCTCGACATCACCAATCTAACAAGAAGACTCAAGAGAGTGAAGCCTTTTGAGTTAGCTAAGTGATTATGTTAGTGCAAAGCAGAGAATAGTGCGGATATGCGTTACACATTAGTTTAGTGTAAATAATTTCGTTCAGTCTCTAAGACATTTTTGTGAGTAAGGCTTTAGATTTCATTTTTCGAAGTAGCAATTCAAGTTAGGACAGACATTGCTTTCCATTTAAGATTGTATATTAGTAAATGCCTTTCGGGGTGTTTATTTATTAAAAAAAAATCTAGTGCAACTATAAATCTCTGAGTGGTAATAACAAGGTATAATCTCAGTGGTACTAATCTGTTTCAACTTATAGATAGCATATGACACAACGGCTAACTTCTTGCATAGTTTATCTATATGATTCATTACAGTAAAGTCTATTATCAAGAAAAATGCCCAAACATTTAGTACAGGATTTTTGCCTTATTGACTTTTTATGAGTAAATCAACCATAGAAGGTATTCAGCATTTCTTGTGCCGTTTAGGTGGTTCTTTTTTCCAGCCAAATAGCTGTAATCATCAGCAGACATTATCATATTTCTGCTATGGTAAACATCTGGTAGATCGTAGAACAAATAATAAAAATAATAGTGGATCCAAAACAGATCTTTGAGACCCTCCATAAATCATTTTTAATTTTTCAGATATTGCGCTGCCAATTTGTACAACTTGGTGTTGATGAAACAAGTAAGATTGCAACCACTCTCTCACTTGACCTCTGATTTGCAGTTATTAGTATGTCTTCATATAAAGGATCTTTAAAATTGAGCGTATTTCTTAATTCTCGAATAAAACATAGAATTTACGTTGATTTTAAAAACTTTTTATAGATAATTGAAGCAGAGTGTATCACATTTAAATACGAAAGACAATATCTGCCAAGTGACCACCTCTGGCAGCTCCACAGACGTCCACACTTTTGTTAAAATGGTGGATGACATTTTGGCATAACCGTGACTCTCTCTCTCACCAATGACTCGAATAATTTCGTCTTTTAGTTCAGGAATGGATTGTGGATTGTTCTTATAGACCTGGCTTTTCGCGTAACCCTATAGAAAATAGTCTAAAGTTGTTAAATCATATGATCTTGATGGCTAATTAACATCACCATTTCTTGCAATAACTCAAGAAATATTTCTCTTAAAAAATCAATTGTTTCATTAGCACAGTGAGGTGTAGCACCATCCTGTTGGAGTCACATATCCTCCAGATCAATATTATTCAATTCAGCCCTAACAAATTCTGTTATCGTCTAATGATATCGAACACCATTCACAGTTACAGCTTTACCAGCAGCATTCTGAAAGAAATATGGCCGAATTACAGCTCCTAATCACCAATTTTAAAAAGTGGTTTATCTGAAAAGATAATTTTTTTTGAATGATCCAATCGCTTTAATTTCTGTGTTATTTGAACTATATATGCCTTCAGAGTTAAATCCTTTTTTGTTGAGGATTCACTACCAAATCAATTTACTCTTGTGAACGACCACTACGACTATATATTGCTCTTCTTCTATCTTCCACCGAACCAGTTTCTTAAAATTTTTCAACAATTCGATTGATAGTGCTTTCAGATGGACGATTGTACAAACCGTAATTATCAAGTAGTTTTCTAAAAACATTTTTCAGTGAACGCCCATTTTCATAAAATAATTCAACAATTTTAACGCATTGTTGTATTGTGTACAGCTCCATTTTTATAAATGTCATATATTACATTAGTTTTATTCATAGTCCGGTCAATCTAGACATTCAAAGGTACATACATTCACATCAAGCTGGAAGTAAGCAAAATTAATCAAAACATAATTAAAAAGAACATTTCAAAATTTCCCATTATTGCGGTACGTGGAAAAAAATTGACTCGAGGTCAAAGGTCAAAAAAATTGGTTCAAAATTGGTCAAAAAAAAAGTTTTATCGTAAAATTACTTCAGACAAAAACTGTAGATCATAAAATTATCTATAAAAAAAGTATCAATAACAGTTTTGCTAAGAGCCACCGTTCCTGAGATATAACGATTCAAAAAGTTGTAAGCGTCATAATAGACACCTTTCCACGCCACCTCTGAGGTAGTGTACCTAGCGTGTTTTTTTAACGTGTTTTCCCCAGTGGGCCTATTCCACAGCTCTGTTCAGGCTTGATTCAAAATATCATGATGATTGTCTCTTAAGCATCTAAATATTGATGCTCCTGATTTTTCAGTGATAATAAGTTTATCACCTTACTTTAGGTTTAGTCGTAACTTAATCGTCCTGTGATTTAAAGTTGTAATTTTGCAAACATTTCTTAGTTCGTTTAAAGTGAACTGACACTCATCGCTATTTTCTATGTAAGTAAATATTTCCTCCATTGCCAGATTCGTAGTTTCGTCTTTAGGACAACCGACTTTAGCCTCAGTGGAAGGTTTCATGAAAGAAATATAGCAATCACGATCATACTTAGCTTCAGCAGCAACTAAATCATATTCAAATTCGATTCGCGCAATAGCAGCTTTTGCTATAGCATCGGAACGAGTCCGAGCTAGTTCCAGAATTGAATCTTTGAATTGACGTGTATTTATTTGGCTAATTTGACGGCGAAAACCCCAGGAGTTTTTTCTCCCATACTCTTCGTTCAATTCCTTGCCGCAAAATAAGCATAGTTTTTTAAAACAAAAAAGCTGATTCACTTCTACATGATCTTGTAGGAGGGGGACTTACTGTAGATGTACTGGCTTCTTTTATTAGCTGCAGCAATAGAAGACTTCCGAGTATTATTTTTACGAGAATTTTCGTGTATTGTCACAGATTTCTGATTTTTAAGATATTCTGAAAATTCATCAGCTCGTTTGATACTTGCATTGATTAATGTCTTCATACCATGCTCAACAGTAACATTTTCACCTGAGTTAAAAGTTTAGCACAAATAAAACAATATTTTGACATTTTTATTATAAAACTCAAAACAGCCCGAAATAGGTTAAAATAAACACGTGTTTTCACTACGGAGTGGCGCTCAAGACTAACGGTATTTCATTTATTGGGTATTCTGACATAAAGCAGGTATACGACCCTAGCCACGCACACAACTGAAAAGAGAGACAGATGTTGTCTCAAGGTTGCACTGGTTTATAAATTAAGGCACTGGGTTTCATTTTACCTGATATTCTCATAGTTATACTTATGTATATTTTATATTTTAAATGTAAGTTACAATCACCGATAGAAAAATATTTTTACTTATATTACAGCTACAGAGATGTATGTACGTGACGTACTTATGTATATTATGACGCTTACAACTTTTTAAATCGTTATATCTCAGGAACGGTGGCTCTTAGGAAAAAAATTATTGATACCTTTTTTATAGATAATTTTATGGTCTACAATTTATTGAAGGTAATTTTAGAATAAAACTTACCGCTTTGATGAAAATCGCGAAAAACTCTTTTTTTTTTACCTGTGACATCGAGTCAATTTTTTTCGAAGTACCGGAACGATGGGGAATTTTGAAATGTTATTTTTAATTATGTTTTGAACAATTTTTCTCATTTCCAGCTTGATGTGAATGTATGTACCTTCACTCTTATTTTTCTGTCTAATTTGACCGGGCTATCAATAATTTATATTGTTTGTCACAGAGATGGGGGAAGATACATTGTAAATTGAAACTATATGATTCTCAAATAAAATTAAAAAAATTATAGTGTAAAAAAAACATTATTTATAGATATTCCTATGATTTTGCATTCACTGTATATGTTTGATGATCCATAAATCCACCAGAAACCTTAATTAACCCATAAACCCACCCAGAGCTTCAATAAAATCAGTCTCTATGAATTTCCAGCCGAACGAATTCAAGTCGAAATTACTTTGAAAACAAATTATGGAGGCGCATTATTCCGCCTGGTATTTCGAATATCCGAAACCCGAATATTCTGATCGGGCGGCTATTTTGTTGGCAGCGGTGGCGTCAGAGGTGAAGCGGTGGAGGCGGGAAGTGAGAGGACGCAGATTTTCTTAAAAGCCTATTGCAGTAAAATGGTGAAAACTCCTCGACGATGGCCCGAAGCAGTTGCGCTTTCGCCGGTCCCTGATTGCGAAATAATCCAATTAAAGTAAATTATTTTCCGGGATCAATATTGAGAAACTGTTCTTCGGTAAATATTGAACGATTTGGACAGATTGCTTTTAATAATTGAGATTTTTAATGCCTTGGTTTAATTTTCTGGATGTGTTTCTTAAAAATCTCCACCAAATCAGTGAATATTCAAAATGCTGTTAATAAACACAATAATTATTGGGTTAATGTGAAAGTTCGTTCTGTTTTTGGTACTAAATGGCATTGTAAAGTAAAACCGAAATGTTATCTATTTTGTACGTATACACTTTTTTTAATGTTGTTTGACGGACGGAATTTCAACGAGTTTGCTGACTGTCAACACGATACCAGCACGACCTCAGCCGATGTTATTAATTCTGCCGAGCCATTGCTGTAAAATTATGGATTTTATAGTGGTTCAAATAACCCAGCTTAGATCTGCATGGTATTTTGCATGCGGGGCGTTGATTAGCCTGTTTGGCTTTTTGCGCCTCTCATTTGACTGCGGCTTTTTCGGGATTATTTTCCACATGAAACTGCATAGCTCGGTATGTCTCCTCATGCCATTTGGGTCTGTCGTTTACCCTCTTTTCCTATTCATACACGCTTGATATGGAGTTCTTTAAAGACAGGTTTTGTTTCTTGTTCTTTAATTCGTCATAGAGGATTTATTTCGGCATTGTAGTACTGTAGTTTCCAGTAAACTGTGTGTTGTAAGCGTCCATTTTGGCATTTGGTTATTAAGACATCTACGAAGACAAGTTTTTTGTCTTCTTCGATTTCTAAATTGAACTGTATTTTTTGGTGGACGGAATTCAAATGGCTGTGAAATTTGGCAAGTTCGTTTTTACCAAAGGACCAGATGACAAAAATGTCGTCGACATATCGGACCCACAGTTTTGGTCTGAGTCTGGCTCTCTGCAGTGCCATCTTTCCAAAATATATCATGAAGAAGTTGGCCACTACTGGTGATAGAGATGAACCCATTTTTTTTCTTTTATTTGGGTTTTTCACCACTATCTAAAAACTCAAAAAATATAAAAAAATACCTGTTCTTATGTAAACAATCACTAGGTAAAAACAAAAAACCAAACGGAAACAAATTTCTCAGTGATTCTTTTTTGTAATAAATTTGCCTAACGAACAAAATTTTAAAGATATAAAAATGTTATAAAAATTTTACAAACTTTTAACGTTAACGTTTCGGAGGGTACTCTCCCCCCGTTTTCAAAACTAAACTAAAAAATAAATTATATTAATTTGTAATATATAAAGTAACGAGTGAAAGTAAATATATTTTTTTGTGTATATCAACGATACTTACATTGACAACTAAATAAAATAAATTCCAAATAAAGGAAAAAAATATATGAACACGCCACAATCATTCAGACATTACTTAGATGAACCCATTGCTGCACCATCTGTTTGTCGGGATATGTCTTGGTTAAACATGAAGTAAGCGTTATTTAAGCGATGTCTGGATTAATGTATGACGTGGTTGGGAAGGTCTTCATTCTCCACTATTAATTGCAATGCTTCTTCTATTGGTATGGTCGAATAAAGAGATTTGAGGGCGAAACTGGCCATGACGTCCTTTTGGTCTATTGTGAGTTTATCTAGAGTTTCTGTAAAGTGCTGAGAGTTTTTGATGTACGAATCGGCCTTTTCTATTATAGGTTGTAACATATTGGCCAAAAATTTCTCTAGATTTTGTAATGGCAAGTTGAAAGTGCTGACAATTGGACGTAGGGAGGGCCCAGCTTTGTGGATCTTTGGCGGCCATGTAGTTTCGGGCATCTACTTGACTTTTCTCTCGGGATGAGTTGTTTCCTCATACTGTCGTCGATTGGAGATTCTTTGATTTTGGCTTTGGTCGTTCTTTCCAGATACGTTGTGGAGTCTATGGTAACTTTTTTATAACTGGGGTCGTGTAGAAGTTCTTTGATTTTTGTTTTGGATTCTTCAGTATCTATGACTACGGTGGTGTTTCTCTTATCGGCAGGTAGCATGGATATTTCCTTTTCTTTGTTTAGTTTCTTGATGGCTTGATGTTCTAAATGGGTTAGATTTTCTGCAGGTGCTTTGGAATGTCTTAGAATACTGGAGACATCTTATCTAATTAGTTCGGCCGTATTTTTATCTAGGGATGATAGACTTATTTAGACATTTGCAATTATTTCTTCTGTTATAATTGATTTTGGTGCGATTGCATAGTTAAAGCCTTTACTTAGAACCCTTATCTCGGCTGTTGAGAGCTGATGCTTTGATATGTTGTAGACTGTGTTGGTGTTGCTTGCTTGCGGCTGTGTTTTTTCTGGATTTCCTGAATCCTGAATCCAAAGGTTAATCCTGAGGTTATTTAATTTATTTTGGAGCCTTTTGAATGTGATTTTTTTTACTTGATTCAGCGCGCCTATGTGTCAAAATTATATTTTATTCCAAAGTACGTAGTGGATTTGTTGACTTAAATATTGATGAAGAGTTGTTGTTCTCTCTCGCTTACTTGTTTCCTAGTCTGTCTTATTTGCTCTTTTAATAGGTGCGTGCTGGCTTTGTTCAGGATATATTCTGTTCTTCTTGTTATTGTGTGGATGACAGTTTCGTGAAAGTTGGTTGCAGGTTTTCGTTGCGACAGTTGATGAGGAACATGAGGTTGCATAGCAAAGTGCATCTCTTGTTTCTTAAGCTTTCATATGTTTTGGTACCTTTGAAAATCTCCTCCCCGTAGAGGTGTATAATGTTAGTTCTTAGTATTTCGCGGATGGAAGAATACATTAGAATATTCGTCCGGGAGTACATCCCGTCATTTGTGTCCCGTTTGTTGGGGGCGTCAAAACGTCGAAACACCTGCACGTTCCCAACAAATTGGACACAAACGATCGGATGTACACCTGGACTAATATTCTAATGTATTCTTCCATCCGCGAATCACTACAAACACTACAAACATATATATATATATATATATATATATATATATATATATATATATATATATATATATATATATATATATATATATATATATATATATATATATATATATATATATATATACTTGATTAAATGAAATTTTTAGTAAATAAAATATTTCTTAAAATTTTTGTTTTGCAACAAAGTTTTGCATCAACTTAATAATATTGTCTTTCAAAAAATATTCTCAGTTTTAAGATGCCAATAGAAAATGGCAGGTGGGGTGTTATTTTCTGTAAAACTCACTAAACCAAACCACGTTCCTAACTATTGTTTATTATTAATTCAAACTATTATTTAACAGTTCTATTTGACACTTATATAGGTTTAGTTCGAAATCGCTCTTGCAGTTACGATATTTCTCCACCGAGATAATCCTAGGAATCATAACTACTTCCAACTGTTTTAATATATTTGATCGATTGCCTATATTTTGATTCAGTGTGTATATACGTCGAGCCGAGCAAACTTTGTTTAAAGCTATTCATCAATACAAATGTCAGGAAATAATGTTTGAGTAAAGCGTATGAATTAATACGTCAAAACTTTTCTCTGGAAATGTCCGGCCTTATCCCGAGCAAATTTGATCTTAAGAGTATATGATATAACTTTATAGGTGAAGTTTGAAAATTCTCATGAATTATTTTTGTAATTTTTAAATATATTATGGTGGTGTTGTGTAAAGATAAAAAAATCATTACCAATTTATTAAAAATTAGTAGAAAAAAAGTAGATCCACCATACACTGAATTACTGGTTTAAAGTTACTGACAGCCAGATCAATCGCTTGGGAGTTCTACCGGATGCTATACCACACATGTTCTATATGTGAAAAATCTGCCTGTTAGTTTACCAGGTATGTAAATATGAAACCGGAACTTTGATATAGAAAATACACGTTTATTGTATGAAAATGATAAAAAATATTTTATTCGAAGTACTGCCCATCGCTAGCTATATATATTTCCCTCTTGTCTGACAATTTGTGGATGCTACGCCAAAAAAACTATTGCTCTTTTAAGGCAAACCAGTCTTCAAACCATTTTTATAAAAAGTGAAGCGTTGCTCATCAAGTGCGTGTCCCATCGATGCAAATAAGTAGTAATCGAATGGAGCCAAGTCTGGTGACTAAGCCGCATGCGAAACTATTTCCCAACTAAACGCCTCAATCGTTTCCTAGATCAGTTTTGCTGTGTGTTATGGTGCATTATTATGAAGCAAAATCATTTTCTGTTGATATTCTGGTCGTTTTTTTATTTGTTGTCGGTAGCGTTTAGCATTAACGGTTTCACTAGGTTTTAGCAGTTCATACCATACCACCAAACCGAGAGCATTGTGTTTTAGCCTTGCAGTCGTTATCGATATTTCGCTTGGAGTTACCCATGATTTTTTACACTTAGGATTTTCAAAATATATCTACGCCATTTTCATCGCCAGTCACAATTCGATGGAGAAATGACTTTATTTTATACTTGGCGAGCAGCATTTCGCAAGTGTTTTTCGGTTTTCCTGCTGTCCCATCGTCTGGATCTTTTCCATGGCTTTCAAACGTATAGAGACGGTTCTCTTGTGACATGTAATTGATCCGCGAGTTATTGTTGCGTTTGAGCGTCATCCTCATTCAACAATGCTTGCTATTCGCTGTTTTCAATTTTTTTTTGGTGGCTTTCCAAGTGTTTCGTTTTTCACGTCAAAATCGCCACTTTTGAATTTTTTGAATCACTCAAAGCACGGTAATTTATCAAGAGCATGCTTACCATAAGCTTCGACAAGCATTCGATGCGATTCTGCACCAGAGAATTTTTTTTCAAGAATCTGAAAAATCCACACTAGTTTCTTGCATCTGATACAATAAGAAATTTTTAATTCTGTCTAATAAATTAAAATTAATTAGGGAGGTATCCGAAGTGAACGGTTATAATAAGAATATTGTAGATCAATTAAATAGAAAACATAAGTTTAGAAAATTATTGAACGTATCTTCGACTTTTCAAAAGGATCAGAACAAAAATAAATTCATCGTATTTCCGTTTGATGCCCAATTAATTCAAGGGCTAGACAAAATTTTGAAAAAATGGATATTAAGGTTGTGTACAAACCATATAATAAATTAAGAGAAGTCCTGGGTAATCCAAAGAATAAAGTAGATCAACATAAAAAGTCGGGGATTTACGAAATTAGTTGTCAAGATTGTGATCGAAGGTATATTAAGCAAACTAAAAGATCCATATTAACGAGATATAAAGAACACATTACTCACATTAAATATGGGAGAAATGAAAAATCTTGTGTTGCCCAGCATGCAGTCGAATATGACCACAATAAAGTCATTAGTAGTTTAAGACTGGTTAAAAGCCTTAATAACAATAGACCATTGGATGCATATGAAAGCATTCAAATAAAAAAATTACAAGAAAATCATAAACCGGGATAAAGGCCCCATTCCGTTCAGTCAACTTTTTCAATTATTAATGTAAAGGTCAGTAAACTTCATGGTTCATTTTTTCTTTCTTTTGTTATCTTTTTCCCCTTTTTTCCTTTTTTTTTTCTTTTTTCTTGTGTCCTTTTTTACACGCTTCAATAAGTGGGTAGTAGGTTAGCAATTAGAGTTCTCATATAAATAGAACATAATTTAGTTTTAGAATTAAATTAAATTATCTCCTGATGAACATGGTTAGCGAAACGTGGCTCGAGAAGTTTAAAAAAAGTGATTCGTTTTTTAGTGGTAAATCTCTTTGAGTTTAGAGTTGCAAGATCGAAACAATATGCGCAAAGCTGAGACCTCTAAAGATTAAAAGTACTAAATCTTGAATGAAAGAAGGCAAATACTATAAATTGCACGCAGTAAAGTTGATAAATGATAAACCATCCTTGTATGCACATAATTCAGTAGAATCGATATCGTAAATTAAGACAACTCTCAGTCTCCAATTTTCCAAGTGATAAATCGCAGCTTTAAACCGTCAGATTTCCAGAGAATTAAATTAAGACACGTTAACGTTCCTTAATTTAAAAGTGCTCCGAAACTCCCACTAAATGAACTTAAAATTAGTATAAATTCCCAGTCCATTATTCTTACTGAACGGGTCATAACTTGATGTAAAGGGGCCATCGGATAAATTTCGCAATTTTATTATTTTTTTTGTTTCAGAAAGTTTGTTTTTCTTATATTTTCTCCACGCAAATTTCATCGTGTCGGATCCATAAAATCAAACACAAACAAAAATATTGCTTTTGTTTTTTCTAGGTGAAAGAATATTTTCGCTTTTTATTCCCGAACCCATCTGTTTTTATTTCATTTTCCTCTTCTTGTCACCCGTACGTTTTTTTTTGAAGGTATATATAAAACCTTAATAATAAGATGAAAAGCAAAACATCTTTGTGCCATTTTGTTTTGGTTTAAGCTTTGCCGCAAAAGATAATAATATATTCATCACATTTACTATATTAAATTTTTTACATCAATATTTGTTTTTGAAGTGTTTTCGCTTGTGTTCGGTTGGCGCATAAGTTCTCCCCATTTTCTTGAGAAAAAATATATTTAATAAAAATTACATTTTTTCAATATAGTATTGCCGTGATTTGAATATACAACTATAGAAAAGAGCATATGATTCTGTAAATGTGACCAGAATCGTAGCTGCATATTGCCAACTGCTGTTTCTGGTTTGGGAGTGGAGTAAAGGATATGAGGCGAAAACGTTTCGGAGAAACTAAATTATCGAAAATTGTGTTCCCGGTGGATTCCAAGACTGGTTTTTGATGATCACAAAACTAGGAGATTGAGCTGTGCTTTATCGTTTTTGACTCGATACAGTCAGGATGAAGATGAATTGTTGCTGATGATGTTGCTCACATTTCTTTTCTTCTTCTAGTAATACGTCCTTTGTTTTTAAAATTTTCTAAGACAACGCATGCATCATATACCTTTTTGCCAGTGTCCTGAAATGTTCTTCATATTTAATTAATTTTTTGCTCCTAGATGGGGCAGAACGATCTTTACATCGAAGCTTGGTTCTGGGAAAATTAGTTGTTATGAAGCATTTCACCGAACAACAACGATCTTTCTGTTCGCGCGTTTTATCAAAACAATTCGCTTATTACGGTTTGTCATCTTTATAGGACCGAGTATCATTTACATCGCATAAACGAGACACCAAGTGCTATGTTAATAAAGAAATGGCTAAAAAAGGCCCAAAACTACAGGATCAACACTAAATTTACCGTCTACGGGTCGTCCAAGGTTAAGCAGCGGTGCAAACAACATTGACCGTGTGCATGAGTCCGTTAGAGAAAATCCATCCCAATCCGTACAGAAGCGATAAAGAAGATCTTCGTCTTCATCTCCATAAAATTCAAATTGTGCAAGAAATGAAAGAAACTGATTATATTTTGTGCTTGACATTTCCCAATGAAATGTTAGAAATATTTAACAACTGTGACAATGTTTTCTCCGGTGACGAGGCCAATTTTCATTAAAACGGCCATGTAAGCAAACAAAACTGCAGGTATTTTGCGGAGGAAAATTCCAAGGAGAAACACGAGAAGCCATTACATAGCTCAAAATTTGTTGTATAGGCTGCAATGTCAACTAAAGGCATAATTGGACCATACTTCTTTGAAGATGCCAGAGGTAAAGCGTCAGTGTTAATTCAGCTAGGAATGTTTTTTTCCTGCAATCACTGCAAGAATTTGACGGATATAACAAGGAGAGTTGGTTTCAGCAAGACGACGCTACGTGTCATACCTCACGTGATTTTTTGGAGACTGTACAGGAATTATTCCCAGGAAAAGTGATATTCAGAAGATGTGACATACATTGAAGAAGCCCCCAAGAAGTCCAGATTTAACTCCACTTGATTTTCTCTTGTGAGGTTATGTCAAGAGCAAAGTTTATGAAAAGAAAACACGTACCATTTTACAACTAAAGGAGAATATTGTTCGTGAGACCCAGGGTGATAACACCATTTTCGATCATTCCTTCAAGAATGCCAGCCCCACGAAGGCCGCCATCTCGACAGTATTATTTTTGCTAAATAAATTTCCAAACACTGTACTACAATGTTATAATAATAAAATTATTAAACCTTAAATAAACTTCTTAATAATACCTACAACAGTTAACAATATTGGACACCTGGTATAATCTCTCAATCTACTGAAAGAATAAAAGAAATGTCACCCGATGAAAAATTCCTGAAATAGCTAAAAATTCAAGTCGTCAGCAAAAATTGGATATAAGTTCTTCTGAATTAGTTTTTCCCTGTGTTGATAAAAATACTAATATAACTGGATCAATTCGTTTAACTATTTTCCTTCGTTAATATGTTGGAAATAATATTAAAGACGAATCGATAACTAAACTCGAAGATATTTACCACTAAACACCAAATCACTTTTTCAACTTCCAGGCACACCTTTCGCTAAGCATGTTGCATCAGGAGATGATTCGATCATTGATCACAAGATTGTATCAACTCCCGATGATGCTAAATTGGTTACCGAAACGTGCGTCGAGAAGTTTAAAAAGTGATTTGGTGTTTAGTGATAAATCTCGTCGAGTTTATTGTTTAGTTTTCACAATTAATCAGTTTAAGATCATTGGCAGCGGCAACAAGAGGATTAAATATTTGCAATAGACGTACTACATAAAAGTTCAACTAAATTCATGTACTGATGAAAACTGAAACTGAAATTTTCGTGAGAAAACCAGGATAAAACCAGGAGGATAAATCATGCCTCAAGTGACGTCTTGGAGTGACCAACCATTTAACTTATAACCTGTTTCGAAGTATCGACTCTTCATCAGGATATTTTGGCAAACTTTGCTAAAATCATGTGTGATATTCTCTTATTCTCTTACCACATCGACTCTTTCTTGGTGCAAATCCACTTGGACATATAAAACTAGTTCTCCTCATTATACTGGTACCATTTAAGACTGTCAAAGTTGAATTAGTTAACTCGGTGGTAATTTTAAATTTTCCTCTAACTTGGAATTTAACGTTCAATCTTTTCCTGTTCTTTTAGTTTTGCCTCATAACCTTACGAGAAACGTGGGCAGTATGAATTAAAACAAAAAACTGATGTTAGTTTACAGTTATTTAAAATAATAAATTATTGTATAATTATCGTTAGTGCATTAACTCTTAAACAAATTACTCTTAAACAAAATTAACTTTCTATACGTACTACGAATTTCTTCATCTACTGTAGCGTTTTTACAAATATAGTTAATTCTTATAGTGTAAATAGTCAATAAATAAACTAAAGTGGGCGATATAAACTCATTTTTCACAACAACCAAATAAAGCTAACTTTCAAGAGTAAATGCTATGAAAGATGTTTATTAAAATGATAAAATACAAAGATTACACATTTTAAAGGGTCCACTTCAATTGTTGGAACAGCATTTGGTAGTACTCTCACTTTTACCTTAGATGTTCGATCAAAATAAAACCCTACTACAGCTTGTAATAAAGTCTGGATTTTTATTAAAATTAATCCACTGTGTTGTTCTATTAGAATTATTGATTATAATTATATTATAATCCAAATCAAAATGGAAGTAACATCTACATTTAGTAGTACAATAATTTCTGAAAAAAGAGATTGTGAAAAAAGGTAACACTCTGTATTATTAGTTATATTTTATAGGTTCTTTATATAAGTAATGTAACATGTTTTATATGTATCAAACGAAAACTAAAAAATAATCTGAATTTTTAAGGCCCAGTATCTCAGAAAACTAATCATTTTAGAACATAAGTTAAAAAATTAAGTTCTAAAAAAAGATAATCACTATCTTGAATAACATTATAATTATATTATTTTATCTAAATCAATTTGACTATGCCTATGCATACCAGGCGATATGTTGGCTTCATAACCTTAAAATCTCATTCAAACAAAATACGTTTTTATTTTTAAATAATTGACAAATATAGAATTAAAATCACTTATCTATGTAATGTTACTCCTGAATTTTCACACAAGACGCACAACTAACCATATTTTGTGGTTTGCCTTACTTCCGATATTATTGCTTTTATTGTCAAAATAATAAGTATTAATATGTATCTACACTAGAACACACAAAAAGAGCATTCCAGTATACTTATCCGGCACATATTATTGATTAAAACACACTAAAATTGCTCAAATCTAGTCAAAAGTTGTTAGTTCCTTCCTGTTAGTTTTATATTCAAAGGTGCCATGGCGTTCGATGGCTTTTCTGCATATCTCTCTCCGGTAGCTGCATAATCCCGCGCTCAAAACTTCTAGCTATAGATCTGATCCAGGTTATTTTTCGTTTTCCAGGAACGTAACGGTTTTACCGTCTAAACTATCTTGAAGGGATCTGAATAAATGGTACTCGAAGGACGTAAAGTCGGGAGAGTACGGTATATAAATATTCACTTACGCCATCATATGGCGAATGCTCGTAGCAGTCAGGACCGTTCGTAACAGTCTGCCTGGAACCTCGGGTATAGTACCAGGTATGCCCACAAGGTAGCGCAACGGAACCGTGGAGAATAATATTACAGAGATCTTTCACCCTTCCTCAACGTGGTGCCACCGAACGCCGTCGTCTAGAGCTCGTAATATATATATATATATATATATATATATATATATATATATATATATATATATATATATATATATATATATATATATACATATAAATATAAAATGCTCAATTAACCTGCATGGCCCGGATCGTCTCTCCCAACTGCTTTCCTTGCGTTCATCTGGAGCTCGGCTGATGGCGGCTGAAAGGCTAGAAACCGGTCCTGAGAGACACGTGACGTTGCATGGTGGACAGTTGGGCGAAGGCGACCGGTGGCACTACGTGGAGAAAGGGTGAAAGATTTCTGTAATATTTCACTCAACGGTTCCGTTACGCTACCTTGTGGGCATACCTGGTACTATACCCGAAGTTCTAGGTAGAATATTACGAGCGGTCCTGACTGTTACAAGCGTTCGCCATATGCGATCAAGACCCGTCATTGAAATGGCTAGTTGACCTGATCTGGCCCCGATCGTCTCTCCCAATTGCTTTCCTTGCGTTCGTATGTATATATATTCGAAACGTCTCACGTTTTAAGGGATAAACTTACGTTACTTTTTTTCTCAGCTTCTGTTTAGCCTTGTCAATTCCCCTGTTTTCTTCCATTTTTTTGAACCAACTGCTGTTGTTGAACTGTTGAACAGACGCGTTACTTCTCTAATACGTCTTGTTATAGTTTTGCGGAGCTCAGGCTATCCTGCCAAAAGGACTCATTTCTTATTATCCGTAATTTTTTTTATTAAATGAATGGTCTCGCTGCAGATTTTTGTCTGTTTGAAACATTTTTCTTTTAATACTATTGAAGTAGCCGTTTCAAGCACATTTTAGGTGATTTCTTTATATTGGACTGTTATTTCCATCTTCTCCGGTTCTTGTAACATAGCAAAGCGGTATGACAAAACTATATCAAAATCGCTGCTCTTTTACAACAATTTCCCAGAATCCACTTTGCCCTTCTTTGACTTTACCATTCTTTCGCGTTCTCTTCGATAGTTAATCTTAACTTTTGTTAAGATTAAAATTGTTAAGGGCAGTACAATTTCAAAATATTGTTATCGTCATGATGTAATCAATTTTACTTGTGGGTTCAAATGGACTTCTCCATGTCCATTTTCTGCTGATATTTTTCGTATAGAATGAATTCATAATATAAAGTTCTTGTCTTTCCGCAAAATCAATCAATCTGTTATCTCTATTATTACACTATATAAATATATATATATATATATATATATATATATATATATATATATATATATATATATATATATATATATATATATATATATATATTTATATATATTTCTTAGTTCTTTTACGACAAAAATTTGATGAATTCATAAACAAATATCCAAGATTTTCACAAAATACACATCTTTAATAAATTAAAGTTTCGTTGATGTAATATCATCAACAGGTTCATTTCGGAATCTTTTGGTCCTGTTATATAACTGCTAATTTCCCAGGCTGAATATATTTGGGTTTTCCTTTTGAACCGGCTCCGAGTGAAGAAGATTTTGGTCCTAATTACAAAAAGGGTTAATTGACAATATATTTTATTCCTTGATGTGCCCAGGTAACCAAGCCCTTCCGTTCTCTCCCTTGCAATTGTTAATTAGTTGTAAAGAATAAACAGAATTAGCGAACGATAGAAAATTTAACAAACATTAAATAAAAGATTAGTTAGCCTCAGAGAAAAATTTTTGTTTTTAATTACAAAATATTCCTTATAAAAGCTTTTTGGATTTTATTTAGATATACTATTTTAGGGTGAAAAATGATAGTTTTTAAATGAAACATTATTATTTTTTTGTCTTACTTCAGTCTCCTTTTAGCTGGATAGACTTCACCTAAAAATTTTACAATTTTTTATGCATTTCAAAGAGTACAATTTGTCGAACTCTGCAAAATAGTCCTATATTTCAACGATTATCTCTTCATTTCATGTGAATTTCTTTCCAGCCAGTTATTTGTTTACATCTGGAAAGAGAACGAATTTGGAAGGGATCAAGCCCGGAGAATATGGTGAATGTTAAATAAAAATAAATAAACAAATATATAAATAAATACTCACTTTATTTAGCATATGGAGCTAATAATAACAAAACAAAAAAAATATACAAAAAAATAAATAAAAGTAAGAAATGTTCTAAGAAATCTTAACAAAAGAAAATAGAATCAAAACGCAATAACTAACACTGTTCAAATGATCAAACACTCTATTGCTTCAAATAATAATTTAAAAGTCTATTAAATACATACACATCAGGAGCGCTTCATACGCGGGCGGTCAAAGCATTGAAGAGGCAAACACCTTCCCAAAACAATGTCTTCTGGAGAGCAGTAGTTCTCACAATTGGTACATCATAATTGTTCTTAGAACAGACATCGTAAGAATGCATATTTACTGTTTGTACCAAAAAAGTATTCAAATAATGGGGCAACAAATTATGTTTTATTTTATATATCAATCGAATGTTAGCCCTTTCAATGGGCCGCACAACTGAAAACCAATCCAATGATCGCAACATTACCTCTATCGGTGTATACCTATTTCAGTTCAATAGTATACGCAAGGCCTTGGTCTGCTGTATTTGGAGTCTACCAATACTCTCCTTATTATATGATATCAGCACAGACATACAATAAGTAAAATGGGGCAAAACTATAGTATTATATACAAACCTCTTCGACCAGGGTGATAAATGTGACGATATACGACTAAAGAACCCTATTTTTTTTCCCAATCTTCCTACATAGATAACTGACATGATTACAAAATGTTAGCGAGGGTCCAACAGTACTCCTAAGTATTTAATTTCATTAACAATTTCAATATCACAATTGTTTATATTTATTTTTAACCCTAACTCATACAATCTTTTGCAGTTTGCTTTAGACCCTATCACCATGCACCTTATGTTCAGTTCGTTTAGTTTAAGTTTATTTTTGCATAGCCATCTAAATATTATTGTCAGTTCACTATTCAATGTTTCAACCATTTTAGGCAATTTATACCTAGACACAGATATGAGAGTATCATCTGCAGAAAGACTAATAAAGCATTTAACCAATATTGTAGAAATATCGTTGACATATATCAAAAACAAAAACGGGCCCAAAACACTTCTCTGAGGAACCCTCCAAGCACTTTCCCTCTTTGCGGACATTTTTCCCACAACCCTATTCTATGAAGTCTGCCTGTTAAGTATCTCTTGATCCATTTCAAGGCGTTTGATCTTACATCATAACATAATAATTTTATACATAGTATATCCCGGTCAATAGTTTCGAATGCTCGCTTTAAATCGATAAACAAACTAAGCACAGTTTTCTCGTCCTTTATATTATTCCTTCATGTGTGCAACTCTGTGCATACTACAGTCCCAATGATTTTATCAACAACAGGTAATAAATTAATTGGTCTAAAGTCACTTGGTACACTGGGCTTTGGTATTGTCGGAAGTGGTACAATAATGTTGGTTTTTAAGTCCTCAGGAAATGTATTTGTTTCAAAACTTGTATAAATTAGGTACAATAAAGGATAACCGATGATGAAAAAAAACTTTTTATTAACCTTATTGTAATTTCATTGTCACTCGTACTTCGGTTTTTTAAGCTAAACACTTTTCTTAATTTGTTTAGAGTAACATGTTTAAACTCAGAAAAATCGTGAGTCTTACATACTTTGACATCACTGCTCCAGTCCCGCTCTTCGATACTCTGTTCTGCTTCATTCAAACTATAGAAGTAAAAGATATTGAAGTTCTCCTCCATAGGTCCGTAGTGAGCGTCAAAGTCGATTCGAGAAAAATTGGCATGCCCTTTACCATTGCTTAGTAAATTTTTTATTGTTTTCCACATCTTCCTCCCGTCCCTCTACGAGCATCGATATTATTATTAAGGTACTTTTTCCTCTCAAGTCGCATCATGGACAGTGCAATATTTCTTTTCTGATTATAAATTCTCCAATCATATACATTCTTTGTGAATGAAAACTTTCTATATGTTCTATCCCTCTCAACTTGAACATTTCTTAGCTCTTTGCTCATCCAAGGGAACTTTTTAGGTTTTACTAATTTTAAGGGAGCAGCCCTATCAATAGCATCATGTAGAGTTTGCATAAAATCAACATATAATTTATTAGCATCAACGGAATTGTAGTCCCAATCAATCTCTATCAAGTCTATAGTCAGCCTCGAACTGCTTGCTCATTCAAATTCCGAGCATACATATGTCGAAGTGTTTCACATACAATACCTTGAAGTTTAAACTTGGTACCAATAATCTAATGATCAGTTATCATCGGAAAATCTCTAACAAGCACCACAGCTCCAAAATCATTGGTAATTATGTGATCAATCAGTGTTTGTGACACACCACTATTAGAGGTTTTCCTAGTAACAGTCTGTGTGAATCATGTTTTCCTGATAATGTCTTTCAACCTTCTAGACTCACTGCTGTTCTTCAATAAATCGATATTTATGTCACCCAGAAGAAAAGTTTTATTTCTTTGAAATTTATTGTCATTTAGGTTGTCTTCCAAATAGTGTAAAAAGTCACCTACAGAGACGTTAGGCGATCTATAGCAAGCCGCTACTAAGAAAAACAGCTTATTTATCTGTATCTTTACAAAGGAGTTTCAGTAACAAATTAGATCTATGGGTTTCTATCTTCTACAAACTGCCTCAGCTGCAGCATGTGAGTCGTCATTCCCTGTATATTAATATGCAAAATATCTATATTGCTAGTGGAGGCACTGAAGCAATCAAGTGGTTGCCATGCAAATCAAATTCAATCGCTCGTTTATAACATTCACAATTTTTATCAAACACTGTGTGATTCTATTTAATATGTGGTATTTCCAGGACATCATGCACAAATTTACAATTAGTACATTCCCTTGTATCTGAATTACATCATGAGCTTCTATGATGTTTGTTATATAAAGGTCAAACATCTTGTTGACTGCACTTTGCCGCTTTGTGTCCATACCTCCAACACTTGTAACATCACAGGAATCTCAAATATTCATAGACTAGAAACCTGTTCCGGTCAAAGAAAATTCTCTTACTACTTAACATGCACTTATAGATCTCTGCCGACACCTCCAGTATTATATTGCACAGTTTATTTCCTTTAGGAATATATTTTCAAACGACTTCAATATTCATAACTGTATTTTTAAGAAAACTTTGATTTTTGTATGCGCTCTAAAAAGTATTCATTAGTTGCAATATATTTATCTTGAACACTAACCACAATTATTCTGGGGTTAACATATTTAGGTATTTCTACCTCATAATTATTCTTCTATTGCTTTTATTTTTGCTTTCTACCTTATAATTCTTCTATTGCTGTTATTTGTAATTTTTTCAGAGAATTGTTATCCTTACACTGAATCATAACGTATCCCTGACCTATCGATTTTAATTTGTTTATCTTTACCGATAAAATGGACGGATTAATAGTTTCCGTGATCGCATTCCTCGTCGTAGTACTATTTTTCTTGCTTATTTTTCCATCTAATTATTAACGGAGGATTTATATACTTTTTTACAATATAGATCCATGATTTTCCTTGTGGACTCGAGATGTTATTATGTTGCAAATTACACTGGGGAACAGCAATTTTGTTGACTTGGATCTGTGACTTGTTTTTGACTAATTTTTCATCTCTGAATTCAAAAATATTCACAGTTTTTCTCTATCATGTCAAGTTCTTAAGCTACAGCATACCCCTCATTTTACCTTAAAAATGTACATACGAGGTGAGATCTGACCAAATAGATTAGAATATTTTATTCATACAGAGGTTAACTTATTATTAAAAGTTAAATTGTGTTTACAAAAAAAATATATATATATATATTATGGTAAAAATTTCTTCTTATAGCTTTTCCTGGAGTGATCAGTTTGTGGACATTCTCACTTGATGCTCCAACAGTAGTCATCATACTGACATCCCATCTACCTTGATATCGCGCTTCCATAACCTTTAGATCTTGGTGGAATCGCTCGCCCTGTTCGTCACTAACAGCACCAAGATTTTCTGGGAAGTTAGCAAGATGACTATGTAAGAAATGCAGTTTGATGCTCATGTTGCAACCAAGCTTTTTAAAGCTCTCCAAGAGTTGTTGAACAATTTCGATGTAATTCGGGGCTCGTGTATTTCCAAGAAAGTCTTTAACAATATTGTTAAAGCCAACCAAGCATTCCTTTCAAGTTCGGTCATTGTTTCAGTGAAATTTTCATCTTTAACGAGTTGCCGAATCTGTGGACCATCAAACACACCAGCCTTTATCTTTTCGTATGACAGGCTAGGGAATGCAGAAATGATATACTTAAAGCAGTCTCCTTCTATTGACAAAGCCTTAACAAATTGCTTCATGAGACCTAGTTTTTTATGCAAAGGCGAAAATACAATGTTTTTTCTGTCGACAAGTGGCTGATTTAAAATGTTTGGATCACCAAGTCTTAGGTCGGATCTTGGCGGCTAGTTCGATTGCACCCAATGCTTCTCACGAGCTCTGCTGTCCCACATGCACAAAAAACAGGGATACTTGGTATACCCGCGTTGCTGGCCAAGAAGGAAACAGACCATTTTAAGGTCAACACAGATGATCCATTGGTGCATGTTATATTGCAACAAGTCAATGACTTTCTTTATGTTGCCATATTCTTCACGCAAAGAATCTGAATGACCTATTGGGACTGAACCGTATAAATTTCCATTATGTAGGAGAACACACTTCAAGCTACGCTTTGAGCTATCTATAAACAATCGCCATTCAGTTGTGTTATAGTTAGAAATAGCCAATTCTTTCATTAAACCTTCTACGTTCTGGCAATATACATATCCGTCATTATTTCTGAAGTACTGCCTAAATTCACTTTCTCTGGATCGATAGTAAGTGACTTTAGCTCCTTTGTCAAGCAAATTTTTTTCGTGCAGTCTTGATGCTAATAATTTCGATGCTTTTTTTGGATAGTCCCAAATCTCGTGCTAAATCGTTTAATTCATGTTGATTGAATCCTTTACGAACAGAATCATTGGAAATTTTGAATTCTTCGTCGGTGTCACTTCGATCTTCACTTCATTCACATTCTTGTATTTCTAAAGAAGGTAATTCTTGAAAAATTGGCACTGGAATTTCAGCTGAATGAGGCACAGGACGTATAGCTGACGGTAAACCAGGGTACTCAATTTTATGTTTGTTTTTCTTGTTGAATCCTGATGTTTTCCACTATGCAAAAGTAGCAATCACTTAAGTGATCTTTGGGCTCTCGCCAAACCATTGGTATACCAAACGAAAGTTTATTACGTGTTCTCTTCGTCCACATTCGTAAATTCTCCACACTGCTTGCACACTTTATGAGGGACCCATGATTTATCCTGATCACCTATTTTCACTTTAAAATAAGCAAAATAGGCTTGCCTGACAAATGTACTAATATTAGTCCGTTGAGTGGGGATGGTAAAACTGCCACATATATAACAAAATGAATCAGGGCTGTTTAAGCACTTACGACGAGAACTACCAGAGGCAGACATAACGAAAATCTGTAGTTGTGTATGTATACTTTGACTTCACTATATCAGAGCGACACAGACCCGCGTACTTTAGCATCTCATGCGTAGCTGACCGAACTAGTTTTGGATGACGCAACATCACTCACGGCCCCACCCCTAGGCCGAAAAACGTTCGCCGGTAGGAGAGCAGTAGTGACTTCTGTGATTCGCCAAACTTAGTCGGATGCGCAACAACTATAGAGAAAAAACTTGACGCGATAGGAAAAAACTAAATAGTTTTGGAATTAGCATGTCAATTTACGTATAAAACAGCTTAAATAACGAACTTAACAGAAATCATTTTTCAAATTGTTCCCCAGTGTTATATGTATGTTGTTTCAACCTTTTTAATCTATTACTAAGGTCAACAAGCACCTCAGATACCAACACATATGCACCACATACCCAAAACAAATTTTTACAGTCATTTATGGTTTTAGATATCTGCTCCTTGATGTTAACACAATGTAAGTGATATTTATTATCACACGCTTTGCACGCCACAAATTTTACTCGCCCGACAATATTGTCACTGCATCCGGTACATGTGTGTGTACCCGACCCTGCCATGACGACAACTCATGGCTGCTGGTCCAATTCGTAGGATTCGTCCTTTCGTCCTTTCGTCCTTTTTGTCCTTATTCGTCCTTTTTTTAATTTTTCCCGAAATTTTCTTCAATAATGCAGTATCGTTATACTCTCTTGTGATCGTCTTTCGTTTTGCTAAATAGTGAATACAGCTAATGTCTTGCAAATCCTAGAAAACATAGACAAATTGAAAATGTCAGCAAATAGGATATAGCAAACAATAGAAAGAGGAGAGGGGTAGTCCAGACTGTGCTGCAGAGGAATTGGTGAAGATAAATCCGAAAATGATAAGCTAATTATTAGCTTATCATTTTCGGATGTAGGACTACAAAATACTTCATATACACCTATTATTATCAATGTTAAAATGTTTAAATTTGTTGACTTGTCTTATTGTGGAAGAATCTAACACATTTATAAATTCATTAACAGCAGTAGAGAGAAAATTAGAACAAAAAAAAGAGTGAGTAAGGGACATTTTCTTTTTTTTTTTGTAAAGCTTTAGTAACTCGCTAAAGGCCTAGGGTATAATGTTCACAATATCGTATTTTACACATGACTAATTATAACAATGTATATCTGGTTCCCCCATTTAAATTAATCTTCACCAATTCCTCTGCAGCACAGTCTGGACTATTCCTCTTCACTCCTTTCTATTGTTTGCTATATCCTATTTGCTGACATTTTCTATTTGGCCTAATTGTTTTATAGTATTGGATATGGTAATAAAAAGAGCGGAAAAATTATAAACAATCAACAACAAATCAGCGCAAGTAATTGTATTATGGGGACGATGTGATTATTGAAGAATGAAGTTGGAAATAATTCGGAAAACTACACCCAAACGGGAGAAAAAAATAAAGTTAATTGGATTGGAAAGGAGGAAAGGCTAAGTATCTGTGCTGTAATAGAGAAAAATGAGTCGAAAATGCGCAGATATATATTTCGTTTGTGGTTATTGTAATGTGACTGGACGCCAAAGAATTTGAGAATCCCGACATCGGTTTCCAAATTGACGAATAACTCGTTACAAAGCCTATTTGGAATTACAGAGAGGTTATTTGTATGATAGAGGAGTGAGTGATTTTATCATTTAGAGATTTAGATGATGTTAGTAGGGATTCAACTATATACCAGTGTACGTCGAATCTGAACGTAATAATACGGAACCCCTTATATAGTTGCTCCATGTTTCAATAATGTGTGAGCGATCCTTGTACTGTAATAGAGTTGTGACTATGAAATATCCGATGGAAGTTATATTTAGGATCCAAATGGGATTTGAAGGAAAACAACCTTGAAACCGGACGAGAACGCGAAGATCGCCTTACCAACTTGCAAAGCCACTGTACCGACAAATTGCTTTTTCTTCCGACATAATAAACATTTTCCACTTAGGGGACCGGAAAGAAGATTTTTAATTTAATGTTAGGCTTTTCTCGGAACGAAAATGCGGTAACAGTAGAAAAATAGGAAATAATTTTATTTAGAAATAGTACGGTTCTGAAGGCAAGGCGTCCCAAAAAGATTTATAACTTTCTACATTTTGTTCTTACTATAGAAATATATAAATCTTTCTATTTTTTTGAGTTAAGCTTTAATTCACATTGTATGGGCAGAAAAATTCATTGTAATGCTAATAGATGTTTCGGTTAATAAGATCGATTTTTTCGCAAAATTTCAGCGTTTATTTCCATAACAAAATATTTGACCTTAATAATTAAAGTATTGGCTGTCGTTAACTATTACTTTTTCCCATATTTTTATCAAAGAATGGGTTCCGCACCGAAGGAACTTTTGCGTTTTTGAGCTAATGTCACAATTGAGTTTTTGAATAAAAGATAATTATCGATTTTTTACTTTATTTTAAAAATTTATTATAAATGATATTAATAATCGATGCAAAAAACTTTTTAAAAACTCGTTACAATTAATTACAAATGAATTAAAATGTACAAAATGATAAATAAAATCACGTGACTACGAACGCGCCGCGATTGGCTGCTTTATTTGTAACGTTAGAATATCAGTGTTTTCATATCAGTACTGTCAACGGCTTGTATTCGTATATATAGTGTCAACATTATTGTCGGTTAAGTACAAAATAAAATATTATTGATTACTAATTTAGTTCAGTAATCCCCAGTTCCTGTGGATATTTTTATTGTCACAGATTTTCTGAAAAATGACATTCGGTTCAATTCAGCTGAAGTTCGAAGTGCTAAAGCATCGATGTAAGTTTTTTAAAAAATAATAATAATGTAAATGTAAATAAGAAACAAAATATGTCTATTAAATATTATTAAACTATTTGTAGGATGTCACGAGAAAGTTATGGTGACAAAAAGATGTACAGAAACAAATTTCTGTACCGACCATCTACAAGTTTCTACTACAATTTTCGACCTTCTACAAATCTCTACTATCCTGTAAAACTATCATAAGTATAAGATTTTTCATATACGATTACCTTCCAAATCGGTAGTCGAATTTTGTTCTTGCCTGTTCTTGTCTAATTATTGTGCCTATCCCGCAAAATTGACGATCCTGTAGGGCTTTTTTATTGTTACAACCCTCAGTTGTGTTGCTACATCTAGATTCTTTGCGGACACACAGGAATATTCCTTCTTAAAAATTTGTCACGTTAAAATAAAAGTTATATAAACGATTGCAAAAAACAAAAGGAACCCTAATCTGATTTCATTCTGAACTTGCCTTTGAGCCTCCATATCTTATGTGAAGATATATGAGAATAAGGTCGAAAACAGCACTGAAAACCTAAATAACAATTAAAAGCAAGTATGTTTCAAATCGCAAACCAACACAAGCAGTCAATGATATAGGTTAAACCTATAGAGCGATGACTAAGATCGATAAATTGGTTTATTTACCCGAAACACTGATTGTTTCGGAACGTCCGGTCAGAAAAGGGCCGAATTGACCCGAGCCGAACCGATTGGCCTTCGGTACATTGCATGAGGTCACAAATTGCTCCGATTGTTTTCAGGAATTATCGGCGTGTCATCGGTACTAGGTTTAAAAATGTATTTTCAATTTGATATAACTTTTTAATTATAAGGAAAAAATAAAAATAAAAATAGTTTTGTTATAAAACTTATATATGACCTTTCCATTTAAGACAAAAAAAATGTTTAAAAGCCCAATTATGACATTCAATTACATCCTATTGTCACATCCTATGCCACAATTGACGAACAACTCTTAGGCTTTGGAGTTAGATGTCCATTTAGAATGTTTATACCCAGTAAGCCTGTCAAGCATGGAATAAAAATTGTAATAATTTGTGACAGGTTATCCAAGTATATGATTGAGAAAAAGTACAAAAACAAATGATCTACCGCACGCCATTTTTTTTGTAAAAGAGCTGAACCTCAATGTTACAATGGATAACTGATTCACTTCAGTTTGCCCGGCTGATGAATTACTAGAAAATCCATTCAAGTTAACCACTGTAGGAACTTTACGCAAGAATAAAAAAGAGATTTCTGCAGAACTTTTGTTTCGCGATGACAAAAAGAAAACATTATCATATTCTCCAAAAAAGGAAAAGTTGTTTTGCTTCTCTCAACCCTTCATGAACAGGCAGAAGACTGCTCTCAGACTGGCAAACCACCCATAGTTTTGAATTATAATCAGACTAAAGATAAATTTGACCATCCCGTCTTTCAAGCCTTCCTTTTCTCTCGTGCATAACGGCACACTTTTCCAAACCGAACTCCATGCATATTCCTCTACTAAAACTGTGCACTAGCTCTAACTGTCTTTGCAACCGTTCTTTATTGGCAGCATACATTTTAATATCGTCCGTGCAGAATAGATGTGACTGCCTCCCGCCTCTTGGCCCTTCGATTCCTTATACTTATGGCCTACGTTTTAGCATATTCTCAAGTGGGTTCAATGCAAGGTAGAACCAGAGAGAGCTAAGGCTGTCACCCTGGAAAATCTCTCTTTTAATATATAGATACGGTGTAGCATTTATTTGCGTTTAAATTTTGTTTTTCAATGTTTCATCAGATGTTGCAAAAATTGTATGATTGTTGGGTCGATTTTGTATACTTTTAGAATATATACTAACTACTGGTGAGGCGCAGAGTCAATAGTTTTTTTATAGTCCACCCAGGCGACTCTAGGTTGCGCTGTTTTGATCTGATTTGATTTGCAATTATAGTATCAATTACGAACAGTTCCTTGGAGCCCTGTTATGTCAATTCCTCGAGTAATACAAGCAGTAAGGAGCTTATATAGACTTAGTAAGCAAGTTATAGGAGGAAAATTCTTTGAATCTGATGTTTTAGCTGCTTTTGGTAAAATTAGAGTTATTCCTTCCATAAGAAAAGTTGGCATTAAGCTAGGATTTGATGTTATGACCTGAAACTGTTTTGCTATAGGCTGATGCAGTGATTTAAAGTATTTCTACCAATAATTTTGTATTTTATTACGGTCCTGGTACTTTCCAGTTCCCAGTCTTTTGTATTGCTTCCTCAGCATCATTTTGTTCAATATGGAATTTTGTCATTGATGTTATATGATGTACATCATCAATTTTCTCCTGTATCCAGAATGCGTTATTATCATGTTTAATTAGTTCTGACCAAGTATTTTTCCAAAATTTAACCATTTCTTCTTTTTCTGGTAATTTTTTTCCGTTTTGTTGGTTCTTGTCGTTTTCTATTAATCGATATATTTTTTTTTAATTTTCAGAAAAAATCTTGTTGTCAAGGAATCGTTCTTTTTGTTCATTATATCGTCTTATTCTTGTTCCAAGGGCAGCGATTTTTTGTTTAATGTTGTCTAAATATACTCTACGATTTCGAAAAAGTCTGGTGTAGTATGGTCTGTGTTTACATGTTTTGCAATAATTTTTATTTATTTCTTTAACTTTCTGTCTCGTTGATCTGACATGTTAGTATAGGTGTAAAGTTTTCCTATTATTTTACGATTAATTTCAATTTTTCGTCCAATTCTTTTGCGCCAAGGTACTATTGTATCATTCCTGTTAATATGTGGCACTTGTTTTGGTGTTTCAGCCACTGCCGTAACAGTTGCAGCAGCACAGTAAACGAGTAAGTGTATTTTTGCCAGTGCCCTGTCTTCAATGTCCTGTTCTTCTTCCTTCAATCCTATTCTTCAATGAATTCCTTCAAAATATTATTTACTAATCCCACAGTACACAGTTGTACGTGGAATATTTCCTATTATTAACAGAATATATTAAATTAATAACTTTATTATATATTTTTTTTTAATTAATTTATTTATACTTGGTTTGTATTCATTATTTACTGCGATCTGTTTGATGATGTGATATTGTTATAATTATCTATTGATATTGGGATATTTAATAATGCGTTTTTTTGTTAGTAAATTTTAATTTAATTAGTTAAAATGATTTTCCATCAAGTATCGGCTACCTCAGTTAAATATAAACTTATTAGCTTAGTCTTGCAGATGACATATATTAAAATTTACTGCAGCCCATTATTTTTTTTTAATTCAGATTCGGTTCCTTCTATTGCTTGTTTTAAACATCCCCATTCGCCGAACAATATTTCAAACTCATCTCTTTCCATTTATCCCTGCAGCATTTTCATTATTTTCAGTTCCACCTTTCTGTCAGCTGCAATTAACTTCTTTTCAGTCGACTCTCCCCCATCTGCACCCTAATAAATAATGTTTAATAGCTTCACCACTTGTAAAATGAGAAAAAAAAGAAATCAAATTGTTTACATTGAGGCCTCGACTTGACGACATTTTAGAATTGAAATAGTTCAACAATGCTTTAGTTAATCAGTCGGTTTAACTTTATATTGTTATAATAATCACTACATTATTCATTTTAATTAAACGGTTTTCCAATAAGAATATCAGAACTTTAAAATATTCACCATTGAAAATATTTTCAATGGTAACCTGAATGTTTCGCTTAATTATTAAGGGTTTATTTCTGTAAAATAGAGATTTAACATAACCTCACAAAAAAAATCCAAACGCATGAGATCGCATGCCATTATTGGTCAGTTGAGATTACCATTTTGCAAAATAGCTCGCCCAGGAAAATTTTCTTTCTTTATCAGATTTATCAGTTGAGGCTAAAGATATTCTGTTTGAATATTTCTTTAGCCTTCACCATTCACAGTAAAATGATTTCTTTCATCGTCTTCAAAAAATAAAGTCCTAGCAGTTCCTCAGCCCAAAAATCTCACAAACAGTGATTTCTGAGGATGAAGAGATTGCCTCTTCAGTAAGATTATTTTCGTCAAAGTAGGGGTCGCCTTTAAAATGCACTAGAGCCCAATCTTTCTATGGTGAATTTACATGTTATATATATCACACCAGTCTATCAGTGGCATTGACAGTGATTGATTTTAATGATGTACATTTCACAAGAGAATCTGCGAAAATCTCTCGGAGCACTCGATATCCAAATTGACGTTTTTTTTTGCCTAGAACTAATTTTCATTGTTAAAAGAAATATTGAGGGTGACTAATTTTGAAATGAATGGACTGTATGGTTTTTGAACTAGCAAGTTTTCATATATATTAAAAAATAAGCGATCAAATTTGACACTGCCATGATATGAACGTTATAATTCTTTGCCATGGTAATTAAGAGTTAAACATTTTTTTTTATATACAGTTAATCAAAAAAGTCTCCATCCACTAGACTTTTTTTTAAGATTTTTTAAATTTGTTTATTTAATTATTTATTAACAGAAGTATTTTTCAAAGTCTATCGGCAATCTATCGGCAATCTCCTAAGAAACAATAAAAATAAAACTAAAGTCGTTTAAAACACTTTATTTGAACAATGAGAAATAAATCGATATTAGCATCAAAAAACTATATCAAAAAATCTCGATACAGTTTAGTAAAATGCTATTCAGCAGCAGTTATTAATAGTTTATCAAGTTTTAAACGACTTTAGTTTTATTTTTACTATTCCTTAGGAGATTACCGATATTTACTTTGACAAATATTTCTAATAAAACTTAAATAAAAAAGAAGACTAAATACATATTAAAAAAAGACTAGTGTATGGAGGCTTCTTTGACTATCTGTATATATCGGCCATTACGCGCATTTTAATTTCAAATACCCATCAATTAAGTGGTCAATTGATCATTCACCTATTGTTTGACAAGTCAACTTGATTACGATAAAACAAATTGGCCGTCGAACGCTAAAATAAATCTTCAATTACCCATCCCCTTTAAAATTTGTTTGGTTACTTTTATCATCAAATTAATTCAGCCGGATTAAAACTGTTGGATTACTTTTGCGAATTTAGATCGACCGGCGGACGATGTCAGTTGGTTCGGGGATTAGCCCGAATCTCATAAAAACCGTTTTTGGTTTGTATCTAATAAGCGATATCTTATTATCTGTAAACATTGTTAGAGATAGAATGTAAGCAAATGGGTTATTTTCTATGAAAAGATTATTCTTTTTAAAAGAGCAGTTATTGTCTTTAACATATTAGGTCATTAATTCAATTTTCGTTCTTTCTTGATTAACCTAAACATTTATTTATGAAAAGGGTAATGTAAACTTAATGTTCACGCAATCTCTACATGAAACTGAAAAATTTGGTGGTTCTAACTTGATGAAATAATATTTTTTTAATTTCTTAAGAGATGCCAAGTGGATATCAAAAGGGTTATGTTAAAGGGATCAGTAGAGATGAAAATTCGAAGTGACCAAGTGTGGAAAATACGCCAGGTAGAGCAAATAAATTCCAAGCCAATATGATGATCTTTTCCAAGTTCTTAATACAATAAGTAGCCATGCATTTTACTGAAACAAAATGACCTTCACTCTTCTATTATTAGTATATAGATAACCAATAACCTGGTAACCAATTTACATATATATGTAAATAACTAATAACCAATAACCAATAGATATAGGGCTATAATCTTTAATAGGTTATTTCTTTAGGTACTGTGATCACAAATTTCCCAATTTTTCCATATTATTTTTTATAACGTGATTCTGAACAGTTACAAAACAAACAATAAACGTTCGTGGTTTAAAAAATTATGTCAGCTAACTTTGACACTTCTAAAAAAAATGTATTACACTACCCGGGGGGAAATTATTTCAAAAGATGGCACATTTAGTCAAAATTTCAAAATGGTACAACAATTGGCACTTTTCTTTCTACAAAAAGATTATTATTTATTTTTTTTGCAAAAGGAACACATTTCAAAAAACTCATACCACGATAAAAATACTTTTGTGTGCTCAAAGATGGTTATTTAAACTTGCATAACTTACATAGTTGGCACACGGAAGACTCGCATTTAACGCGTGAAGACCGGTCTCAGTATTAATTTAAAGCTAACATGTGGACCGGAATTTTAAACGGACAAACAATTGGACCATTCGAACGCACCCTGAAACTTTCAATGGCGCTAACTACTTGGATTTTCTCCAAAACAATTTGCACGCTTTGTTAGAAGACGTACCACTCAACATCTACAGAGAAATGCACAGCGCATTATGCTCGTCCTGTACAGGATTATTTTAACAGAGAGTATCCCGAAAGGTGGATGGGGCTCCGTGGTTCAATTGAGTGGTCTCCTCGTTCTCCGGACCTAAACCCCCTTGATTTCTTTTGCTGGGGCTGCATAAAAGAAAAAGTGTGTTCAAACCCAAAACAAAATCTAGCCGAACTGCGTCACAGAATTGTAGAAACAGCAGAAGATATCAATACTAGGAGATTCGCACGACTGGTGAAAAGATTTTTTCTGAGGTGATGCAGAGCATGTATTGGTGCCGAAGATAAACAATTTGATCATTTGCTTTAGTTTTCAAGACAAATATTGTTATAAATAATAACATTACAATAATTCTTTTCATTTCATTTTGATTAAGTTTTATCTTAATAAAATAATATTCTAATTATTAATTTGACTCACATACATTGGCTTTGGCTTAGGTTTTTTTTAAATAAGGTTTATTTGCAAAAAAAGGCAATACATTTTTTTTAAAGAAAAGTGTCAATTGTACCATTTTGAAATATTCACTAAATCCATCTTAAAGTTGAATGTCAATCTGTCCCTCTCTAATTCGTCGTCGAACAGCGTCACTATCTATCTCACATATGTTCATCTCACTGATAAAGTCCATTTTTGAGTACACAAAAGAATTTTTAATCATTGTATGAGTTTTTTGAAAAGTTGTCCTTTTGCAATAAAAATAAGCAATAACATTTTTTGTGGATGGATTTTTTTCTTTTTTTTGCCAGAACTGATATAACCTGACCTTTCGCACAGCTTGATGTATATATACACACACACACACACACACACACACATATATATATATATATATATATATATATATATATATATATATATATATATATATATATATATATATGCAGTGTTAGAATTGTTTGGACTGCGTCCAATGAGACCACAGTGCCGAGTGTAATCATACACCCAACTGCTGGGTTCCACAATCTCATGTTCCAGACTCTTCAGGGTACCGACATATGGTCTCTCGTCAAGAATAAGGAGTCCCTATCCACAGTCAACAACCCATATTTTTGCCGACTTCCCGTCGGATGGCGTATATATGCAGTGTTAGAATTGTTTGGACTGAGTCCAATGAGACCACAGTGTGTATATATATGAGAATTTTTGTTGGTTGATGACTGGAGATGAGCTCCACCCATCCCCTCAACTGGAGGGCATATGTTTCGTCTCTTGATGCTTAGACTCTTTAGGATACCTACATATGCTCCCCTATCAAGAATAGGGAGACCCTATCCACAGCCAACAACCATCAAGAGACGAAACATATGCCCTCCAGTTGAGGGGATGGGTGGGGCTCGTCTCCAGTCATCAACCAACAAAAATGCTCATTAAGGCCGAGACGCAGGTTGTTGTGTGTTCCACATGAGATTGTGGAGCCTAACGGTTGGGTGTATGATGACACTCAACTACTGGTGTCTTATTGGATGCAGTCCAAAGAAAGACGTTGCATATATATATATATATATATATATATATATATATATATATATATATATATATATATATATATATATATATATATATATATATATATATATATATATTCGTTTGTTTTATTTAACCATCATCAGAACAACTGCAATTTTGTAATATTTAATTACATCATTACAAAGTTAAAGTTTTTTAGGATTGGAAGCTCATCAGCGACTGAGAAGGCTATTTAGCGATTAGACCTGGAGCTCAACGTGGGTTCCGGCCCACGGTCATCGGCTACCGAAAACTCCGGTCAGCTTGAAGTGTAGTATATCACATTAAACACACAAGACCATATTTGCCAAATGAATACCTCTTGCAGCTCCACAGGTGTCCGCTCTTTTGTCAAAATTTTGGATGACATTTTGGCATGACCGTGACTCGAACAATTTCATTGTTTAGTTCAGGAATCGATTGTGAATTATTCTTATAGACCTGGCTTTTCACGTAACCCCAAAGAATGTAATCCGACGATATCAAATCACATGATCTTGGTGGCCAAATAACATCGCATTTTCTTGCAGTTATTCGTCTAGGAATTTTTTCTCTCAATACATTAATTGTTTCATTAGCAAAGTAAGGTTGGGTAGCCACCCAACCACAAACCACATAACCTCACAAAAATCCAGTTATTATCTCACAATATCGAGCACCATTCACAGTTACAGCTTCACTAGAAGCATTCTGAAAGAAATACGACACAGTTACACCTCCTGACCATAAGCCACACCAAACAGTGACTCGTTTAGGGTGTAAAGGTTTCTCATTAATCGATCGTGGATTTTCCTCACCCCAAATGCGGTTATTTTTTTAACAATATAACAGCCATTAATTTCAAAATGTGTTTCATCTGAAATGATCTGTTTTTCTTTGATCAAATTGACAAATGCATGACGTTTTGAATGATCCAGTAGCTTTATTTTCTGTGTTATTTGAATTTTACATGTCTTCACAGCTAAATCTTTTCGTAAAATATGCCTTGCTGGGGATTCACTGGGTATAAATTGTTGTGAAAGTCAACTAATATAAGTTTCTGGGTCTTCAGCAACACTTTGACGTACCAAATCAATATGCTCTTGTGAACGATCACTATGACCATATATTGCTCTTCTTTAATCTTCCACCGGACCAGTTTCTTGATATTTTTAAACAATTTGATTGATGGTGTGGACAATTGTGCAAACCGTAAATATCACGTATTTAAAAAAAAAAGTTAAAGTTTTCACTTAACTTCTATTTTCATAAAATACTCCATTTTTTTAAATGTCATGTATTACACTTCTGAAGTGACACGAGACCAAGGCAAATTCACAACGCCAAACGTTTTAAGAATTAAAAGGACTAATCAGTTTGAGAGACTCGTTATATCTTTCGCGGAAACGGAATAAACGTAATTGAAAACAATTCACTAATACCCTATGCCTAAAAAGGGAACAATAAGTTTTCCACTATTCCAACTACTACAAAAAAAATTAATTACTTTTACGCGGTTTGTTTAAAGAATAATTGGAACCACATATAACATTTAAACAGTATAGCCAACCTAATATTTTACCAGCCAAAATCAGATTTCCGTCAGCTACAACTTAAAACACAAAATATCAGCGAGAATCTCGAGCGAACGGTCCATTTCATCCCTCCGACCGCCCGAGCAACAGATGGGGTTTAGAATGGGACTACGACACGACCCCCGGCAGTCTTGCAAATCTTCTCCCCACTGTTGCGTTCACAGTCTATTTGACGGCCTATTCCAGCGGACCAGTGCAACAACGAACAATACCGCAAGCGTTCACGAGGAACATTGCCAATGGACGTACGTTACTAATATATCGATTCGTGTAATTCCCCTTTTGTATACAAACTGACGGCCTAAAATCTTCCAACTCCCTCTCTCTTTTTCCGTCGTGATAAAAAATAGCGGTTGAATAAAAATTATGCGTGTAGTTAAGTAAAATTGCTGGAAATATTTTTGTTAGAATCTACAGCAGAAGACACTTTCTTTTGGTTTATTTATGAAGTTTGTGTTGTACAAAAAAAATGGCGCTTCATTCTCCCAGCTCTAATGATTTTTGGGTTAGTTCGGGCAATTTTCGTCACGACATTTTTTATAATCCGTTGAAACGGTTTATATCATTAGAAAACTTTCTATACAATCTACATTACTTGTTTACCATTCTGATGATTCTAACATTTCTCCTTTCTGTTAAAAATTTGTAAAAAAATTTTTTTAAAACAATGTTGCAAAAACAAATTTTAAAAAACAATGTTCTCCGGTGTTGCCAGATTTCTTCAGAAGCTACTGAAACAATTTTTTTTTTGATAACAACACAGTATTATTTTAAAATAATTTGACAAATTTTAAATTCGAATTAAACAATATTATGTCACATTTGTTTATTGGAGTAGCCATTTTAGAACAATTAGTAAAAACAACTAAAATAATCTCCAGTCAGCAGGAACAAAAAGAAACTAACATTGCAATAGTAAGTCTTGTAAATTAAACAAAAATTGTGTTGTTTGAAAGGAGGCATCATTATTGTGCTGTCATTATGTTATTTGAAAGCTGTTGTATTTGAATGTGTATAGAAATAACGTTTTAATTCATTTGCTAAGATGAATCAATTATTTAATAAAAAAGAGAAAGTTCAATTAATGTGTTTTGATGTTTACTGAAGATTTTATTCAAAGTTGTATGAGGATCAGAACCAGTCAACAAGAACAGCAATGCCCTATGAAGAACAAATGTTGGATATTATGGTAGAAAAACTGACAAAAATTATAAACTCGATGGAAAATGGCAAGACTCCAGGAAAGGATAGTGTAACAGTTGAGATGTTAAAAGCTGGTAGCCGGACTTTACATGAAACACTAGCAAAATTATACTTAGAATGCCTCAAAGAACAAAATGTACCCAACTGATGAAAAAATGCGGAAGTGATTCTATTACATAGAAAAGGAGCACAGGAAAATTTAAAGAACTACCGTCCAATAAGCCTCCTATCAGTGGTGTACAAAATTTTCACTAAGATAATATCAACCGAAAGAGCAAGCAGAATTTAGAACCGGACTCAGTACAATGAATCACATCCAGGTTCTACTGCAGGTCATAGAAAGATACAACGAATACACTATGCCACAGTGCTTCGCTTTTATCGATTACGAAAAAGTATTTGATTCAAACTCAAAGTAGTGTATAACAGATGCATTGTCTAACCAATATGAAGAGAAAGCATATGTCAACATGCTAGGGTCGATATATGATGAAGCTACAGTGACAGTCCACCTTGATGATCTTGAGGTTGGAAGTAATGTAAAGCGGGGTGTCCGGCAGGGTGACACAATGTCACCTCTTCTTTTCTCAGCTTGCCTGGAAGAAATGTTCCATAATCTGAATTGGGAGCAGGATGGAATGAAGATAAATGGTTTATATTTAAGTTATCTGAGATTCGCGGATGATATCGTTCTTCTTTCACAAGACCCAGAGGAACAAAGACAAATATCAGAGCTGCAAAGGGCTGGATAAGCATTTGGCTTGAAAGTATACCAGACGAAGCGTCAGGTCATGTTCAATCAATTTGCAGAGGACAAAAGAATTTCTATTTTAGAAACGGATTTGAAAGTTGTGGATTACTACATATATCTTTGACAAAGGATTGCAATGGAAGGGGATACCATCTGGGAGGTGGAACGACGCGCTAAATATGGCTGGCAGGCTATATTTAACGATATCATCAATCCATCATGCTTTCGGTCTTCTTTGCGGACGTTTGAAATCATGCGGTATCCATTCCAGGATTGCCTTGGCCCATCTGTCGTCCCATCGCCTCGGTATATGGCCTGCCCATCTTCATTTCAATTGTTTTACTCTTCCAATGATGTCACAGACTTTCGTTTGTTCCCTGATCCATGCGCAGGACTTTCTGTCTCGTCTTGTGATGCCAAGCATACATCTTTCTATTCCCCTCTGTGCTACCTGAAGTTTTTGAAGTAATTGTGATGGAGTGTCCAGGTTTCACTTCCGTATGTCATAACGGGTAGAACGCACTGATCGAGGATTTTCTTTTCAGGCAAAGTGGGAGTCTGCTTTTAAACATTATATTGAGCCTGCCAAATGCCCGCCAGCCACATTTAACATGTCGTTCCACCTCCCCGGCCGAATTCCACTCCAATGAAATCCTCTGCCCAAGATATATAAAGCTGTTCACAATCTCCAAATCCCTTCCTAAAACTGAAATTCTTCTGTCCTGCGCGAAGTTATTGAGCATAACCTTACTCTTTTTCAGGTTTATTTTCAAGCCAAATGGTTCGCCGGCCCTTTACAGTTTTTGTATATGTCTTTGCAGCTCCTCTGTATGTTGTGAAAGTAGAACGATATCATCTGCAAATCTAAGATGGTTTAAGTTTGCACCATTGATCTTTGCACAATCCTGTTCCCAATCCAGTTTACTGAATACTTCTTCAAGGCCAACCGAGAAAAGAATAGGCGATATTGCGTCACCCTGCCGTACACCTCGTTCTATATTAATTCCCACTTCAAGATCATCAAGGTGAATTGTGGCTGTAGCTGCATCATATATCGATCCTAATAGGTTTACATATGCTTTATCTACCCTTTGGCTAAGCAGTGCATTTATTATCGCATGCCTTGAGATGGAGTCAAATGATTTTTCATTGTCGATAAAAGCCAAGTACAGTGACATGGTGTATTCGTCGTGCCTTTCTATGGTCTGCTGTACAACCTGAATGTGATCCATTGTACTGAATCCACTTCTGAATCCTGCTTGTTCTCTTGGTTGAATTCAGTTTTATTAATATTCTTTTAGAAATTATCTTAGCCTGCTTGTTCTCTTGGTTGTGCGTCATTCAGTTTTTTTTAATATTTTTTTAGAAATTATCTTAGTGAAAACTTTGTACATTACTGATAGGGGGCTTATTGGAGGGTAGTTCTTTAAATTTTCCTGTGCTCCTTTTTTTATGTAAAAGAATCACTTCTGCATTTTTCCATAAGTCAGGTACCCTTTGTTCTTTGAGGCATTTTGAGTATAATACTCAAAAATATTACTCAATTATACTCAAATACATCTATATATATACATATATATATATATATATATATATATAATATATATATATATATATATATATATATATATATATATATATATATATATATATATATATATATATATATATCTGTGGCGGCTCGTGGGATTTTAAAGTGGAGAGCGTAGAAGGAAATAGTGCTGCTGAAGAATTTGTTTTGCTTTCCCCTTCCTCCTTTTTACTTTTCGTGCTATTGAACTTCTATACAGGAAGTGAACCAGGAATTTTGTTTGTTACTACTTACAAGGACATTGGAGGATGGGTTGTTGCTTGTTGCGCAGATAAATGAATGAATAACGAATAACGAATGAATAATGAATAACTTATTGTTTCCCGAAGAGTAAACCATTCAAACAGTTTATTGTAACTGCAAATCAATAAAGAAAATTCGAAAAAGTTCATGAGAAGTTTAAAAGGTTAAAAAAATATATCAAAGTTTTATGACAAAAAGAGTTATTGTATACATTTTTGTCGGTGAATAGCATCTCGCAGAACTTAATGATGAACGAATGATTACTTTACCCAACAACTGGAAGATCACTAGGTGTCTTTTATGTTTAGGTGATTCGGGTTTTTTAATTTTGTCTAACAAATGTTTCAGATCACTCACTTCTTTGCAAGCCCATTGCTGCTCACCACCAACTAATAAACACATGAAACAAAACAGAGAATTAGTGTCTTCACAACTATATAGCCACAAAATTCTATTGTATAGTTTACTGTCAAATTTTCGCGTAAACCTTGCACTATTTTTACATACTTTTTTAACTTAACACAAATTCAACACGTGCATGGGACGACCGTTAGTTTTTAATTCAACTTCCTCGTCCAAACTTAAATTATTCATCCTAATACTGTTCTAAATTAGACACCTTCATGTTTGCAATTAAAAGTTGATTATTTTTATTTAAAAAGTACTTCTCAGGGTGTACGCACGGAGCCCAAATCCCAAATCAAAACAAATATTTCCGAGGCGAATGAAATACGCGATGCGAGACATATTAATCGCTCCGTACCCGTCAAAGCAGCGTTTAAAACTAATTACCGATATGCTCGGTCGCAGAGACACTACATCCAAAACGCACGTTTTAAAAAGCAGTTAAACTCCCGAATTCTGGCGATCAACAAAAAGATGTAACGCCAACGACGAGATAAGATGACGTACGGGCGCTGCAGGTAAACGTCCAAACAACGATGTAAAAATTGTGGCGAGAGGATGGATTTTTTATCCGTATTATTTGGTACGATGGGTTATTTAGTAATGGGTATTTAATATTATGGATTATTTGGTAAGACACATGTTCTTATACATTTTAATTTTTAATAATCTTAAAATGAGAAGAAAAAATGAAATAACTGAACGGAAATAAAATATGGTAGTTTGATCTGAAAAATTGTTTATATATATATATATATATATATATATATATATATATATATATATATATATATATATATATATATATATATATATATATATATATATATATATATATATATATATATATATATATATATATATATATATATATATATATATATATATATATATATATATATATATATATATATATATATATATATATCCCCTTTGTGGATCAGATCTTGACGTGGTAAAGGGGTTTGAGTAGGGCAATGAAGCTTTGAGCTATGCCGTCTGGAGTCGATGCTCCTGGGAGGGTCACCCCTGGCGGACAGGTCAAGGCGGAGGCCTCAGACTAACATGATCCAAAATCTGCCAACCCGCATTGGACCAGCGTGGCAGATTACGGTCCATACCTTCAACATGGTATTTCAATATGTTGAAATATGACAGTACAACCTCAAACACGGCCCTCATTCCCCGGAGGCCAAGGGGCAACTACCTACGGCAGCGGGAAGACCTGCCCCAAGGCAGAGCATGCTAAGAATCACCGGGTTAGATCAGGCTGCCATTGGACTTTTGACATTGCAACGTTAAATATACGGACTATGAAAACAGAGGCCCGATTGCAAGAACTGTTAATCGAACTTGACAACATACATTGGGATATTATTGGGCTCTGTGAAACACGAAGATACGGTGAAGAGTTAATCAAACTGGAACCAACTGGACACGTACTCTACACTCGAGGTACGGAAAATGGCCGATGTGGCGGAATTGGATTCCTCATCAATCGAAAGCTGAAGAACAGTATGGTAAAATTTGAAAGTACATCCGACCGATTAGCTCAATGCGTCATTCAGCTGAATAAAAAGTTTAGGCTTCAAATCGTCCAAGCTTATGCACCAACTATAAGCCATAAAGATGAGGAAATTGAGGAATTTTATGATGATGTGGCCCAGCTTTTATACAAGGAGAAATGTAGGTACAAAATCCTGATGGGTGATTTTAATGCCAGAATTGGAACAACAAGAACAAATGAAAATGCAACTGGCCCATTTGAAACTAGTGAGCGAGACAATAGAGGTAACAGATTAGTTGATTTTGCTGAAGGACAAGAACTATATATTATGAATTCATTCTATAAGAAAAATATCAGCAGAAAATGGACATGGAAAAGTCCATCTGGACTCACAAGCGAAATTGACTACATCATGACCAACGATAAAACAATATTTACCAATTGTACTGTCCTTAACAATTTTAATGTTGGAAGTGATCACCGAATGGTACGAGCAAGGATTCGGATTGACTGTCGAAAAGAGCGCGAAAGAATGGTAAGATCAAAGAAGGGAAAGGTGGATTCTGGAAAACCGCTGGACAGAGGAAGCGATTTTGAGATTGCTTTGTCAAACCGGTTTGATGCGTTACAAGATCCAGAGGAGGTGGAAATATCAGTTCAATATGAAGAAATCGCCAACAATGTACTTCAAACGGCTGCTTCAATAGCACCAGAAGAAAAATGTCTCAAACAAACAAAAATCTCCAGTGAGACCATTGATTTAATGAAGAAACGGCGAGCAATGAGAAATGCAGGTAGTCCTTTTGGCAGGGTCGAGTTCACTGAGCTCTGCAAAACTATAAGAAAACGTATCAGAGAGGACACGCGTCGATTCAATATGCAGCTAGTGCAAAAAACCCTGGAACGAAACAAAGGAATTAACAAAGCTAAACAGAAGCTGAGAAACAAAAGAACGCAAATATATGCTCTAAAGCGTGAGGATGGCACAGTGTGCAGGGCGCGTACCCAAATGTTAGAGATTGTCACAAGGTTTTATTCCCAGTTATATGAAGATCAGAGCCAGTCAGGGGCAGCAATACCCACGGAAGAACAATATATAATGCCAGATATCCTAGTGGAGGAAGTAACAAATGCTATAGAATTGATGAAGAACGGCAAGGCTCCAGGAAAGGATAGTGTAACTGTAGAAATGCTAAAAGCTGGTGGTCGGACGTTACATAAAACACTGGCAAAATTATACTCAAAATGCCTCAAAGAACAAAAAGTACCTGACTTATGGAAAAATGCAGAAGTGATCCTTTTACATAAAAAAGGAGCACAGGAAGATTTAAGGAACTACCATCCAATAAGCCTCCTATCAGTGATGTACAAAGTTTTCACTAAGATAATTTCTAAAAGAATATTAAAAAAAACTGAATGACGCACAACCAAGAGAACAAGCAGGATTCAGAAGTGGATTCAGTACAATGGATCACATCCAGGTTGTACAGCAGGTCATAGAAAGGCACAACGAATACACCATGCCACTGTGCTTGGCTTTTATCGACTACGAAAAAGCATTTGATTCCATCTCAAAGCATGTGATAATGGATGCACTGCTTAGCCAAGGTATAGAGAGAGCCTATGTAAACCTATTAGAATTGATATATGATGGAGCTACAGCCACAATTCACCTTGATGATCTTGAAGTGGGAATTAATATAGAACGAGGTGTACGGCAGGGTGACGCAATATCGCCTATTCTTTTCTCGGTTGGCCTTGAAGAAGTATTCAGTAAACTGGATTGGGAACAGGATGGTGTAAAGATCAATGGTGCAAACTTAAACCACCTTAGATTTGCAGATGATATTCTCATTTCACAAGACCCAGAGGAGCTGCAAAGACGCATACAAGAACTGCAAAGGGCTGGCGAACCATTTGGCCTGAAAATAAACCTGAAAAAGTGTCAGGTTATGTTCAATAACTTCGCTCAGGACAGAAGAATTTCAGTTTTAGGAAGGGATTTAGAGATTGTGGACAGCTTTGTATATCTTGGGCAGAGGATTTCAATGGAGGAGAATACCGCCCGGGAGGTGGAACGGCGTGTTAAATGTGGCTGGCAGGCATTTGGTAGGCTCAACATAGTGTTTAAGAACAGACTCCCACTTTGCCTGAAAAGAAAAGTATTCGATCAGTGCGTTCTACCCGTTATGACATACGGAAGTGAAACCTGGACACTCACATCGCAATCAATTCAAAAACTTCGGGTGGCACAGAGTGGAATGGAAAGATGTATGCTTGGCATTACAAGACGAGACAGAAAGTCCTGCGCATGGATCAGGGAACAAAGAAAAGTCTGTGACATCATTGGAAGAGTAAAACAATTGAAATGGAGATGGGCAGGCCATATAGCGAGGCGATGGGACGACAGATAGACCAAGGCAATCCTGGAGTGGATACCGCTTGATCGCAAACGTCCGCGAAGAAGACCGAAAGCACGATGGAATGATGACATCGTTAAGTATATTGGACCCAAGTGGCAGAGGAAAGCCCAGGACCGTGAAGGTTGGAAGCATGCTGAAGAGGCCTTCATCCTGCAGTTGATCGATACGGGCTGATGATGATGATTAACGAATTATATATATATATATATATATATATATATATATATATATATATATATATATATATATATATATATGTATATATAAATATATATATATATATATATATATATATATATATATATATATATATATATATATATATATATATATGTATATATATATATATATATATATATATATATATATATATATATATATATATATATATATATATATATATATATATATATAATATTTAGAATACAGAGATTTTGCGGACTTAGCATGCAGATTTACACCTGAAATGCGAAAAAATCAGCGAAAACAAGGTCATACCATATAGACTAGAAAACATCCTATTTGAGTGTCTTACACAGAGTTGCATTCCGTACCTCTTTTTTCTGCGAATTATGAGGAATTCGTCCTGAAATACTGCACGTTAGTCATCTTTTATGGTACATAAGCCCAGTTTTGTTAATTTCCATATTTTTTATCACTGTTTCTAATGTTTACTGAATACAAATAATGACAATGGATCTGCTTATCTAACTCGTTCCATAATTTCATCATTTCCTTCATTTTATTTAAGTTCTTTTCTTTGGCATTATCCTCCAATTTCTTGGTTTTATTATTAACCGTTTTTTCTTAAAGATTATATTATAAAGATTACTAAATTACTTTGATTTCTTTTTGACTAATTTTTCATTTTTGAATTCAAAAATATTCACAGTTTTTCTCTATCACGTCAAGTTCTTAAGCTACAGCATACCCCTCATTTTACCTTAAAAGTCTACATACGAAAGGAAATAAGCTGAGATCTGACCAAATAGATTAGAATATTTTATTCATACAGAGGTTAACATATTATTAAAAGTTAAATTATGTTTATACAAAAATAAATAAAAGATTTTATGGTAAAAATTTCTTCTTATAGCTTTTCCTGGAGTATTCAGTTTGTGGATATTCTCGCTTGATGCTCCAACAGTAGTCAGCCATCATACGGACATCTCACCTACCTTGATACCGCGCTTCCATAACCTTTAGATCTTGGTGGAATCGCTCGCCCTGTTCGTCACTAACAGCACCAAGATTTTCTGGGAAGTTAGCAAGATGACTATGTAAGAAATGCAGTTTGATGCTCATGTTGCAACCAAGCTTTTTAAAGCTCTCCAAGAGTTGTTCCAAGAACCAAGCATTCCTTTCAAGTTCGGTCATTGTTTCAGTGAAATTTTCATCTTTAACGAGTTGCCGAATCTGTGGACCATCAAACACACTAGCCTTTATCTTTTCATATGACAGGCTAGGAAATGCCGAAATAATATACTTAAAGCAGTCTCCTTCAATTGTCAAAGCTTTAACAAATTGCTTCATGAGACCTAGTTTTATATGCAAAGGCGGAAATACAATGTTTTTTCTGTCGACAAGTGGCTGATTTAAAATGTTTGGATCACCAGGTCTTAGGTCAGATCTTGGCGGCCAATTCGATTGCACTCAATGCTTCTCACGAGCTCTGCTGTTCCACATGCACAAAAAACAGGGATACTTGGTATACCCGCGTTGCTGGCCAAGAAGGAAACAGACCATTGTGACATCAACATCTGTCTTGGCCATAAGGTCAACACAGATGTTGATCGCAGATACGCAGATCTCATGCGTAACTGACCGAACTGGTTTTGGACGACGCAACGTCACTCACGTCCCCACTCCTAGGTCGAAGAAGGTTCGCCGGTAAGGGAGCAGTAGTGACTTCTGTGATTCACCAAGCTTAGTCGGATGCGCAACAACTGTAGAGAAAAAAGTTGACGTAATAGAAAAAACTAAATAAAGTTTTGGAATTAGCATGTCAATTTGCGTATAAAACAGCTTAAATATCGAACTCAACAGAAATAATTTTTCAAATTGTTCCCCAGTGTTATAGATATTACTAGGCATCAACAGCTACCGCATCCCTAGACTCCATTCTTGAATAATTGTTGAATAATCTGAGTAGAGTTGACACTAACTCCTAAACTGATTAATATTTTGGAATTGATTTTTTTTTAGTACACCGTATTTGTATAATTATCTTCCCACATGTTATAATTTTTCCTAACAACTCTTTGAATCAGCCTAACACCCAAACCATAACAACATTGTTTACAAAGTCAAATTTTTATCAGCTTTTCAATGGACCATTTTCTTCTAATATTAGTGTTGACCTTTTCTTCGAGTCTTGTGCGTGTTTTCGTCACCGATCGATACAACTTTTTCTGTCCACGTTTAAATTTCCCATTTTAAGCCATTGACGTCACGAAACTCAGGTTAAGACCGCAAATTAAATTTAAAACAAAGCTCGACAGGGGATATTTCGGTGTCTCAGCCACGCCTCCGAAAATATTTCAGATGGTATGACGGATTCAGTTTTTGTGCTAGAAAGCCCGGAAGATTTCCAAACCTGTTGCTAAATAAATGCAACTAATTATATTAGATATATATATATATATATATATATATATATATATATATATATATATATATATATATATATATATATATATATATATATATATATATATATATATATATATATATAGATATCCTTCTTGATTTATTATATAATAATAAATAAAATAATAAATAAATAAATAATAAAATAATACTATTAAGTATAGTATTCTATTTATTTTATATATTTCATGGTTTTAATTTAAATGTTAGTAACAGGTACTTGTTTTATACACGGCATTTTGAAATCATTGGTTTTACATATTCCTAAAAAAAATGCGTTGCTATGGAAACATGTACAGCCCGTGTCGATCCACTGGAGGATGAAGGCCTCATCACCATGTTTCCAACTTTCACGCTCCTGGGCTTTCTCTGCCACTCTGGTCCAATATACTTAAGGATGTCATCAATTCATCGCGCTTTCGGTCTTCGCGGATGTTTGCGATCGAGCGGTATCCACTCCAAGATTGCCTTGGTCCATCTGTCATCCCATCGCCTCGGTATATGGCCTGCCCATCTCCATTTCAATTGCTTTACTCTTCCAATGAGGTCACAGACTTTCTCGTTTTGTCTCGTTTTGTAATGCCAACCATACATCTTTCCATTCCCCTCTACCCGAACTTTTTGAATATTTGAATATATATATATATATATATATATATATATATATATATATATATATATATATATATATATATATATATATAGCTCGGCTGAAAGGTTAGAAACCGGTCCCGAGGGACACGTGACGTCGCATGGTTGACAGTTCGGCGAAGGCGATCGGTAGCACCACGTGGAGAAAGGGTGAAAGATTTCTGTAATCTATGTAATGTATATATTTCTGTAATGTATATATATATATATATATATATATATATATATATATATATATATATATATATATATATATATATATATATATATATATATATATATATATATATATATATATTGGTCGTTAAATTTTTTTCCGACGCTCCAAGAAACCTTCCTTTTGATGAAAAAATGCATGTATGTATATGAAAGAATGTAAGTTAATTTTTTGATAAAATCGTAGTTTTTCGTAAGTATCTCTTACAGTATACGGATTTGAGAAAAAGGGATAGAGGTAATTTTATAGGAAATTAAGAGATTAACAGAACTAAACACGTTCAACAGAATTAAACAGATTTATAACATATAAATTTGTATTATTTAATTTTGATATAAAATTAATGACATTAATTATACCTTAGTCGTTATTATCTAGATATCATTATATAAATAGTTCTTAATTGGACTTAAGTTACAAATTTTTTTATATTTCCGAAAAAAAATGACGTTTGTAAGACTATATATAGTTAATGAATTTATTATTGAGAATATCTCCATAAATATAAATTTTATGAAGAAAATGGAAAGGACCTTTTTTGTAGAGAACAATATTGCTCCTATATCTTTTTCTCAAATCCGTATACTTTCCGTATCCGTTATTCCGTCCGTTTCTCTAATCCGTATATGTAATTTTTGCAAAAGGCAGGTTATTTTGGGGCGCGGATATATATATATATATATATATATATATATATATATATATATATATATATATATATATATATATATATATATATATATATATATATATATATATATATATATATATATATATATATATATATATATATATATATATATATATATATATATATATATATATATATATATATATATATATATATATATATATATATATATATATTATATATATATATATATATATATATATATATATATATATATATATATATATATATATATATATATATATATATATATATATATATATATATATCCCCTTTGTGGATCAGACCTTGACGTGGTAAAGGGGTTTGAGTAGGGCAATGAAGCTTTGAGCTATGCCGTCTGAAGATGAGGAAATTGAGGAATTTTATGATAATGTGGCCCAGCTTTTATACAAGGAGAAATGTAGGTACAAAATCCGATGGGTGATTTTAATGCCAGAATTGGAACAACAAGAACAGACGAAAATGCAACTGGCCCATATGGAACTGGTGAGCGACACAATAGAGGTGACAGATTAGTTGATTTTGCTGAAGGACAAGAACTATATATTATGAATTCATTCTATAAGAAAAATATCAGCAGAAAATGGACATGGAAAAGTCCATCTGGGCTCACAAGCGAAATTGACTACATCATGACCAACGATAAAACAATATTTACCTATTGTACTGCAAGGGTTCGGATTGACTGTCGAAAAGAGAGCAAAGGAATGGTAAGATCAAAGA